>JAODKC010000051.1:3356350-3372994 GCA_026777985.1 Mormyrops attenuatus | reverse complement strand
TAGCAGGAAGACTATTCCATACTCCAACTACACGCTGTGTGAAGAAGTGCTTCCTCAAGTTCATTTTAAAATGTTGTTTGGGTGGATTGCAGTGATTTAAAAGCTAAAATCTGGAATGAAAATCCATTTGAGTAATTTGAGAGTTGTCAGTTCCAGGACTCGGAACGAAACATTTTTCCACCATAAATCGTTATCTTGATGGCAACGCCAAATGCATATTTTGTTTTACATTTTAAGTTTTACATGATTGAACTATATGAAATGTACTAATATAAATCTCAGTTATGTTTATAAATGACATTTAAATATTTTCCCAAATGTATTTAATAGATGTTACATAAGGAAAGTCTAGACTTTAATGCCGAAAAAAAAATGTTTGGTGTTTTTTTTTTTTTTTTTTGCTGAAAAGATCCAAGCTTTTGTACAATATACCTGCTGAAAGTTACAATAATATTTTTTACCTTGCAGAAATGTCATTCCTGATGAGGGATTGCAAGATCCACCACCTCAGTCATGCCAGACAGCATTTGTCTTACAAGTGAGACTGGTTTCATAAACCTGTAACTCAGATTTTTAACAAGCACTTTGTGGGTATATACATTCTTTCTTTTTAGGACTCTGTTAGTGTCCGTACTGTCAGCTGTTCGACAAATTGTGACAGTTCGTCAGGTTTGTATGACATCACAGATTTGCATTTAGTACAGTATAATGTAATTTTATTTAATTTCTAATAGAGCCTGTTTCTCAATACCACAGACATGAATTTGCCTTCTGGAGTTTCTACCTTTTTCCTTGATTGTATGGATTCTGGTTCGTGTGCTTCCTCTTCCTCTTGCTCATCTCATGAGTTGGACAGTAGTTACTCCTCTCCTGAAGTGTTCCGGACTCCGGACATATGTGGTATGTGCACTTTAATTAAACTCTGACTCCTTTGGAAACTCGCTAAGTGCACATTTAATGCTGAGGGAAGCTTTTCCTTCTGAAGCAAGACAATGCAAGGATGTTTCTTACATAATAATGCCAGTATATCAGCTTCCAGTGGAGTTGTGTCCTATATACATAACAGAGCTTGTTAAACTCTGGAATTTCTGAACTGTAAATAACTTTATAAATTCAGTTAGTAGGATTCTTGTAAAGTGTTGCGGCAAAGTCACGCTTCTGAGATTCAGTAAATGTTTTTTTGCTTGTTCTGTGTTTTTCGGTTTAAGCTGAGACTCTTTGTTTCACCATGGAGGAAGAGTTTGTGGAATTGCAGGTAAAAAACTCCACGCTCCTTGATGTGAGCCACGCTGTGGACATCGATATGAGGCAGCCGCCAAACCTCTCTGCTATAATGGGTAACATGAACCTTAATGTCATTAATCGCCAACAGACTTTAAATGGTCAATAAACTAGTCTTTCACAACTGGCTATATATGACGTCCTTGGACATTCTGCACTGTTCTAGATAATTACACTTTAACAATGACAGGCAAAGTAAGACTTGCATCCCTACTTCTAACATAATGTGTGTTAATTATCATTTCAATTGTGTCAGCTGGGGAGAGAAATGATGTTAGAAAATTAACCTACAGTAGATAGACACGGATTTCTCCTCACTTTGCACGAAAACGTAGACTAATTATTTGTGATCTCCCTGCAGAGAATTCAAGGAGACCTGATGAGACGGACTTGGAAAAGAGGTGTGCATTTATTTCATTTCAAATTGTGATATTGCATGAGATATATGAGATATTTTTAAAATGACAGATTCTGTCTGCTCGTACCTGTGATCTGTTGAATAATTGGAAAATTGTGATTTTGTGATTGATTATTAAACCCGATTTTTGTTTTAGGCACGAAATTCTGAATGCGTCTTGTTCTTTTACACTGCATACAACCACAGTATCAGGTATTTGTCGTTTCTGTATATATGATTTTGGACTGTACATTTCACTGTGATGCTTTAGCAAGATAAGAGACGAGGTCCTGAAGTAAGATGTCAGTGTTTGTTTTCAGGTAGCATAAGACGGATAAGTCTGTCTGAAAGGAAACGCCAACTTAGAAGAAAGGCTGAAGTTTGTGCTCCCGTCACGGAGCCGCAAAAGGTAACCCACTTATGCAGGAAACATTCTGCTTCATAGGGAGTATAAAGTGTCCATTTTTTTAGGGTCATCTTGCAGTTATGAATTAATATCCTTTTATAACTATTGTGTAAGACACCGGAATGTGACTGTTTCAGAACTTAAGTCTGGATATTGGTGAGTTTTAAATGATACAAATATGTGTAAAATTTACTTGCATTCTTACTTTTTTGCAAATGAAAATATCGCACACATGTAGTGAACTGACATTGCTGCCTTGCAACAGATACAGCGTGCGATCCTACATTTAGCTGAAATAGCCCAGAAACCACAAAATAAAATCCTGTCGTGAGGGCAGGTCAGATTCCTGCGGCGTCCTAACTAAATACTACGAATTAATAGTGCTTTCATAACTCTACACTAGAGAGATTCAGCAGACCTCCCAGGGATATTTTGTTTAATGTGCAGCAGTTGAGGAATGACAACGGCACAGTTTTTAAAGTCTTTTACATGCCTGTAAAGGAAGCAGGCAGTACTTTGCTTAATCGGAAAGTTTCATTTGTTTACTTGACTTCCGTTAACTTGTACATGTCTAAACCCTGATTTGAGGAACGTCTTGCAAATTCTGTCTTAATCCAAAGCTTTTTCTCTTCCAGATAGGCAGGGCTAGGCCCATGAAATGCAGAAAGAAGGTTAGCTTTCAGTCTGCAGCCGGGAAGGAGCCAGAAAGGAGAGCCACGCAAGCACATGGGCTGACCGTGGCCCAGATGGCACAGAACAATGCTCCGGGCACACACACTGGGCCAGATTTTTCAGCCATGGCCCAGCAAGGGGACGAGGGGCCGGCTGGCATTTGGAAGGTAGATCTGGACGAAGATGAATATGAGAGAGGTCCAGCAGAGGGCACTGGAGCTGTCCCAGACATCTCGGCCCAGAGGAAAGCCAGGGTCTTCCACTTCACAGATGAAGATGAAAAGAATGCTGTGCTAAAAAAGAGAGAGAGACCCCACATTGTCTTTCCCTCAAGACCAGTAAATATTCACAGTCTATGTTGGCTGTGCATTTGGAAGTATCACTGCTGTGTATTTAACTGTAAATGCATTTATTTTTATACAGCTAATTCCGAGCACCTCCCCCACATGTGGTGAAATCCGTCCAGTTTATATGAAGGTTAGAAAATATTCAGAGTTATGAAAATGGTTCTATTTTTTACCACATCACAAAGAGGTTGCATGCATGATTGTCCAGTAGAGGGCGATATTTTCCATACAAATTTGTTTGTGGTTAGTCAAATTGTAGTTCTGGATCCAAGGTGTGTGTGTGTGTGTGTGTGTGTGTGTGTGTGTGTGTGTGTATAATATATGTATGTGGGGTAAATAAAAATTCCCCCCCGGATATTTCTCATGCATTTCATGTTGCAGTTCAGGAACTCCGAAGTGCATGATTCTGAAAAGCTGCATGAAGTTTGTTGGATGCAGTTGCTCCATGAGGGAGAAGAAGGTTTCAACAGCTCAAGATTTAAAAGGATCCTTACCAGTGAGGGTAAGAGGATTATCGCCGATTTTCTGACTGCGATCACTTAGAGGTTGTGTACTTACTGGAAATCTTATTGTGAGCTTGTATCCTTGGGGTGTCGATACACAGGACAACTTTCTGAGCAGTGTTGCTGACCAGTGTTGCTCGAGCACTTTCCTTCCCACTGATACTGATTAACAAATTACTATATTAAAAAACTTTCATTGACTGGACACCTTTTTATGATCATCCAGATGAGTTGCAATTTTGTCTCGCCTCGGTGGCAATTGTCTGGGCACCATTGCTCAAAAAGTTGCCCAGTTCTCGAACACTAAAAATATGTGATGACAGTTATTGTTGCATTTATGATCCCAGAATACCAAAGTCACTTTTGCAGTCTGTTTTGCAGGTGTCATCTATGAAGATTATGGGAAAATCAGACAATATGAAGGACAATGTTTTCAGTGAAATAAATTATTAGTATGTTTCATGAGTTGTGTTAAAATAGTATTGCTTAATAAATATTATATATGTTTTGTTTGACTTTAATATGGTATTAAACAAATCTGGTTCACTTCATCAAATTGCATATGTGTACTTGCAAGAAAGTAGGAGAGTTTGATATGGGGGGGCAAAGGTGGGGGTGTTAGGCCTATTTTATGGGGGCTTTAAATTACTAGTATGTTTCAAGAGTTATGTTATTGCTTACTAATCGCTAATATATGTGTATTATATATAATATATAATGTTTGCCATCGCTCCCCCCCCAGTAAAGACTCATCCGTTCATCTCTAACTACGCCTCAGGACAGAGGTCTGTCTTTTGTGGGGATGAATGAAGCCAAATTAAGTATTGGGGGGGGGGTACATATCCTACCCGCCTCCCCTGGTCCCTACGTCCCTGTGTACTTGGAAGACGCCTGTCGTAATAACTCGCTTGCTCGTGCGACAGTGGATTTCTATTACCTATCAGAGCACCGGAATGCCCCTTCGTTCGGGTTTAAACGTGCGTCCCGGGACGTAAGGGCGCTCGTCAAAACATCAACACGCCAATTTCGCTGAACACGTGGGGGGCCTCGCCAAAAATACCAGCCAATCAGATAATCCGGAGCGGGAGCGCCGGACTGGGCGACCGTCCAATCAGAAAGCCGACGCCTGTTTCCATGCAGCTGTGTGACTAATGCTTGTCATATGACTCTGACACAAATGGAGTTAGTTTCGAGGAACTAGGTGTGCTTCTGGATTGATAAAAAAAGAAGACATTTTTTGGTTTCGTAAATGTCGAAGCCCCTGGCGCAGAATGCCTCCGACGCTGTTTAATAAACTTTTTAATAAAAAGAATGCTTTTCAGACGGCGCCGAAGTGCGTGAGAGAGGAGCATTCGTTCAGGTATGTGGCCGCGCTAACGACCCTCGGCGCGTGGCGAGGGAACTTGGCGACCGTTTAAATTTTGTTTAGATTCCGGCCGTTGGTCTCGCGGGGCGCCGCCTTTATTAATTACGCGTCTCTTTTTGCTGCTTACAGTATATATGCAGGAATAGCGTTGCCGCCTCTCGCACCCAAAGTGTGCCAAGTTCGCTCGCTAGCGGCTTCTTATTCAGGTGGAGCGGCAGCGTGGGCTGTTCGGAGCTGGCAGTCGGTGCTGTGGCCGCGTCGGCGGGCGATGTTTCATACACCTCGTCAGCTAGCCGGCTAATGGCGAACCGCCTTCGAGTCCCACGACTTATGGGGGTCCCCGATATTTTGACTGCGCAGCAACAAAAAAAAACACACAACCGCTTGTTTTGTTGTGCAGATGCGTGGAAGCTGAGATGTTTTATTCCGCCAAGTGCAGTACTTGTACAAAAAGACGCAGGACAGCGTGTACCGTCGCTTCGCAGCCACCTTATAGGCTCAGAAGTGCGCCTCGCCTGGCAGCGGACCAAGAAAAACGATGCGTGTATCTCACGTCCGCGCGGGCCTCTATCAATATTAATCATGATTATTGCTCTAATATGGAGCCTTCACTAAGCGCCGACTGCGGTGCTACGCGCGCTGCGCAGTAAGGGATAAATGTAGACAATTATAAAGCCAAACTTGCCATTCAATGCAGGCGAATCGCGTGAGGGACCTGTAACTTCGACTTGCGGAACCTGTTACCGGTAGGTCGACATTGTAACAGATATAACATTTCGAGGGAGGTGTCGGTTACAGAGTTAAGGATTAATGCTGTGTGTATCTTATGAGCGACCCGTACTCCTATATTGATCCCTAATTTGTAACCGGTAGTATTTTATTTCGTATCTATATTTTCAGTTAGGTGCATATTTCCACATTGAAAGTGTTCGGCGTGTATACTTGAATAGCGCATCGCTCAATCTTTTTGACTGTTATACAAATCAATGCACAGTTTTTGTTATGCAATGTACTCGGTCAACCATCTGCTTAAATTACAGTAGCAAGTCGTTATGTATTCTGGCTTATAACATCTTAAGCTGTTATATATATTCTTGGTTGATTGGCCATGATTCGATCTGATGTGTATTGCCACAATAAAACAGCAGTAATATGTGCGCTTGTTTTCACTCACTCTTCATTGATTTGTGTAGGCCCAATTACTTTGCTGATTAAGACATTTGTACGTAATTTTAGGTAACGGCAAATTGACCAGCATGTGCCCGAAAGTTGAACTGGCCCATCCACACAGTTTGCGTAGGAAATATGAAAGGGACATTGTGATATCTTTTTTTTTTTATCACAGGTTCTTCCTTTTACCACAGTGAGTTGGTTGTGACACATTCATTGTGTAGGGACTTTAGTTATTAGTACAGATCTTTTTTTTTTTTTTGAGCGTGTGTCAGTCAGTGATGCCTTGCCCCAGAGGTTCCCAGACACCAGAGATATTCCGCGTGGAGCTGTGTGCTTCGATCCCATCAAGCGCATCCTTGGAGGGGCCACAATGCTCACTTGCGGTATCATGCAGAGTTTTGTGTATTTTGTTAGTGTTTTGGCTTGTTGGTGGTTTTAAAATGATTCTCAAACTGATTGTGATCATTTACATCTAAATTTTATAGACGTGATATTTACAATGGTAGTATGTAAATGTTTTAGGTTTAGCCTGGAAAAATTGAGTAATTCTTATATCCTCCTGAGACCCAAGGAAAATTTCAGGTTATTTGTGATTTTCTATGTCTTTGGAGGAAATAAAACGTCTTACAATTTAGATTTTTTCAAATTTATTTTTATTTTTAATTTCACAGCATGTCCTCTTTAGTGTACAACACGAATAAATAAGTTTTCTTACATCATTGAAAAGATAGGTGCAAAAACAAAATGTCCACTACAGAGGACACAAATGAATGGCCCGGGCCTCAGGAGGATATTATGTTCATTTCATATTTCATCTGGGTAGTGTGATTACTAATATACCAGAAGTATGAATGGGTGGTTTGTAAAAAGGGACAGTCTCTCAATTGTCAGTTGGAATTTTTCCAGTAAGATGTTTTCTAGCAGCTGAAAGTGGTTTTTATAATGTACTCATTTCCTTTTCAGTGAAGGCCCAAACTGCTGTTATAAATCTTATAATTTTCTCTAAATCATTTCTCAAGTACATTCTGTTGAGATGCAAGGAAGTTCCTCTAACTTTCTCATAACTCTCCCTTCAGTGCATTGTGGGTTTGGAGTGTGTTGCAGTATGTTCTGTTTAGATTTTGTAATAGGATCATATGAAAGTGGATGCGTCCAGATGGGTGTGACTTTACATTATAATAGCACTGCACTTTATGATGCACACAAGCATGCATCATTCCATGTTCAAACACTGGAATGTGAATATAGATTTTTTTTTTTTTTTGTCGTCATAATTGTATTTAGGCCAGTATAAACGCCCTGTGTGAGATTTGTTTCTGACGAAAGCATTTTATATTGACACACGGTTAAGGGAAACTTGTACTTGGACGGACATATAAATTGCTGATTATGTGGCTGGATTGTAGCTTGAGACTGCAGGAATATCTCCTGATACCCTATCCTTCAAAAGGGACCTCGGTTATTCTGCTGTTTGATGGTTTTGTGCCATCTGTCATGATTGTTCTAAGGGTAACTACAACAGGGAATGCAATTTTCATTTTCTTCTTTTCATCATGAGCAGCTCGTGAAATGTTTTTCTCTACACCGTGACTGTTGCTGTGTACGGTATAGGATCATACCTAGAATTTATTAGTAAGTCTCGTAGAGAAGAAAAGGGTTTGATGTGCCCTCTGGGCATTGTTGGCATGTTTATTCTGGTGCTTCATGGGTGATGACCACAGGTGAAATGTAGCTGTGGCCTGTGGTCTGCTAAGAGAGGCCGTCGTCGTGTTCCATTCTGAGCTATTTTAAGTGTCTTGTAGAGTTCTCAGAAGTGCAGGGTCATGGTAAAGGTATATTTATGTGAACAGGGCCTTAATCATCTGCCCTCTCTACCTGTTTTCTGCTAGCTTGCATGCAGTGTCATTTTAATTAGGTGCTGGCAGGTAAAAATTTTGACATTGGCAGTTTCGATTTTAATAGGACATGATGTTTTATTTTATGCCAAATAAAGGATGCTGGTAAATCCTAGTCATTGTCTTTAATGGTTTTTGAGATAGGTACCCTTTGAGCTGATGAGTTGGGAGCGCACATTCATTTTATTTTTGCCATCGACTCTGGCATTTCACTATGAATTTCCTGAAAAACTGAATTTTTCAAGCTTCATTTTGACACCTAATTTAGTGGGTTATTTTGTGGTCTTCTGTGAGAAAATTGAGAGTGAAACTGACCAAAATATTTGGTCAGCCATTGAAAAATTATTGTTTTAATGGATAATTTCATTTCAGTTTTTGAAAGAAATGAATAAGAATCCTTTATATTTTTGTGAAAAATATTTAAATATTACGTTTCTGGACAAAGAATTGGCAAGTTTGTGTTTTGGGCAAATTTTTACACTTTACTCCTGTCAATACCAATACCTGTTTTAATAAATCTTTTTGGGCTAAATGATGGATATCAATTTATAGATAAATTGTTAGAACCAATTTTAATATTGTTTATTGTCTTTACATAGTGCCACAAAATTATTTGAATTTTGTATTAAGATCACCAGTGTGAATTGAAATGCTTAAGCTTGCATCATATCAACACAGTTTTACAAGGAGACTCATGTCTTGTCTCTTGAACTGGTAGTTTCCACTGTCTGGAATTTAGTTAGTGGTATCAGTGGTGTTGGAATTCATCCATGCCTGTACACAAGCCTAAATTAGATATCCTTAAATGAACTCCTGCAGTACTCCATGTGACACAGAGCAAGGTCTCCCATCATATGTGGCTTGATTTCAGGACAGATTATGGTTTGCACTGAAACTAGACAATGTGTTCCTTATGCCCTCGGCTGTCTAGTAATTTTTGCTTCATATTCTGTTGGCTGTATATTGATTTTTAAGTGTTTGTGGGTTTTTTTTTTTGCACTTTTGAACTAATTTTCTTTTACATGTTATGTGGAATATTTTATAGGGATGAGTAACTCTTTACAACAAAAATGTAGACATTAACATAGTGTAAGGAAGCTTATTAAACTACAAAGTTATAGTTGTTGCTGTTTTTGTAGATTTGTTCCTTCACCTTTGCGTGCCAGAAGGAAAGGTAAGAAAGGCACACCTGGACCTGTCCCAAGGTACACGGGTGTGCTGCAGCTAAGTGGTTAAGAAACGCTGCTCTTTGCCCTTGTTACTGATACAGGTAAAATGAGTACTGATGAGATTCTTAGCAGGAAAATCAATATTTGCTTATTTAGGTTTTAGATTTTTCTCGTGGTAGAGTCAATGATTGCAATTTCATGGAATTTTAGGCCTATTAATTTTAAGGTGGAGTTAGTCAAACCCATTTATTTTCCTTGATAACACTCTTCTATCCTGACATAATAGCAAATGGTTAATTTGTTGTGTTGTATTATTGTTGATGTTGCTATGACAGTTGTTTGACTTGAGGGAATCAGAAGGCCCAGTGAAAGTATTTTCCAATGCAGAAACTGTGCTAGCAGCATTCAGGCCGAGAGCCATAGCAGTTGTCTGTTTAGCACGGCAACATGATCCAAGGCCTCGTGAGAATAAAATACTGAAATTTGTTTGTGGATCCAAGAGGCTTTCTCAGGGCAGGTTAGAACATGCCACGCGGGTAGGGTCATTAGCCACTGCTCTCGTGCTTTTTGTTTAGGGGTAACAAGAGACCGATACTGTTTGATGGCGCCATTATTTTCTGACTTTGCAAGAAGGCTCCTGTTTCTGAGCTTTTTCCTTGTGAAGTTCCCCCTCTGACTTGCATCCTCTGTGGATCATGACTGCCCCTTTGACTGATGACCATGATTCACACGCGTCCCGGATTTTGTCTGCTTTGGGAAGGCTGGCCATTGTTTGGAATCTGGAGATTCTGCCTGTGATGTAATCCCTACAGTCATGAGGCATGTGAGTGTGGAATGCGTGTGTGTCAGCCTGAAACCAAGGAAACGGCACAGACAGGAAGCAGTGTGATCCTGTTTGTGGCTTTAAGCCCATTTAGGGGGTAGCTCTGGAACAATTATTATTTTTATTTTTATAAGGGAGGTCACATTAAAGTAGCCCGTTAGACAGTTTTGCATGGATCTATTGAAGTGAAAGGGTTACGCAGTCTCGGGGTTGGAGTGCCCTTCTGTCTGGTGTCAGGTTATAGTCTGCACTGCTGGCCTGTGTAAATATTTGATGCATTATCTAACTGAAAACATAAAATGGTGCTCTTTACCATTGACCTTAGAGAGATGGTCAAGTGTTATCCTTCTCACAGATTAAACAAATAAAAGCAGTAATGTAAGTAAGATTTGTTCCAGTTGTTCATGTCTTCTGCCTTTGGAGGAATGGGTGCCATGGGGTGATAAAGCTGCCTAGTACTGTCCTGAAAAATATAGAAACAAGCTAAATATAGAAAAGTTTTTTTTTTAAATTTGATGTCTTGACAGATGTGTGCTCTTTAGCATCCATTTACCTTAAAAGTGCTAACCTATAGCAACTTGTTTCAGTCATGTGCTGAAGATTTCGTTTGGATGTAACTAGTAATGTTTGTGGGAAGGTAGAGCTGTAAAGGAAAGGCAAACGAACTTGTCGTGAGTGTCCAGCCACTCTAGTGTGACGTTTCACCTGCACCTGCTGTCCTGTCGAGAAATGAGCTTCTCTGTGCCGTCACTACTTTTGGTTCCAGCTCTATGTGTTTGTCTCTGCAGCCTCATTTTGGAAGGGGGGAGCACGATGGCTGGTGGTGGAGGGTGTAAGGAGTGGGCCGGTGTCAGCTTTCACCCACAAGAAAGCATGATTAGACTATTCTGGTGCCTGGAATACTGGCAGGGTTTAGTTTTCAGGCAAGAATTAGGTGGCAGGGCGACTTTGCGATCCAGGAATGTCGACCTGGATAAAAGTACCTGCTGCTGAGTTCTAAAATAAACCCTCAGAAAGGCTTACCTACGTCACTGCCCGTACATATTGTGCTCTACCAGGCTTCTGGTCAGCAAAGGGTGGGCAGCGGTTCTTGTGGGTGGGGGCAGAGCTGGCTCTGGGGGTAGGTCAGTCCTGGTTGAAAGGCTTCCTTTGCGGTGCCCTCACCATCAGTCTAATCAGTTTTGAGGGGGGGATAGGGGCTTCTGCCTGGCAGCTGGGGGGAGAGATGCCTTCGTCGGTGAGGGGTCCGATTCTGCCTGGAGGTCACCTGACAGTCTTGTGTTGTTGTGTGAGTTTGGTCTGGCACTATTCTTAGCCAGCCCTGGTGCAAGGGTGAGGAGAGGGCAGAGGAAAGCCTGGAAAGAGATGAAGAATGATGCCCAGGTACCAGTAATATTTTAACCTATCTCATGGTATATCGGTATGAGAGTGTACTGCTTTTGGTAACCTACACTGGAAAGTATGCTTGTTAACAAAGAAGGGTAGAGTGTGTAAGATGCCTTTGATTTTAGGGGTTTTTGATTAGTATGTTTTTATGTGTAACATTTGTATAAATGCCGTGCTTTGTAATGAACTAATGCGGTTGATCTTCAGTAGGAAAAACTGAGCATTTGCTGGTTGCTGTGATAGAGCCATTATGAGCTGGGTGAAACTGATGGCATGCGTTTATGTAAACTTAAAATGGGTGGATTAGCTTCAATACAGAAAGCCTGGCAGTCAGTGTATAGTTAACCAAATTCTAAGAATGCTGTACTGTTCCACTGGTTGCTTTGGAAACCTCTGAACTGCCTATTTGTGATTATTTCCCCTTTTCTGTCCCTCTGTTCCTCAACTTACTGTCAGTCCCCCAAATTAGATGTAGTAGGATCTGGTCATGTGATCTCCTATTTGGACACGGCTACCTTTTTATCAAGGCATGCTATAGAAATGTCTCTACTTTGTTTATTTCATTCTTTAGTGAATGATTAACCAGTTTCTGTGGATGGTTTTCTTTGTCTAGTCTTAATTATCTACATGTTTTCACAAGAAATAGTCCTCATGTAGTCATTGTACTCTGCAAGTTAAATAACTGATATAAATCATTGGTGGTACTTACTGTATCATGGAAGATTTTAAAAAAAAATATATAATTTAAAGTATCACAGCACTTCTTGACTTAAGTAAAAGTGATGGCTTTTGGGTGTTCCTCTGTATTACTCCACAAAATTCCAGCCAAAGCACACATTGGTTAATGTGGAGTAATACTTAAGCATTATTGACCAAACCCAGAGTTTGTTCTGGATATTTAATTTTGAATGGAAGTGCTTAAAGTGTGGCGTTAAAATCTCCAGGATGGGTCTGTCTGAAACTGTCAGTTTTTGTGAGGTTATTTCAGAACCTCCACTGAAACATCTTTCAATAATATTGTTTTAACTGCCCTTACATTAGTACAGAAACTCCACGTGCCATGTTTCATTTACTCAGTTTAATGCACTCTGAGTTAGGGGAAAAAACACAGTTTAAGAAGCACCAGTTAACTTTATATAAAGTGTTTAAAAATGGGTTCATGGTTTCAGCATATAAGAATCAAATATGGGAACTGTTCTGAGCATCCAGTCTAGATATCTCTGTTTATGACTAAAAGGACTGGGGAATACCTGTGATATCTTTTGTCTTGTTTCACAAGAAGAAAATTTCACTCGCTCCGTTAACTGGGGGGCGGTGGTCGCAGTGCACAGTCACTGCCTAAAATAACCACGAGTGACACCGAAAACTGAAGCAGCAGTGAAAGGGGACTTAGCTGTTCTCCCTTCCTATCTCCCGTCCTAATCTCCCCCCTGGAAACGAGGCCCAAAGGCCGTCTGCACTTGGCCCCACTGCAGTAAACCTCTATAAATAGAACTTTTGCTCCAGTCTGCAGACATCAGAAAAATCCCATCCTTCAGGGCACTTGTCACCTTTTCTAGTTTATCAGGGTGCAGCACGGATTGTGGGGTAGGGAGTAGGGGTTGTCGTATTCACGCTCAAATTATCGTCACACCGCTGGTGTTCGGGTGCTACAAGCAGCTATTTGGGAGTGTAGTTTTGGCACAGGAGCAAACCGCACACACTGGCAAGAACTGCACAGGGATGCACGTAACAGCCCAGGGCCGTAACCGTGACCGCACCCTCTCCTTGTGTGTATGCTTGTGTTTTCCAGCTGGCCGTTGCCTGAGCTGGAATCAAGCCAGATCAGACTGATCGTGTATCAAGACTGCGAGCGGCGGGGAAGAAACGTCCTCTTCGATTCCAATGCCAAAAAGAGGAGTGCAGAAGATACCCTGGTCACGGTGAGAGGCTCTCCAAGCACGTCTGCGCGTCCGCCCCGCCACCTGTAATCTCTACTGTTACTAGAACATAGGTGATGTTGTTTAAAATCTCCTGGAGCTGTATTAGAGGGCCTGACCGGTTTAAACTGGAGCTCTTATCTCTAGTAATAATAGAATCAGCTGACTCTTCGTGTGTAAGCATTCTTTCACACTCACATGACACAAGTTCGCTTTTGCACGTCTTCGGTCTGTTTATCGCTGCATTGTCATAGTTTGCCGTTGGCCATCAGTGAATACTGTGTCTTTATACCCATTTGTATGATGCATTGTTTCCTTAAACTCATTACGATACAAGTGCTATTTATTTATTTACTGCTTTTCTAATAAGGTGAATTTATTTTATGATGTTAATTCATTTTCTTCTTTAAGACCTTTGGGAGTACAGTGTTTATGCAATGTAGCAGTGTAGAATTCAGTAGTCGGTGTACTGTACGTGATACAGGGTATAGAAGCTGAACCTTGGAGGCCAGTAGATTGTGTGGCTTCATCACATGATGATTTTTGGCAGAGGATAATGTTTGTCCTGTGTGTGTGTGAGAGAGAGGGGGAGTGTGTGTGTGTGAGTGAGTGAGAGCGGGAGGGGTAGAGCATGTGCGCAGTTCCAGCTCACGAGTTCCTGAGGAAGTCATATGACAGGAGTTCACATGCTCCAGCCCTCTGTGTCCTCTGTCAGGGCATGACTCTACACTTGAAGCTGCTTTTTTTTGCTTTTGTTTTTTCTTTTTTTAAATGGTGGGCCATTACCAAGCGGACGGAATGCACGCAGTCAACCTCGCATTCCACAGCTCCTTTGTGCCATTTCAGCTGCAGGAATTTTTTTGGCATAGCAGTGCATTCTGTTTGTGTTTTTTAAATGTTTAGAAATGCTTTGATTAATACAGTGAAATAAGTTTTCAATATTATTGCATTTTGTTTCCAGTATTCATATTGTACATTCATATGTATATAATTTTAGTATTTATAGTAGTACTTTGGTATTTTAATGTAATGATATTTGTAATGTTTAGTTTAAGCCGTTTCCAAGTTCCTCCTTCAATAAACACAAACTATTTCTCAACCTACTGTTTAACGCTGTGCTGTGTTTGGAAATGTTACACAGTTACTCCATCGAGTGTGTTTGTGCAAAGTGCCCGTCCCATAATGTCGGTAAAGGTATGCCTAGGGGCCCCTGCACACCCATGAAGATGTGTCCTGTCTGTCTGTGCAGAAGCCGGGCGGTGAGCCGCAGGGTAGAGGGCCGGGGCGCTGCTGCCGGCTCCGACCCAATGGGGGCAGCTCCAGCTCCCTGGACAGCACCTGCTCCACGGCCTCGGAGCCTCGCGAGCCGGGCCTTCGCTTCCAGGTGAGCCGGACCATCTTGCCATTCCCTCTAAGTGTTTGTTCACATGGCCACGCACTCATTGGCGCGGTGACGCATCCAGCTCATTTCCCAGAATCCCTGACCTTGAGCTTGTGTTGTGCCTCTCACACACACACGTACCTAGCTTGACCATCCTCTCTCCCCGTCATGCTCAGGGATCCCGCTGCTCTTCTGATGCCAACATGCTGGGGGAGATGATGTTTGGCTCGGTGGCGATGAGTTACAAGGGCTCTACACTGAAAATCCATCAGATACGGTGAGCAAGCAGGCCCCGGCGTGGTGACCGGCCTGCCGTGACTCAAGGACCCCACTCACGCCAGGGGGTCTGCAGCTGTCCCGTTCCCGTCCACAGAGTCGGCTGTCAGAAGCATTCCTTTGGTTATTGTGTCTTTCCTCAGGTCTCCTGCTCAGTTGATGCTGAGCAAAGTGTTTACAGCTCGGACAGGGAGCAGCGTTTACGGAAGCTTGAACACGTGAGCAGTCTTCTCCGACCGGCCTTTTTGGGCGTCCTTATCTCTGTACCGGGCCTGCGTAGAACTGTCACGAAACCCATGACGTTTTGTGTTTTTTATCAAGCGCTTATTTAAGTGATTTTCAACATAAAGGTGAAAGCTTGTCTTACACCAGCAAGTCACATGGCTTTAATTTTGCAGTAACCTTTAACTGCTTCATTTGGCATCAGTTGGGGACTTTTTCTTTCCGTCTTCTTTTTGGCAGATTGCAGGATAGCCTCGAGTTCATCAACCACGACTCCGTCACACTTAAACCGGATCAAAACACTGTGGTGAACAGCTTTCTGGGGAACATAGGTAATGAATTGGTCACATGGCATACAGTTCCGAACTGTCTCAACAAGTCAGGCTTTAGTCTGCGGAATGTAGCTCAATGTGACATCTGGATCTGGCTGCTTCTGGGGACAGGGGTGTTACCTGTTATGTTTGGTTATTGGACTTGGCGTCATGAGAGCTGGGTGTGTGTGCAGTAATTTTATTGACAATATTGTGAAAACTAGTTTCTTTTTCCACCCATTGTTTATGATGTTGACATTTGCCTTAACTTTTTTTTTTCCCCCCTATGGAGTTCTGGCCATGTACAGATTCTTATACCGTCTCCATTCTGTGTTTATAGTTGACACTTGTGGAATTTGTGGCTACATGGAAATATATTCTTTGCGTACCTGTAAACAGGAATGTCTGCGGAGTGCGTGATTGCCCGTGTTGTGCACATGTGTGTATGTTCTAACCATCATGATGCCAGAATGTGGCGTATTTCACCTTTCACCTTTAGCTAAATCCATGACTTTTACAGAGGATGCATTAAGAATTGGCGCACAGGTGGCTTCTGGCATGTTCGAGCAGCTGCGCACATTTTGACATCTCCGTTCAGTTTGGCTGTCCCTCAGTACAGTGTATTTAGGAGCACTGGACTAGAGGGATCTTCAGTATGTCTGTCAGTAGGCCTTCTGCTTTCTGCCTCGTCTGTCTTGAACCTGTTATATGGAAGTGTCTCGCTTCACTAACCTGCTTCGTGTCTGTTTTTTTTTCTCTCTCTCTGTATCTTTTCTCTCATTGTTTTCCGCCGTGTGCAGGTTTCTCTCAGCTCTGCAGCTCCCGTCGGGCCTTCTCTGAACAGGGCCCCCTTCGTCTGATCAAGAGTGCCTCTTTCTTTGCAGGTTCGCCATGTGCTATTGTGCGTGGTGCATGCTGTCGTGTGTATTTGCATGTGGCATTTGTGCAGTCATGCCCCCACCCCCCCAACCAAAGTATGATCTTGGTGTTCTCTTCCCCCTCACTTCCTTCTGATTTTGTCACACCATTCACACTCCGACCCCCCCCCGGGGCGGGGGGGGGGGGGGGGGGGGGGGGGGGGGGGGGGGGGGGGGGGGGGGGGGGGGGGGGGGGGGGG
>JAODKC010000051.1:3330772-3354550 GCA_026777985.1 Mormyrops attenuatus | reverse complement strand
ACCACACACACCCCGTACTCGCCTTTAACTGACTATCTCTGAGCCTGCCTCCCGCCCCCTCTCTCTCCCCCCCTCCCCCTCGCACTCTCTCTCCCTCCCTCTCTCTCCCTTCTCCCCCCCCCCCCCCTCCCCCACGGTGAGCATGCCTCTCTGTCTCCACAGCCTCCCTCAGCAGCCTGTTAATAACGCCCTTCCCTTCGCCGGGCTCCTCGCTCACCAGCAGCTGTGCCAGCAGTTACCAGCGCCGCTGGCTCCGCAGCCAGACCACCAGCCTGGAGAATGGGGTCTTCCCGCGATGGTGCGCATCCTCTCTCCCCGACCCGAACGTGGTGCTTCAGTCTGCTGGCATGGCACTTTACCATTCTCCAAATGAAATAATGAATGCCAGAGTGGGTCAAGCAGCTAAATATAGACAAGTGACCTGGTTTTTGTGTAATATGACCTACAGTCAGCTTTTACGGATTTCACTTTTCTTTGAAACTTTTATTCTAGGGACATTGAGTATTAGGTCAGATGCTTTATTTGCATTTTTGCATGTGATTTGCATATACAGTTGTACTTGTCACGCTGAGCTGAGGGCACACCCAACCCACCGTGTGTGTGTGTGTGTGTGTGTGTGTGTGTGTGTGTGTGTGTGAAATCCTGTGATTTTTGACATTGTGGGGACCACCAATTCATAAGTTTATAGAAATGTGTGTGCAATCAAAAAACTAATAATGCCAAAGGTCTTGTATTTTGTTTGGTTGCTTATGGTTAAGGTTAGGACTGGTTAGGGGTTAAGGTTGTCTTTGTTAGGATTAGGATTTTGCCCATAGAAATGAATGGAGAGTCCCCACAAAGATATATAAATACAATTGTGTGTGTGTGTCTAACAGGTTAGCGGAGGAGAGCTTCAACATGTCTGATGACAGCAGTGGTCCTGGCCTTGGGGTGGCCAGGAAGAAGAAGATCGCCATCGGCATCATCTTTCAGTTGTCGGAACATGAGGACCAGAGCAGCAAGTTCCAGGGCTTCTTCTTCTCTCACTTTCCCCTCTTCGAGAGTCACATGAACAAGCTGAAGAGTGCGATCGAGCAGGTGTGCAGCCGTCTGCATTCACCGCAGTGCTCTACTGCAGTATAAGCATGGGTGGAAATGGTTAGTGATCAGGTCTGTGATTTACTGCGTCTTGTTTGTACGTGCATGCCTGACTTCATGCTTTTCTTTTACAAGGCTATGAAAATGAGTCGAAGGTCAACTGATGCAAGCCAAAGAGCGCTGGCTTACAACCGCATAGTGGATGGGCTCAATGAATTCAGGTTCGTCTTTAGGTTTGCGGTCTCCTGGCGTGGATTTGTTTCAGTTTGGAAATTGAGATGTTCGTTTTAACATGAAAGAAATGGGCCCTCTCAGCCCGTCGTGGGGTACTACTGGTTGGTATGGAATTGGTTATGATTGGCTTTAGGGTTTTGCCTTGGCTTGGGTTAGAATTTGGGTTATGGCTCAGTTTAGGATTACCATTGGGGTCATGGCTAGTGTTAGGGTTGCTGTTAGGGTTTTGGATCAAGTTGGCATTAGGGATGTATTTGCGATCGGGGTTAGGGTTGGAATATGGTACAAAATGAGGGTTTCTTGAGTGGGTGACCATACCTGGCCTTTGATAGATCCCCAGAGAGAGAGGTACGTGCTTGTTTCCCTCCCTCCCCCTTGCCCAGAGAGTATATGGAGCAGTATGTGTCTCTGCAGCACTGTCCACGTGCTCACAAAAAGCTTCACGTTGCTGCAGTCATATGCCTATTGGCGGGCTGCCACGGCAACCCGATTCCCCTCCGAGGAAACACTATCTCCTTTAAACAGTGTCAGGGCTACCAGAATAGTAAATAATATTTTCGTGCCATTGGCAGGAATGTGATTAGATGGAAAAACTTTATTTTTTTTTCTTTTACCTTAAACTAAATACGAATATTCATCGGATTATATTTGGTAGAGCTTTTGAGATCTTCGACTGTTCTAGAATGTGAGAGACTAGTCCCGAATGACTGTACTGTCGCATATGTGAGGTGAGGGCTAGACAGAGTGACATTCAGTAATATAATCAGGAAGAATTCATTCAGATACAGTCGGCTTTTGAGACTAATTCTGAAGATTTCCATAAAGATCACCAGGCATGACGATAGACAGCACTGTATAGTCAGCACTATCCATCTGCTTGCATGGGAAGATGTATCTTGCTGCTCTTTGAACTTTTTATAGCATAATCCAGATTAACCAAGTATTGAGAGTGTTTGTAGCCACGTAAATGGTTTGCTTTCCGAGAAGAGTTTTAGGGGTGTTTGAGGCAAGAGTGTATATTTCAGCACTCAATGGCAGTACGTCATGTCAGTGTACTGTATTCCGAGAAGGCCTCATTGGCATATCTTGAGGTACTTAATCAGAAGTTTTTGGCTATATGTTCTCTTGCTAAAAATGTGTAGTGCAAAATGATCACCAGATTTGTTCTCAAAGTGTATGATAACTACGAAGGCTCTACATATGTTTTTTACTAAAAATCGACACAACTACATAATTATTCAACAAGCATGTAAAATTCAGCATGGAAATTGTGAAAAGGTTGGATTTCTTGTATCAGAAGTGGAACTGAAAGCATTGGGGATAACAGGACAGGAACATTAACACATTAGCTTACTTATAGTGTGAGCTGTCAGGCTGCAGCAGTGAATAACTAAGATGTTGGGATATCACTTGTCTTTAACCAGTGCCAAGTGGGCTGTATATGAGGTGAGGGGGGGGCACCTTCATACATCACACTCGACCACTCGGAGCCCATGCGATGATGTTTGCTCGCAAATGGCGACTGATTTATCTATAGCTGGGGTATTGACTGCTTTTGGTATTGTTCCTGCCTGTGTTGCGAGTGAATGAAATTGGGAAAACGCACAGAAGAACAGTGTGAATATTTCCAGGATATTTCATGTATTTAGCATAAGCTATTTGATCTGCTTATTCAAATTTGACATAAATACAGAAGCATGGTATTAGTTTAATAAACAGAATTAAAGGTGGATTAATCCTAGGTCTTTGTTTACACCTGCTGAAGTACATACATCTCCTTGCTGTCAGGCTTTTTTTTTTTTTTTTTTTACTTTTGCCAAGATGAGTCAGACAGGTGTGAGTCTTGTGCTCATGCTAGACCTCCCTTCTGGCCGAGTAAGCGGGAAGGCTGAGATCCTATTCATGGTACTGCCTGCTTGTGAGTCACCGGAGTACACAAGTCTGAAGGTCCTGTAGAATTGCTGCCGGACATCAGTGTCATTTAGCGGTCTGATGGTTTGGCTCAAATGAAGACGGAGCATTAGATCATCGGCAGCTGGTGTCCTTGTAGTTTCTTTGTTTATGAGGGATTGCGTCGCACAGCCTTGTATGGCATGTACCAGCTCTGCTTAAATGTCACTGTCTACCGTCAAGCCAAACGGTAAACGCGCTCATTTGTGTGCTTGAGAGGACTTGTGCATAAAATGGTATTCCCTGCCTCAGACAGCCAGCACTCCCCGATTTTAAGATAAGATAATCCTTTATTATCAGAATCAGAATCGCGTTTATTGGCCAAGT
Organism: Mormyrops attenuatus; assembly: GCA_026777985.1. Classification (NCBI taxonomy): domain Eukaryota; kingdom Metazoa; phylum Chordata; class Actinopteri; order Osteoglossiformes; family Mormyridae; genus Mormyrops; species Mormyrops attenuatus. The sequence continues at coordinate 3,350,962 of JAODKC010000051.1, read as the reverse complement.
ATGTGAGCGAATTTGATTCCGGTCGATGGCGTCTCTCAAGCACAACAGTATAAAAACAATATGTAAATTCACAATGGACAATATACTGAGCGATATAATATACAATATAATATACAGTAATGTACAACATACAGTATGAATATGTATTGTGGATGGGTTATAAATATAAAGGTAAATGTTAGAAAAAATCTTATATACAGAAAAATACAATGATTACAGAATGTATACCACAGAGTGTACATAAGGTGCAGTTGCAGTGCTGTAGGTGTTTAGCAGTGTGACAGTTCAGCTGTTTAGCAGGGAGATGGCGAGGGGAAAGAAACTGTTCCTGTGTCGGGTGGTCCTGGTCTGCAGGCTTCTATATCGTCTGCCAGAGGGCAGCAGGTCAAAAAGTCTGAGTCCAGGGTGTGCGGGATCTGTGATGATAGTCCCACAAGTGAGAAATTTGCATTGTTACGGCAGAAAGTGGACAGTACAAGAATAGAACAGCAAAAAATAAAAACAATAGGATAAAAACTATAAATGTACAAGTGTACATATATTTATACATTTCCAACAGTGTGAAATTGCACATAGGGAAGACATAAAAAAACACTCTGGTGTATTGGATGTGTGTGTTAAGGATGTGTTAAGGAAATAAGCCTGAATTTTAATAATGTTTAGTCTATTCAAATGCGTAGATTTAGTCTTCTGCATGTATGCATATATGAGATTTTTGCTAATCTGTATTTTAATTTTATTTACTATATTTTTACTATGTCTTTGTCTGGAGTTAGTCTATACAGTTTGTGTACTTTGGGTGTAGACGTACGGACAGACAAAGTAAAGTTCCTTGTGCATGGAAGTGCTTGTTGAATAAACCTTGATTCTGATTCTTAAGAATTTATTTGATGGTCTTGGTATGTGACCCAGTGTCCCCCCCTCAGTTTGCTCTCTAATTTAGTAGACAGTTGTGACCCGTTTTTATTTAGTATTTGTCTGAGGCCTCCATAGCCTGACGTTCCCCACAGCGTATGGACTGTGCCAGCTCAGAGGTGTCCCCCGCTGAGGAGCGCAAAGGGCTGGACTTTAGCCCATTGTGAGGCCCGGATGGAATTTCCAGATGTCGAAATGTCACGGAGGGTGTCCCCCTCATGATCTCGGGGAGACTGTGGTCTTCCTTGTTCGACACGACACAATGACGACGCTGTTCTCGTGCAGGACGACCATCTGCAACCTTTACACCATGCCGCGCGTGGGCGAGCCAGTGTGGCTGACCATGATGTCGGGCGCATCGGAGAAGAACCAACTCTGCGGCCAGTTCATGAGGGAGCTGTCCGTTCTCATGGAGCAAGCCTCCAAGAACCAGTTGAGTGACAAGGAAGCGAGCGTTCAAATGCTCGGTATAAGTAATGCAATATACTATGTAGAGCTTTACTCCTTTATAACATCGTGAAAACTATCATCACCCAAAATGTCATGGGGGAGTAAATGTCTAGGGGTATCCATTTTGAGGGGTGAGGAATCTGACCGAAGGATTGCCATACTGATGCCTAACCTCTTTGCTATTTATAAAGAAGGGATGCGTAAGCATGACGACCATACGCAGCGTGTCAGCGTGACTGTAGTAATCTGGAACCTTCCTGCATGCAGGTTTCTTCCAGCTCTGCTCACGGCCGTCCTCACTAACCACTTGGCGTGGGTGCCTACGGTGATGCCCAACGGCCAGCCGCCTATCAAGATCTTCCTGGAGAAGCACTCCTCTCAGAGCGTGGACATGCTGGCGAAAACGCACCCCTACAACCCGCTGTGGGCGCAACTCGGTAAGATCCATATCACCTGAAAAATTTCAGACCATTCTGGATAGTGTTGCATAATGTGGATGTGTATTTATAATGCCATCCGCTTTGAGCATTAGCTTAGCAAGCATGATGACCACAACTCATGGTGGACTTGCATTGTAATCTGGGAGACCACAGTGTTTGAGCTTTCCCTTCAATTTGAAATTCACTGAGATGAAATGCACCTACAATCAATGTGTATCGCCCTCTGTTGGGCATATCTAAAATACTGTATCAAATTCAAATTTTATCGGTCACATTCACAATCATACATAGTATGACATGCAGTGAAATGTATTTGCAGTGTCTGAGTAATTGTACTGTACAGTAACAAAAGCAAAAATGTAATTTGTAAATATTACTGGAGCATAGGGAATATTGATTATGCTCACTGTTAAGGTAAGCAGGGATATCTATAAGTAATGGGTTTTTAATTTGTAATAGATAACTGAAGTTGTTGACAGAAGGGAGGGTTGTATAAGAAACTGCTGCTGGTAGAGACACATTTTAAAGTGCTAATGCTGCTCCACCAGCACTGTTTTATTGATTTGCCTTTTAAGGAAAACAGTGTGTTGATTGTTCAACCAGCCTGGGTATGTTGCGGTATAAATCTGAGGCCTGGCGGGCGGCCCAGTGTATAAAATGGAGGAAGTCCCTTGTAAGAGTGTGATCTGTGTGTGTGTGCAGGCGATCTGTATGGCGCGATCGGCTCCCCCGTGCGTCTCTCCCGGACCGTGGTGGTCGGCAAGCGGCAGGAGTTGGTACAGAGGCTGCTCTACTTCCTCACCTACTTCATCCGCTGCTCGGAGCTGCTGGAGACGCACCTGCTGGAGAGTGCCGAGGACGAGGCCATCGTGCTGCCTGGATCCCTCATCACCACGTCGCTGCGCCGCGGGGAGGTGGAGGAGTCCGACTATGTGCTGGTCACCATGCACAAACCGCACGGCGACTATCCTGCTTCCACCGAGCAGGAGGCCGAGGGCCCCGTGGACTCCGGCGACGGGGGTTGTAGGCTGGCCCCAGCCTCCACTGCTTGCCAAGAGGACGCTGTCCACCCGCCTCCTTTCAAAGAGAAGACAAGCCACTGTCCAGAAACTAAGGTGGAGATGGTGGTGTGCGTGGGCTCTGTGTCAACCAGGGAGCCAGTCGCGATACCAATTGTGGAAGCAGAAGCCGGCATCATTGGCGAGGCCCTGGAGACTGAGAGGCTGCCCATCAACTACTTCTGTTCGTCTGGGATACCGCTGGAAAAGAAACCCCCCGATAAGAGCGCAACCGACCACTTCCTGCCAGGCGACCAGCAGCCCGCCCCCAAAGTGACTTTCCTCATCGGAGATTCCATGTCCCCCGACTCGGACACAGAAATCCGGGGGAAGAAAGTCGAGGATCAAATCAAGAAGCACAAGAGGCACCTGAAGCAGCAGCAACAGCAGAGGGTGCAGAGCTCCACTGAGTCAAAGTGTGAGTCAAACCCAACATCAGAGGACCAAACTAAGAAAAACGAGGGTAAGAATCCGCTCCTGCATGACTCTAGCAAAATGCCCCAGTGGAGCTCCTCCCACGAAGAGTGCATGGATCTGTTTGACGAGTATTTTAGTGACGATAACCCCGTGGAAACTCTGACTATTGACGATGTGTCCGGAACACAGGAATCAAGCAGCACAGACAAAACAAAGAGCCAGCTTCTGGACCCATCGGGAGACTCTGCAGAAAAAGAGCATAGGATTGTGGGACAGAGGGACACGGGCAACCGCGGGTGTAGCTGTAACTCGGCGGGCGTAGTAGACAAAGGCTTTTGTGAGACTTGTTCTACGGAGCAGGTCAAAGCCATTGTGATCTCTGTTACTGTCCCCCAAGGGGACATGGGGGACCTGAAGAAGGTTGCCCCCCTGAATGAGTGGGAAATACCCCGGAATGAGAGTTCGGACAGCGCACTGGGTGACAGCGAGAGCGAGGATACGGCCCAGGAGCTGCAGCGTCACGAAGGGACGTATTACGGCGACGAGCAGGAGGAGTGGCTGGAGGAAATGGAGGTCCCCTTTCCGGGGTGGGTGCCGTTTGCGTCACCATTGCTAATTCGTTCAATTACGATATCCTACTTTTGTTCCGAATTTCCCGAGGTGAACGAGCGGTTTGAGTCTGAGTTTAACACTTTTATAAATGCTCTTTTGTCTCATTAGATCCGAACTAGTAGAGAATTACTCCAAGCCCACAATTGCCAACTTTGGGAGATCTCTTTTTGGAGGTTACTGTCAAACCTACGTCCCCGACTTTGTGCTGCATGGGACGCCGAATGACGAGAAGCTGAAGCAGTGCCTCATGTCGGACTTGGCTCACGCTGTGCAGGTATCTGGGAGACCGGTCACCCCTTCTTCCTGCTGTGTGTTTTTCTCTCAAGTATAATGCCAAAGACTTATGTTTGTGTATAGATGGTCATTATTTTTTTTTTTATGCAGCATCCAGTGTTGGACGAGCCCATTGCAGAGGCCGTCTGCATCATAGCCGACACGGACAAGTGGACCGTGCAGGTGGCCAGCAGCCAGAGACGAGCCACTGACGGCAAACTTGGCAAGGAAGTACTGGTGTCCAACTTGGTGTCCAGTCTGCTCCATTCGACCCACCAGCTGTACAAACTCAACATGTCCCCAAACTTTGTACGTTTGCAAGTATCTGGTTTGCAGGATATAACTTGTATAATGAATGCGCTACTTTGATTTCTTTAGTCCAGAATGGGTTTTAAGCAGTTTGTGCATTGTATTCCAAAGGAGAGTGGAAAAATTAGTGTGTGTCTCCCCCTGGTGTTTAATTGTGGAATAGCAGCAGGGTTGCTTATTGGCCAGTGAAAGTGTCATTTTTGCCTCTGCTTGTACAGTGTGTATCTGTTCATTTTCTCCACAGTGCATTATGCACCTCGAGGACAGACTGCAGGAGCTGTACTTCAAAAGTAGAATGTTGGCGGAGTACCTGAAGGGTCAGACACGGGTTCATGTCAAAGAGCTGGGAATGGTGTTAGGGTAAGAATAAAGCTTTTTCTGACTGTTTCCAAACTGAATCTCTTATTTTGCCAAACTGCCAATGGTTTATGCAAAAGTTATTTAACCAGTTTTCTCCTAATCCAGCATGAATGTAAGAGAAAATGGGCAATGTCCACTTCAACATTATAATCATATCAAAACCGTATAATGATTGCATGGTGGAACCGATTAAGAAAATCTCAAATGTTTTATAGCTCATCAGTAAGTCTTGGGGGCAAACTGCCGTCGATTTTCAGAAGTTAACCAAAAAGCCTTTAATTAGCCATCTTGTAGAAAGGTGGTGCAGTCGTGAGCAAAGTCCTGGTAGAGAGGTGGTTGTGCTGATGTTGACTAGGGGTGCAGGCCATCCACACAACGCTATAGGTTTTGGTAAAATCTGGAACTATATAGCCAGAACTCTTAGGTGCTTTCACATGGAAGTTCCAGAACCTGGTCCCAGTTTTGGAACCTGGAACCTGGCCTGTCTCGACCTGGGACTTGGGCAGTTCCTGGCCACTTTTGTTTGTCACTTTCACACCACACAACGGGAACTGGGAACTTTATGCTAAATAAGCATGGGAGATGCAAAGAGCTTGTAGATTAAACTTGTGTGGAGCATCAATGGACATAATACCCAGGATTTAAAAATGAGCACTGGTGATAGTATTGCGGCTTGTAATGTTTTCCACCCCCTGTTTTCTAGCATCGAATCCAGTGATCTCCCCCTATTGGCAGCAGTCGCAAGCACCCACTCACCGTATGTGGCCCAGATACTGCTCTAGATGGCCCAGAGCCACCCCCGGTGGAAAACCAGTCTAGAACCAGAGGACTATCAGGAATACAGCGCTGGTTCCAAGTGAGCGTGCCCAGCCCGGCCCGGAGTGGCACGGCACGGCATGGCGCGGTGCGGCTCGGCCAAAGGGTAGGTGGGTGGTCTCAGCTGGTCCTGCTGCAGCTCTCAGCGCCCTAGAGGCAGGGCTGTCCCAGGAAAGCGGGGCCAGGCGCCACAGCACCCACGGCGCAGCAGACGCTGTCTGTGCCTGTACAGACTGAAGATTTACAGAGACTCTTCCCCCAGCGTTGGAGGATGTTCTCCTTTGTTTGAATGTTGTACTGATATTTTGCATCTGGAATGCTTTTTTTTTTTTTTTTTTTTTTCTTGACAATCCAGGAGAAACGACAATTTTTTTTGGTCGTCTTCCTCTACAAATGCAAATCGTGCAGCCATAGGAAAAGAAAGGCTACTTAAAAATAACATATTCTGATCCTACAAATGCCTAAAACAAGTCCTCATTCATACCCTCTATTCTTGTAATGTTATTGTTTTAATAATCTCTTAGTTATTCTGGTCCCTCAGTATCTGCTTCTATTAGTTAATGCAGATACTAATTGTTAATGTGCAAAATGGTAATGTTATACGCACCTGGAAAAGCCCCAACACGAGAGAGGAAATAAAAATTGATAGTTGTGATGGTGCCGGTGGTAATTTTACATCATTCGTTCTCACAGGCACAGACCTACCTCAGACGTTTTAGCTGGTGTCTGTCACCACTTGCTTAGTTGTCTTAGCTTGTTTAAAAGGGAAATGCTTCTCATTTAGCTCTGAACCATAAATCCTGTTACGTACAACAGGGGAAAAAAATCAAAAAACACAATATCATTGTCTTTAGAAAAACACTGTCCATAGTAGCAGCCCAGAAGAACAGTGTCCTTTCCCTGGGTCTGAAAGATAAATTTATTTCATGCCAGTAAGTGTAAGTAAGAGGGCCCTTCTCACTTACACTATGTTTACTGTTCCAAAGGATGCATGTTTCGGAAAGCTATTGAAAATACCAGCTAACAATTACATGTTTATTAGTTATCTTTGTTGCACCTTCTGGGGGGAAGTGGAGAGAGATTTTAAAGCACAAACATGTTTTTCATTCATAGAAACAAACATCAAAGGGCCATTCGAAATGAGAGATTTTATTTTTACTAATATTTGCAGATATTTCTGCCATTGCATAAATACATTGTATGCTGTTATTTTTGTGTCTGAAAGTAATGTCATGTGTCTTGAGTCTTAATTGACATGAGGCAAGAAAGAATGAGATTACTCAGATGATTTTGCTAATGATGCTTCGCTATCGCTGGAATTACGCCCATTACATTTTATAAAATGTAAAGATGGTTTCTCTTATTCAGAAGCGTGTATGTGTGTGTGTGTGTGTGTGTGTGTGTGTGTGTGTGTGTGTGTGTGTGTGCCCTCCTATATTTATTAAGTATGTTGAGTAATGGTTTGTCAACTATATGTACAGAAGGAAAAGTACAGTCTTTAAATTTGCATTGTTTTTTCCCAATTTTATGGGAACGTTGTGCAATAAAGAAGCCAATGTTGTGTATTTCAGTGTCTTAAAACAATGATTTATTTATCCACTCAAGCGTTTCATCTCTATACCGCTTCTGGTGAGGGCAGTGGTGGCAGCATGTTGAGCCGGCCAGAGCACACCTCCCGACTCTGGCTTGTTCTGGGGGATCCCCTGGTGTTACCAAAACGGCTTGGATGTATAATCTCCTCAATACTTATCTGCCCTGAGGCCTCCGCCCAGTGGGATGTGCCCAAAAGAGTTCCCTTAGGAGCTGGTCAGGTGGCTTCCTCATCCTGTCACTGATAGAGAAAATCACAATATATTTCCTGTGTCGGGCATTTCGGGTCCAGAAGCTACAAATCCAGACCAAGGTTTTGTTTCTACCAACCAGTTGAGCATAAAGAGTCAGTCACAGAGTACTCACCTTGTTGGTAGAAACAAAATCTTGGTCTGGATTTGTAATTTCTGGACCTGAAATAGCCAACACTGTGCTTCAACTTAGCACTCTTCCCAGCATAGCTGACACAGAACAATTTATTGCTCAATATCTGTCTTTATACAGTCACTGTATTGCTGATGCCTTTTATATGTTTCCATGTATTGTTTTGCGTTATTCATACAGAGTAAATCATTACTACTGATAGTAAAACCTGGACGTAAAGCAAGACCAACTGCTTCCGTACTTTAAACACAGCAAACTGAATCCAAAGTGGAGTTGCATGTTAAAAATAGCAATTAACTGGAAACTCTTGGTAAATTAATTTCAAACTGTTTCGGTGTAGTTTCAACCCTGTATACAGCAAGAGTTCTTTTGGAGAATGGGCTATTGGAAAGTAAATCCTGCACTGTATCTTCCACACACATTGTACCAAGCATTTTATTTTTTTTAGATACAGAAAAATGTCTGCTTTTAATGTCTATTTCTGCTGTTAAGTAATGAACAATTCCACAAATCTGAATGACTTTTCTTTGCCAGTAGGAACATGTACTGGAATTTTCCTAACTGGCATTCTCAGTCTTAAAAAAAAAAAAAAAACTTCTGCCTGAATTTCCTGCCTTGGAACACCATCCCATCGTACAAGTACGTTTGATCTGTGTGTTGCCCAATAGACAAATTCTCAGGAAAACGACTGAGTTTTCAGTCATCCTGCCTACTGATTAATGTACTGTAAATGCATTGGGTTGTCACGTACAATGGTAATTAGTTTATTTCCAGTAAGCAGTGCTAGCTGCTGCTTCATGGAATCAAGGTGATTGCGTATTTGCCTTTCATAAGAATAATCCAGTAATATATCTTGACTAACTAAAGAGCTGTGCCAAAGTATTCAGAGAGATGTCTGTAGATCTGTCTTAATAGGTCCAGGAACACTGATGTCGGTCATTAGTAGGAACTCGTGGAGATGAACTGTCCAGTTCTGACACTTTAAATCTCCCTGAACCAAGTTCACTTAGTTCTCGTGACACTCTCACATGCAACTCGTGTTGTCCTGTTTTGGCAAACCATCTGCTCGAATGCATGGCGGATATGATGTAGGATCATGGTGGTCACCGCCCTCTCCCATGACCTACAGGCTCACAGATTACAAAACTGCAATCTTCTCACTCATCATACTGTCTTCAGTTGACTTAATGACCCTGGTGTTTCTGCGAACCCAAATGCATCCCCTTCGGCCTGTCCAGGATGCTGTTCTTAAATGTGAGCTAATACTCATCCAAGTTTGTTTAAAAATGGATTTGGGAAGGGCTGAGCTAGTGTATTTCTGCTAAACGTGTATTTCTGGGAGTCTGTAATTTTCAATGCTTGATCTTTGTATTATACTCATATGTATGGTTTTGTTTGTAAAAATGTTCGTAAAATCCCTCTGAATAGCACTAAAGCTTCCTACACAAAATTGGTGGCTATGTCGCAGGAATATATGGAAGCCTTTCAAAGTTCCTGACCTGATATTTCAATAAGCATAAAAAGCTCTAAATTTAATTATACGCCACACTCAAGGTATAACAACAAGACCTTCCTGTGACTTGAGGCAACAACCTCGAGATTACAGGACTGTCCTTAACAGCTACCTGCTATTCAAGCGTGATACTTCACATTTTATTTCCCGCCATTTCCTCCTCTGTGCAGATAATACAGGAACCGCTAAACCGACACCTAAGTTACTGATTTCTTTCCCCATGATGGTTCCTACTTGCTGCACTTACCTTCACACATTTGCCCTATTCTTATTTTTTGCAACACCATTACATATATGTCCCCTTTGACATACCCTAACAAATGAAGTGATATACAGTTCTCAGTAGTGGAGATGACCGGTAATGTGTGCATGTACGTTTACCATGAAACAAACCTGAATTTGGAGCGGTAATGTTTTTGTTGACATCACAGAAATATAGGGGACTAGCTGACCCTTCTAAATGGACTTGACATAACCTAACAGCAAGGTGCAGCAATGTCAGAAAGCTCTGTTCACTAATGATCTGTCTGCTCACTAGGGTGAGGCTGCTGGACTTAAACAGAAATGATCCCATCTTTGGCCTAAACCCAGATGGCCCTCTTTTTTTATTTACAAGTTTGTAGTATATGTGAGTTTAGTTTGAATTCCAAATTTAGTTCTTTGCAGAAATTCTCTTCTTTACACAAAACAAACATAAGTAAACAAGAACAATGATGCTTGATAACCTCAAATTAAATCTTTGGTAACATAACAGAATTTGCTTTATAACCAGTGTTGGAGAAGTTAGAAAAGTAATCCATTTACAGAGAGAGAGTAAAGTTCAGGGTCAGAAAGTACAAATCCAGACCAAGGATTTGTTACAACCAACTAGTTGAGTTTTAAGAGTTATAATCGCATAGTACGCAACTGATTGGTTGTAACAAAACCTTGGTATGGATTTGTCCTTGCTGGACCTGAACTTTCCACCTCTGTCTGTAATGGATCACTTTTGTGAGAAACTTCTCCAACACTGATTATTACACATTTCATTATAGTACATATGACACAAAATATGCTCAAAATTATCTTATTACTCCTGACCCTCCGCAACCTGACAATGAGGTGATGAATACATCTCCGTAAGTGGTTACTGACATTGTAAAACGTGTCTCTACCAATGTTACTGTGAGGGGGGATGTCAGTCCATTTCAGGGCACACTCATTCATACACCATGTGCAAATTAGGCACCAGTCAGCAAAACTACATCTATTTGGAGTATGAGAGGAAACCCCTACGACATGGGAAAAACGTGGGCGGGGAGCGGGATTCGTACCCACACCCGAGCCACCGTTCCGCACTATTAAAAGTCATTCAAGTAATATTTACATAGCTGGCAAACGCGGAATCAGTTCGCGTCAATAGCGTCAACTTCTCGCGAGATTTTAGAAGAACGTGTTTGGATTATAAATGCTGCCTGTTGAGCTTATGTCTGAATACCGCTGGTTTAGTTTTCCCAACGTGTAGTTTCAATACGCTATACAGACAGAAAGGAAAAATTGTATTCCTGCTCCGCAATAACTCAATTATCCCTATATTAAGGCATATACAAATGATTTGCTTTGAATCAAGTACATTTAGTTAGACGGAGTGGGGGAGTTTGCTGGGTGCTGAACCAGACGCTGTAAAGGGTGTGTTTTGTCAAAGTGGAACAATATGTACCGGTTAGTTCTGCAGAGGAAAGCGCCACACCATGTACCACTTGGGCCAGAGCGCGGCTCTTCGGCCATGTGACCCAAACAACATGTGAAAAGAAAAAATAAGTTATGATTATCCACAAAGTTGGATGACGTTGGGTCAGGAGGAGCCGCGTCCCGGCGTACTGCGGGTTGGGAGAGTCCGGCGATGCTCCGGCGTCTGATTGGACGGCCCGCTCCCCCCCTCCCCACGCGGACCAGAGCGCGACTGCTTTGCGCGCGTGCCGCACAGCTGGCGTCGGTTCCGCGCTCCGACTCGGGACGGCGCGTCTCGCGGAGTCACTAAATAAGGGAAAACGGAGGGAAAGACAAAACCTGAGGAGGAGAAAAAGTTTTCCGGGATGAGTCGCTTTTCGCCTAATGATGGTCTGCCGCGCCGGCGTTCCCTGCAGTGCGCTTGGTTTCAATTTCCATAGCTAATTCCAGCTGTGTCGTCGCCGAAATTGCGTAGCCAGCAAAGCTAGTAAGTTTCGGGAGGAGGTGGAAGTCTGTCTGCCCGAATCCATGCGCGGCCAAGGGAAGTCCTCCGGATGGGAGCTCAGCACTATCAAGCGGCGCTTTGGCTGACGGAGTGAAGCGACTTGGGGCAAATCTCGCCGCCCGTGGAGTACGTGAGGAGGACGATGACTTCTCCGGTCGACGGCTCATTCAGACGAGCTTTGAAGAAGCCGCCGCCGCTGCGCACGGCCGAGGTAAGGCGTGCTCCCGGTTAACTCTGGCTCGGTTTAAGTAAGTAAGTAAGTGTTACACGCCGAGGAGGGGAGGGCATCAAAATATCTGGGGCTGGGGCTTTGCTGCGGAGGCTGTTGCCGCTTTGGAAGAGGGGGGAAGGACGTGCGCTGTTAAACTTGCTGAGTGCCCGGCTCCCGGATCTGCTGAGTGTCACTGAAGTCGGCGGCAGCTCGTTGGTTCCGTCAGGATCACTATAGCTGATACTCCGGGGCAAACCCGACAGGTAAACCCACGCCCTGCCAGGTGTTCACTGGATATACTGGGGCACCGCCAGGTCTCGGTAACTTTGACAGATGCAGACGCTGGACTGTAACAGAAGGTGACATGGTTGGCTTATGGAAAACGGGTTATTGTTGGCATTACTTCTGTATCCACCCGGACGCTTAATTTACCTGGAGTGTCATGACATGCGCAGTTTTTTTCTGTCTTTTTTTATTGCATAAAGAAATGCCGGCGAGGCTGATGACTTCGATAACGCGTGATAGTTTGACCCGCGGTTAAAAGTGGCTTGGTGGCATTACACAGCCAGGAATTTAAATAGCGATTTATGGGAAATAAACACGTGTTTTGCTTGAAGACCGAGGGCTAACGTGCTTTTGCTGTTTTTTTTTTTCCCCAGAAGTAAATCACTGTCTTTTCCCTTTGGAAGAATGTTGTTGAGACAGCTTTAGAGGGTTTAAGTTGTGCCACTCGTACAGTGTGAGGTTGGCCGCGGATCTGGATCGGTTCGGTGTCGGTGAAGTTGTTCTCCCACCAAGCCATATGGCTTCACTTTAGCAACTCAGGACGAGTTCTCGTTCGTCATAGATTCTTTTTTTCCTCTCTTTTTTTTTTTAGGGAGGGGTTATAGGGGCTTGTTACTTAGAAGGGAATCATTTTAACGTCTAGTGCTGAGGATACATGGTTTTCTTATAGTAGGAGTGGATTATTTGCGTTCAGATCACTTATCATTCAATGAATTTCAGCACAGCGTTTCACAGATTATGGGAGCGCACTGACCCGCCCCAGTCCAGTGCGGTATTCTGGTAGAGGGTGTTTTGGAGGTAAAATGTGCTATACTGTTGCTGGTATGTGGCTGCTTAATGCTTTGCCGAGCCTCCTATATCATTCGCAGAATCCTGACAGCAAGGCCTCCACTGTCACCGCACTGTAAAACGTTGGAAAGAACGTTTGCGTCTCTATATGTGAAATATTGTACATAGTGCAATTAAGAAATGGGTGCTGGAAGTGAAAGAGTGAAGAAGTTGTAATGTTTAACTTGGTGTTCTGGGTGATCATTTAGAGCGAAAAGATTAAATCCTGCTGAGTAATACCGAGCCCTGGAATCACAGCACATTTAGCACTAGTGCTCGACTCGTCGTCTTGTAGTGTATGTAAACACTTCAGGGTTGTGGTGTAAACATTTAAGTGCAATACACGGATCTTCCATGGTATATTTGTCTCACAAGCCTGTTGGAATGGCGATGGTTGTACGGTTACACAGAATGAAATGTCAGTTGCAAAATCTATATAAAAGAATAGGAATAATTTGATGAAGTATTACGTTCTAATAATAAATTTTTCTGCCATACTTTGCATGTTTTGATTTAGTTTAGATTTTTCCTCTTTACCTCATGATTCATTGTTGGCATATCTGTGTTTAGGTTTTATCTAATTTGACTTTTTTTTTTTTTGGTATGGGTGTGACCAGAAGGTTTCCCTTTTAGAAACGTAGTGGTTGACTAGGTAATATTGCGTGACAGGAATGTGTGTGTGTGTGTGTGTGTGTGTGTGTGTGGTTTTTTTATTTTCAGTCTAGAGTTGTTTTACATTTCGTTTGTGGCAAAAGAACTTTGCTAAATGGGATGCGTGTGAGTTTTGACTCGTCTCTCCTGAGCTGTAAAATTCTGGGATCATTCATTGTTACACTTCCTAATAGTTTATAGTGTTATTTCCGTTAAATATTCCATAGTTTTACTGACATTCCATCCAGGGTCCCGAGGCTAAACCATTTAAGAGCTACTGATCTACTGGATAAGCAATTTCGAAAATGTTTGTGCAGTATAATTGTCACAGACACACTGTTTCGCACCTGTAACTTCTGTACAGGGATCTTCCTCCATTTTTAATATACTCTATAGTCACCTTTGGGGACCAAAGCCTTGTTGTTTAGTAGCCCTGTACTAGACAAATGCATCAGTAAGCTTCCTGACATTTGAAATGCATTTTGTCATCAAATCCCTGATTGTTTGTTTATTGGACCCTTCCTGAGAGAGCTCCAGTTGGTGAATGTAGCATTAAACTGAGCTCATTCTCACTGATGTCTTTCCACTGATCCCAACATTTTGTTTGCTCCAAGTCATGTACCTAGTTGTAGTATAACATGGTTATTTTTCAAACATAGTTTGCCAGCATTGTACTTGTCCCAGGCTAGTGTGCAAGACTAATCAGTGGAAATTATAATTATATATAATTATGTTGAAGTGTTTTTTTAAATTGTGAAGCATTGTCAACCTGGGATATGCATACAGTTTCCTTCTACATTTGACTTCCAAAAGGATGGGCACATGACTTGGTATTAGTGTTGGTATTGGTGTGGTTTCTCCTTTTAAAAAAATAATTTCTCTTCAAGCACAACAGAGATCTTTGTGTCATGGTTTAAATTATTGGACAGCAGACTTCTGGTAACAGGAAATTGTCACATATTTTGTTGTAGGAACCAGTTAGCCTGCCCTAAGGAGGCAGTATTATAAGTTGCGCTCAGAATAATGTGATGGAACACTAGAGGAATGTTAGAATGGATTCAGCAGTTGACTTGTTTCGATTAAAGTATTGATTCCACTGACTTGCCAAGATAACTAGCATGTGTCCCTATTTAGGCCTGACACTAAATGCGTCCAAATCTGGCTGTATTGCCGTTTAAATCTGTTGCTAATAGCTGGAAATACACCAGAATGCTACACCATTAGATTTTTATTTTTTTTTTACCACAACTGCACAGCGCACATGTAATCTAGCTATGAGCCAATGTGAGAGTGTGCTGTCGGTTAAGTGATGGTATTCCATTATTCTGGGGATCTTTATTTTGGCTATTCTTGGTGATGTAGTATTCTCTGTCTCGGCCGGGGTGTTTTCTGTGAGCAATGTTTGTGCCTGTATAGTGTATCATTATCAGAAGTGTCAGAATTTTGTATGTGGCAAAATGCCTGTTTTTAAAGAATAATGTGCATTCTTGGCCATATTCGCAGTTCTGTTAAATGTTGAGTCCCAGATTTCTACCAAAAACCAGAGTAAAATGGTAGCACTGTACAGTCCTTTGCTGAGGATTGTGAAACTACAATAACACTGAAACCTAAAAATAGTTGTCCCTTGCTTTATTATTTAGTGGTTTGAAATTGTATGCTTTACTCATTCAGTGAACATGCTTTCTCACACCACGTGAGAGTGCAACAGAGCCTTGCTTGTCTTCTTGGTTAACATTCCAAAATGGAGAAAGCAGTATCAGTAGGTAACAGTCCAAAAACTGCCTGCATTATTTTTCCAGCTGCAGTTTATTTGTAAGTCAGTTTATTGCTTATGGCAGTGACTTTATTTTCAGAATATGCATATAAGTACAGCAGTAATAGGCTAGGAAACAGAGTATTCTTCCTCTGGACATCCTTATGTTAAACTGGCTGTTTAGCATTTGCATTGTAAGATTGTTTCTTTTTCCTGCACCTGCAGCATGGGGATAATAGTAAACGTGTAACAGGCTGGGATCATTTGTCTGTTAAGACCCTCCAAATTGCCTCGGCTAGATTCCTGTTTGATGGCAACATGATGAATTAGTTTAGGAATTAAGCCACAGGCAAAGGTTGGGCGTGTGGCAGTGTTTGAGGTGTGATATGGTCGACTTGACCTTTAGGTCAGAACCAGCTTGTAGTTGGAACTTAACAAACAGTGTTATCTGACATCCACAAACATTCAAGCATTTTCTCCAAACTCTCTTACATCTTGACTTGGGTTAACATTGAGTGGCACTTTGGCCCATCTACGCCTTCTTAAGAAGAGATAAAAAAAAATGAATCTGTGGAATGCAAAGAGAACCCTTCAAGTAAACATGACCTCCTGCTGACCTGCTATTTGAAAGTGCTCTCGTGTAGCTCTAATAAAGTTCCTACAGCCTCCATGAAGGAGAATCAGATAGTTCAGTAGTTTAGCCTGGACAATGGGCATGAAATTGCAGTGAGGGTCTCTTTAGTGTCCCACTGCCTGTCTGAACCGTGGGCACCAGCCCCTTATCAATGTTGAGCAGACATGGCTACAGTGCTCACAGTTTTCTGGGCTACATCTGGCACGGATTACCTTTCACATATTGATTTTCTTTTTGTACCTCTTGTAATACAACTACTGAGGCACCCATGGAAGTTAACAGATCACTTTGTGGATGGGTTTCTAAGTCTATTGTTCAGAATCTCCAGGGATCTCAAGTAATCCCCAGATAACATTGTTTTAAAGTTAATGCGGTACCACTTTACAATAAGGCTCCCTTTTGCCTCTGGTAAATGGTAGTACCTCATAAATAAAAAGAAAACTGTTATAACTTGTTTGTAAATTATTAATAGACAATTTTAAAGTGTTACAACCTAATTAATAACTAGATTATAAACCCTTTATATGGGTAGCCTTATTGTGAAGTGGCACTGCTAATGCTACCGATTAGCTGGAGTGCATACGTTCTGCGGCCTCTGATAGGTACCTTTGCACAGTGCTAGATTGATAGGATACCTTTTTGTCTCCAGACCTGCTTTTAACCACGATTCACAAGACATCTCTGAATGGACTTCTACGCACCGCTGTTGTACCGTGCTGTTATTTTTGCACTCGTGACCTTCCTGTTAGCTTAAACCCAGCCTGCCCACTCTCTTCCGACTTCCCCCATAAACAAGGTGCTTTTGACAGCAGAACTGCCGATGACTGACTGATTTTTTTTTTTTTGTTTATTGCATGATTCTCCGTAAACTCTAGTCACCGTGAAAATCTGAAGATGTCTCAGATGCTGGAACCACACTGCCTGCCACTGATTATCTCGCCACATTTAGAAATTACTTAGATAATTGTGTGTTAGTCATTGGAAGTTTTGGTGACATAATATGTGTTTACGAACACATCTACCTAATAAAGTGAGCGCTGAGTTTTTGTAAAAATGGTACCGAATCTATGAAAAAGATGCAAAAATGTTAAAGGGTCAGACTGGGTTTCCATTAGCAATTATTAGAGTCATTGTTAGGTGGCAAATGGTGCATTTAAAAAGTAAAGGGCATTATTGGTTGAAATTCAGATCACGCCATATCATTTTATATTAACCACTCTTGAAAATGGAGTCAACTTGCTGCAACTATTTACAAAGAAGTATTTGCATTGTATTCATGCTGGTAGCACGTGAAACATGATGGTGCTAGGTTTGTTCGCTTAAGTGCTTGGAAGATGGATATTATTATTGTGGGCCTGTAGACTATCCTGGGCAGCATAGGGCACTAGATGGGATACTGGTTCATCGCAGGGCCCACACACACTCATGACACGATTTTATACTGGGGGGACTTTAGATCTTCGAGTTAGATTGATAACATGTTTTTAGACAACGGGAAACACATGTGATGCAGAGAGAGCACGCAAATTGCATGCATGCACGGTGAAGGCGGGATTCAAACCCTGAACCCGGCAGGTGTGAGAGAACAATGCTACCCACTGAGCCATCATGCTGTCTGCACTTAATATAATTTTTGCTGCTTGCGCCTGGCTTGGAGTGATGTTTCCTTAACAAATGAATTTGCCTTGAGGGATGCAGATAGACTGCTGGCTCTGTTGCTGAAACGGAGGGTCATGGTTTATTCAGATAGTTCTAATTACCCTGCAGAATTAGCCGGGGCTGATGTCCTGTTTCAGGCCAGCTTCCTCCTAAAGATACAAAAGAGACAGGAAACCATGTCTTAAACCATTTTACTCATTCTTTTATTCATCCGAAATATCTAGGGTACAGACTATCCCCAAAAGATGCTTTTGTTTCGCTGAGGGAACAGCTGTTGTGTTGTCTGTAATGGTTTCATTACCTTGTGTGGATACACTTGGGAAAAGCTGACTCACACGCTACACAATGGGTGACTTACTGCGGCTACTTGTTGCATTTCCTCTCATTCTTGTGCCACAAAGCCAACAGTTTGGCAGATGAATGACCAGACATTCCTTGCACATTCCATCCATTGTAATTTTTGGGGAATAAAGAGCCCGTTTTTCAGTTTTTTTTAATTATTATTATAATATATTTTAAAAAATTTCCCAATACTTGGCTAACCCACTTGTCAAAGGTCGAATGGTGCTAAATCATATACCAGCAAAGATCCAAGAGATGGTTGTTGAGGGAATTGCTGTTTGACACAGAGGGTTCATCCACACGCCTCTGCCAGCATCGTATCGCAGTTCCAGAGTCCCATTCAAACGCAAAAGAATGACGTTTGACCTGAACAGACAGCGGACAGGCCCACACCTCTGATGTGCACAGTAGGAATGCTGCGCGTAGGCCCCAGGCCTGTGAGGAATTCCAGACAGCTTTGAGGCCCACCCCCCTCGAGCAATGTCCATTCATAGCGCCTGCAGAGAACATTCTCGGGGGGTGTGGGACGATGGCGGCCTCTTGTGTGGTCATGCTTGTGTTACTGTAGACTGTTATGCGTTGACCTCTAAGTTACGCAGGGGAGTTAATTTTATTCCTGTTTTTGTGACTTGTGCTTATTTTTTCCGTAGATTTAGCAACGCTTCGCCTGACCTGTTTACCAAACTGCCAGAATACCTCCATACCAACATATGTCTTTTTCTATGCAGTCCTATTTTGCAATTCCTCCTCCAGAGAAGCCTAATCACACAAGGCCTCACACAAAGGTTTTTGAGTTGTGCGCCTCTGACCCTGCTAGGACATCAGACATATGAATGTTGTGATCAAGTCAGAGATGTGTGTTGTTTGGCTTGTGAAGACCTCTGGTTTCAATGTATAACTAGCATGGTTGCTTAAATACCTACAAAAAGGGGAATCCTATTTTTGTGATGATTGCTTTGGACTTTTCAAGTAGGCAGCTAGTAATGTTATATGCAACCCATGGACACATGAGCACTGTTCTCTGATGAATGAAGATAATTGGGTATATCTTGCATTCATTTTGAAGGTCATATCTGCTTATGATTATGGTGCTGGTGGTGGTGTTTGCTTCTCTTCAGATTCCATGATCAAACCGGTTTAGCCCTACAAATTCTTTAAGATTGCATTTTGGAGGAGGTTAGGGGTTTAATAAAAGAATCTGTGATGTAGGCTTGATTTTAAAAAAGGCATGTATTCATGAAACTGACTTTCATATGAAAATTAAACTATATGAAGATATCTGGTGAAAGTGAGAGGGATAAGCAAAAGACCAGCTCATTTTTATCAAGCAATACACTCAGTGTATTGATTCTAATTGGATGGTTATAGAATTTGAATACTGTATAAACAATTCTAATGGTTTTATTATAAATATTTGTTATACTGAATAGCTAGAAGAGCTCTGGATTTTTTTCATTTTTCTAAAGTGTTTGATTTAGTAGGGTGCGCTATGTGAATACAAATGACATGCCGTTCCTTTACAATAGTTGCAACAGTTTTCATTTTTGGACACTTTGGGGTTTTATGATTCCAGATGATGGAAAATCACAAAAAAGTGATCAAAGCTCAGCCTAGCTGCTCTTATGCCTAGTTGACTCCTTGACGGAATGTATGTTTGTAATGTGCTATCTACCTCACTTGTACATCGCTTTGGACAAAAGCTTCTGCTAAATATATAAGATGCAAATGATTTTGTGGAAGTGCAACATGCACTAGCTTTAGTTTATTTTACCTGTCTTCTCAAAATCTGGCATGACAGTTATTGTACATTCTCTCGTCCAAGTGTGCCTAGTTTGGAGAGTTTATCAGTGTGTGCCTGCTACCAACTTCTTGTCCTGAAGTGAAGTTTTTCCCAATCTGGGCCTCGGGGACCTGCGGACAGTCCACATTTTTGCTACCTCTCAACACTCTACTGGAAGATGAGAGGGAGCAAAAATGTGGACTGCCTGGCAGGGAGTTGGAAGGGATCAAAAATGTGCACTGTGTGTGGGTCCCTGAGGACCGGATTGGGAAACACTGCTCTATAGGCTTAACGAGTATTGTTCACTCACCTCCCCTGCAGAGATCTGTGTCTGCTCAGCAGATAGACCTTGCTTTGGAGTGAGGAGAGAGGTTCATTGGTCTAAAACACAGCACTGCTTGTGTTCTGTGGGCCCAGCGGTGCCTGAATTTGGGTCACACGCTTTAGTTTGGTACTTTTTTTTTTCCCCCCAACCGAATATACAGCGCCCTCCACAATTATTGGCACCCCTTGTGAAGATTTTAAAAATAAATATTGAAATAAGTTTATTTAAAGAAAAGATCCTTCATCAAGAAATAATTGTTTTTAACAAAAATACGTGTGCCACAGTTATTGGCACCCCTGGATGTAATACTTTGTACAACCTCCCTTTGCCAGTATAACAGCACAGATTCTTCTCCTATAACGTTTTATAA
>JAODKC010000051.1:3308988-3330672 GCA_026777985.1 Mormyrops attenuatus | reverse complement strand
GACCTATGAGGTCAACACACTTCTCCCTCATTTGGTTTGTATGTTCTCTTATCTTTCCCATGTTGATGGATGACTAAGGGGATTTGGCCTCTGTGTCTCCTCATGTTTGTACCCCAGTTAATCAGGAAGTCATGGATTACAGCTTGAATGACCCTACACAGTCAATTCAACTCGAAGATGTACAATTTACAGGGGAAACATGGTTCAGTTACATTGTGTTCACTATAATTTCCAGGGGTGCCAGTAATTGTAGCGCACGTATTTTTGTTAAAAACAATTATTTCTTGATGAAGGATTTTTTTTTCTTTGAATAAATTTATTTCAATGAAAGGTTGGATTTTTCTCATTCTCACTAGTTCAGTAAATGGTGCTTTTTTAAAATCTTCACAAGGGGTGCCAATAATTGTGGAGGGTGCGGTATATCTGCATGAAACTCTGTACATGTGCCCTTCTTTCTTGTATGCTTAAAATCATTTGTTTTTTTGAACATCGATGCTGCTGAAATATTTATTCCTTTGTTTCTTTTTAATAAACAGTGCTGTGTAGATCACCGCCCTCCAACACACACACACACGCACACACACACACACACACACACACACACAGACAGCAGAATAAATGAAATGTATACAGCTTTCCTTCTGTCGTGCGATAAGTCTTCTGATGCTTCTTTAAGTGAACGTACTGGAAGTGGAAGTGCTCAAGCACCGATTATGGCAAAAAAAAAAAGGGTGTGTGACCTTAATGTGAAAAGCAGCAGAATGTAAATTTGGCAGGTTGCAGCAGCTGTTGGTACACGTGTCTTGCTACCGATAGTGCCTGTTCAAAAACAGAGGTGATGGAAACATGTGAAAACATGAATGTTACGAGCAATGAGAATACTTTACAGCTGCTGACGTGACATACTTTTGCAATCACCTTGCCCCACTGAAATTACTGGAGACTGCAGTCTGTGTTTACTTTGTAGTCCAGTCAAAAGCACTGGATGTTTGTTTTCGCCATATGCTAAATAGTGAGCCCCCACTCCCCAGAATGAACTTCATATACACTGTGTCTCTTGTTTTCCACTGCAGCCTAAACACCCAACATGGTAAAATTCCCCCTGCTTATGGGTGGTGCGAGTGTGTGAGTCCTCGCATCCACTAAATGTACTGCAGGGAGGTAAACTTTACCACCATTTCCTCTCAGGTACCTCTCTCTAACTCTTGGTGCCTAATAGCGGCTAATGTAGTTTTATCATCATAATTGTTTCAATTTATTACCGAAGCCTGCTGCTAATTTTCTGGTATTATGGAATGCGGCAGCCAGTTAGCCCAGGTAGTAAAAGCTTAACTCTTTGGCCTATTATTTAGGTAGATGAATAATATTAATAATACATCTGAATTTGATCTTGTGTCACTCAGCAGCCTGTGAACTTCTGCTTTTGATTAGTCTCTGATTATGAAACTCTTCACATGACATGAACTCTTGTGTCCAGTGTTAACGGGTCATGTGGTAGAAAGTCATTTTGTAATGTCTTTGGAAACCTCCTTTTACAGTAAGTTCTAGGATTGCACTTATTTTCCTGAAGTCCTCATTTTAATTACTGGCTTATAGTGTATAGTGAAAATATTTGCCCCTTTTTTTTGAAGATCTGTCGTTTGATTAAAAAAGTAGCCTGGGTGACCAAATACCAGTTGATGCAAATTATTTTGTCTGAGAATGTTGATCACTCATTTATTATTATCACTCATTATTATTGTTGTCATTGTTGTTTATTATTATTATTATTATTATTATTATTATTATTGTGTAACTTTTGTCACCAATGACAAAGTGCTTGTAGTAGTTACTTGTCGCTCTCCTATATTGCTGTAGAGGAGTTTTGGCTCACATGTTAAAGCTGAGTTGCTTTAATTCAGTGCCATTTGTGGATTTATGGATATTAGCAGCTCACTTTGAGCTTTGCCACAGCGTTTCATTGGGCAGTTCTTACTGTGGAAAATAGTATTTTGGTGTCACCCATCATTTCCCTTACCTGCCTGAAAGTTCCATCTTTTGACTTCCCGTAGAACAGTGTTCTGGAGGGTCGCGCACCTGTGGTTATCAGCAAACCTAGAGACAAGCGTTTGTGTTCTTGGCTGTGTTTCTTCCCCCCTTGCAACTCTTGGAGGGTGGATTCATGAACTCTGACCTCCAGCAGAGCAACAGAGGTCTGCAGATGCCTGGATGTATTTGCATGGTTCTTTGGAACTTCCTGGGCATTTTATACGTTACGTTTAGAGGGATTGTGGCAGGAAGGCCACTTCCTGAACGATCTGCTGCTGTCTCAGACACCAAATCCATGAGTGGAGCACCGCCAGACTCCCTCTGTATTTTTGCAAGCTTTTGGAAGGTCAAACTGCATTCTTAAATGAAAAATTTGCAAGAAATTCTGATGAATATTTCATAAATCAGGGGTGGCCAACCTTAAAGGGCCAGTGCATGTGCAGGTTTTTGGGATAACCTTTCGGTCAGCTATTCAAACCCATGTGTGAGGACTCTTCAGCCAATCAGTCCTCTGATTAACGATCTCGTTAGAGAGTTGCAGTGAAAACCCACATACACAATTGCCCTTAGATCAGATTGCCCACCTCTGTCTTAAATAAATTGTATACCAATGGTTATGGTTCAAAATGTCAAAAAAGAATTGGGTGGAGAGATCTTTAATTGAAAGAATTCTAAATTATGTCTTTGTCTGTCTATCCAGTTTTTGTTTATCGAAACATAATGACAATATTTACTTGTGCATGTGCCAGTAGAAGCCTTTTCCTTTTTTCTTCTATTTCATAGCCCTGTGTTCTGTCACCTTTCACTCAATTCAAAACCATTCAGATGATAGATGCACATAAATGCACAAATGGTAGCTTAGTACCTGGAAAGTCAGGGAGACCTGACCAATGACATTTCAGTCAACCTCCAGCACATTGACAAGAGTTTTTTTCCTTCACTTACTGGCATTTATGTTAATGAGGAATCTGCAGTTAAGAACTTCATTTCATGTGCTTTCATTATGTGGCCTTAAAATATGCTTTCATGTTATGGGACTGTGCTCCCAGAAGGCATAATAATGTATGAAGCAGATGTATAAAATAAAATTGTTATCGTTAACCTTAAAATGAAAACCGAATTGGAAAAAAATAACTCGAAAGAAATTTAAAAATGAAATGTGACTTCTGCATGCTGGGTTTGCTCACCTAAGAATAAATATTGCAATAAATAATAAAATAGAAACCAGGAGCTCCTTCTCCAGCTCTTTCTGTTTTTGCTTCATAACTATTTCACTTAAGCAAGACGGTTCGTAGTATTACTGTCTGTGTGAAAATGGCTCGGATGTGGGAGATTCCTTCCTCATTCATAAACTTCTGAAACTTCTTTTTGCTTCTCTGGCAGTCACATGAAACTAGAAGTGAAAAGGACGACTTCAGTTATTTCTTTGCTTTGAGGTAGCTGATATTTGTTGGTGCTGGTTTACAGTATTGATTGATTTTTTTTATTTTTTTTTATTTTTTATTTATATTTATTGTTGTATGATCTGTAAATTGGGTAATGCTTTATTTTAACTATACCTTTATATAATGCATTATGCATATATAGAACATTCAGTGCACCTTCATAATGCATTCATAGAACATTCACAGGCAGCATGTCTTAAAACATTGCAATCGTAATGCTTTTAATGAACACATCACAGCTGTAACATACGTTAATATTATAAACATGCTTGTTGTTAATGTATATATTAATGCTGTTAAGGTATGTTAGGATGTTAAGGTATACTTACATGCTGCTTATGAATGTATTATGAAGGTGCACTGAATGTTCTACAAATTCATTATAAAGGTGCAGTTACTGTAAAGTCTTACGATAAATTGATTAGGGGACAAAGTCAAATAAACTTGTAAACTACTCTGAGCTAAATTTGTATGTTTTTGTGGTTGTGTACTGTGCACAGTGTGCACCGATGCCATGTAACTTTTTGATTGATGTGGTGGTATGTTTGGGGGAGAAAAGCTTAGTGGGCAAGAACTGACTGCAGAAAGAGAGCAATGTGGTATCTGCGTCAGGAGGTGGCAGTAATACTGTGCATTTGCCTTGTGGTTTTGTTATGACATCATCATTGTCCTGGCAGCTACATTGCTTTCCAAAGCACAGTGGTTCCACTAGTTTGGTTCTGTTCATCATACTGGTGAAATAAGAAACTGAAATGTTATTTTTTTCGAGCACTTGCCTCTCTCTTTTTTTTTTTTTGCAAATGTCTTCTTTTTGACATGACATTGCCTGTACATTATTTGGTCCTGCAGTTTGACTGGTGGCTTTTTAAAGCACAAATGCAGATGAATTCAAAGTGTTGACACTTAGGTTGTCAGCCAGCTGTGTGTGATATTTGTTCCTGCACAAGTAATTGTGCATGTGTTTACATGTGTGTCATGTCACAGACGGGGCTATTTTTCTCTCTCTGTCCTGGTTGCTTGCTTTTGTTTTTTTGTTTTTATTATGAGATATATTTTTGAAAAGACGTCCTTTGTTAACCGAGTTAAGGGTGTGTGTGTGTGTGTGTGTGTGTGTTTTTGAGTGAGAGAGTGCATCAGCGTGTTGTGTGCAGCTCACCTTCTCCCGCCCATGGCTCTGCTGCCTAACAACCCCCCCCCAAGGAAAGCAGTGATCTTTTCAGCAGGAGCAAAGCTTGCCTAATCACATTGGCTCTGTACAAAAGTCAATAGAGTCCTTTAAATAAATTACTTGGAAACAAATTTTAAAACCAGCTGTATATACCTCCATTATACGTACCATTCCTCAGATAAAAAAAAAAAGGTTCTTCTCATGCATTCTTCTTGCTGCATCAACTGAAAATTGTTTTATTTTTTTTTTTTACTATGTTTAGTTGATCGGCATATATGGGATTGAAAAGGCATTAATTGAGCGGGAGCCATGAAATGAAAGGCATGTAGAATCTGCTTAGATCAGGTCAATGACTCAAACTTAGCACCTGATTAGGGTTATGGAAGGTACACAGAGAGGAGCGACAGCTCTATGATCTCCGTGCTTCTGTGGTTTTGAGGAGAGTTGCCTTTCTGTCTAACTGGATCTACAATAACTTTTTGCTAATCCGTCTCGTGGGTGGAGTAGGAAGATGGAAGCATCGTGAGGGATGGAAGTGGGGACAAAAGCCCAAAAGCCTAACAACGTGTGTTGTACAAGGCAGCTGTTGGTAGTCTCGGGTTAGATGTGGGACAGATTTTGAGGCCCTCTGGGGGGAAAAAAAAAAGATGGCGGGGAGTGAGGTAAAAATATCGTGCTTTGGCATTAATGCAGTACAGTCCAATTTTCTGAAGCATGTGGAGGATGGTCCAGAGCTACCCAATCAACGATCAGACTAATTAATTTCTCTACTTTTAAAATGCACAGTGCTCTCCACTTTAATTTCATAGCAAGTATGTAGGAAAACTGGCACACCTTTTCACGGGAGTTTAGTTTTTACGGTAACAGCAGTCCCTGGGAAATTAGAATGCCAGTCAATGAGTTCAAATTTCTGTTAATGAGGGATTACTGTTTGTGCTTTAACAGTCTCTGCTTCAGTCTCGGCTGTTTGCTTCAGGCTGATCATGTGTTTGCCTATCACCTTACGTATCTGTTGCTAGTGTTGCTCTGTGTGTTGTATGTCTCAGTGGTAGATTTGTTGTAGTGCACTGCATGCTTATTTCAGATTTAATCTGAAAACTTCTCATAATTTTGAACATTAAATTTTGATGTAATCCCTGCTTGTACAGGCTATATCATCTAGGTTTGTGCAAATACACTCTAGGCTGTTTTCACAATGGCAAAATCGGCTAACAAAACATTTCCCAGAACGTATCCCTGCCGTTAAGTGATGTATGACTGTATTGATTTTGGTAAGTGAAACTACACTGTACATACATTATTTCTACTTTTATTCAGGCTGTGTATTTATCATTTCATTCCTGTATTTACTATATATTGGTGTTTTGTGTGTTATTTGGTATGATTTGGGTCTGGGAACATAAAAAAATGGAATGGTTCTTGCTTCTTTGCATTACAGCATTTCAGCTTACAAATGGTTACATAGGAATGCTCTGCTTTTGTAAAGCGGGGGATATCTGTATATATTGATCATAGTGTAACAATGCGCTATGCAGAAGTATTGCTCATTCTACGTTGTGCACACGCTTTTGTTTGTGTTCCAGGGCCTTTTCCTCTAGTGGTTTGAGCCAGCACCCATATATTGATCCTCCTTTGTAGAGTAAATATGCCTTCCAAATCTCAGAACTGGTGTATCTAGGCAGCGTTGGCTTGTTGATGGAATATTTTGTGACTGTAACATATGAGAAGAGGAAAAAAAAGTAAGCATGTTCATAATCGCACCATCTCTGGATGTACCCGGTCGCTTCTCATATCCTGAAAACATAATGACATTTCAGAGTGCTGTGGCCTGGGTATTCATATTTGTGTATTCTGAAGGTAGTGGATATGGGAAAACTTAATTTATAACTAAACCAACATATGTCCCAGGGTCCAGAATATGTGCGATATGACAAAACCCAGTAACAGCGATGTGCATGCGGCGAGTTTTATCAATTAAGAGGAAAAATTAGTAATATTTTTAATTGGGTGGATGACAAATTGGAGCACCCAGTCTCTTCTTGCACCATTTTCCATCATCCACCATTGGAGGTTTGTACTATATTGGTAAATGCTGGGAACTGGAGTGTAGGTCCAAAACACATGTGCTCTCTGACCTTCTGCACACCACAGCACAAGCCCCTTGGTGAGTGTGTATCATGAAGTGCTGTAATGGATAATCCTCTGCAGTGGTTTATAGAAAGAATGCAACTGTGCTTTCAAAATGCTCTGCTCAAAGTGTGATTAGGTTTTGTTAGGTGGTTTGTTTGCTGCCTTGTTAGTTTGCTAGTTTGTTTGCTAATGAGTTTGTTTGTTTGTTTGTTTGTTAGTTTTTTGACTTATGATCACATTTAATGGCCTGTCATTGTATAGTACCAGTTTAGCAGAAACTAACAGGTTATCTGTCGGTTTGCATTCCCAGAATAACTTAAATTCCGACCACACAAATGGTATTAAACGTTTTTCAGAAATCAGCATGCTTATACCTGCAAATAAAGGAGTAGCTTGAGAAAACCCTCAGGCTTGCCATCTGGCTTGTGAAATGAGGTGACCGTGTGCTCCTCCTGTTAACGTACCTGCCAACCCTTCTTAGTCACATTACAGCGTTTAGGTAAACCATGTTGGTAATTGTGGAATTCTTCCCTAGTTTTCAATTGGTCTAGAATGTGGAATTCATTCCTTGATTATGTTTCCATATGCATTATAAACAAAATAGGAAATGTGGATTTCATGATGTGGCACCAGCGTAATAAAAGTTCATAATTAATCTTTTTGTATGATAATTAAGTGTGGCTCATCTAATGACAATTCAAGGGTGTTTTGACGTAGGCTGGCGTGGGTGTCGATTTTCTTGGCCAATTTGAACTGAAGACCCTATGGTGACTCGGGGATAATTTCCACGTCAGAGGTCTGCTTAGTGTTGTGGTCCGATCCATGGGTCGAGCTGTATAGTTAGATGCAGCAAACAAGTCATTGGTCAGAGTATGTGAGAGCTGCAGTTAACAGGCACCCAATACCCAGTGCTTCAGTCTCTCTCTCGGGGAAACTTTCCAGAATCACAAGGAGTACAGAATAGAGAACAGAAGTTTCATTGTCATTGTATATTAAATACACAGTGAATCTGAAGAGCCCCCGACATGTCCGTTTTGTAATCTGGCCTTCTCAGTGAAACACATTTTACTTTGTTGTTCTGCACTGCGATGAATGTTTTTAATAAGGTACCACCCCATAAAGTTTTGGACATTTTTTTTTATCAAACATTCATTTAAAGAATCATATGTAAATGTATTTCCTGTTTTAAATTACTTGTTGTAAATTATTTGTTTTAGCTTTTCTGCCATGATTTAGCCATTGTTGCTGATTTGGCATAAAACTTAAGGCCACCAAAACCACCATGATGAAACTAGGAGTGCTGCTCCTATACAGGAAAACTCACCTCTCTTTTTTTTTTTTTCCTCCCTCTTTGTCCAGGACTTGAGCACCATTTACCACCATCTCTACAACATGGATGTCTTATCACATCTTAGGGAGCACCAGCTACGGTAAGACTAACTTAAGATGCTTTATGTGAACCACCTAAATCCCTGCCACAACAAGACTGCGATTTCCCTAGAGCGTATTTTCATGATTCACGACACCTTTTAACTGCACCTCTGGAAATTCGTTCACCAGACAAATGTGTATCCAGAATGGGGGTGGGGGTGGGGGCCGCCAATGTTTACAAACACGCCAAGAGCAGGAGTCTTTCATGTTGCCCGCCGTGCCATGGACTCTTGAGATAAAAGCAAGAGTTCCTTCAGAAAGTCTATAGGGAAGCCTGTTGGGCCTTGAGTTTTCTGAAGAGCTGGGTGGCTGCTCTGGCATTGGCCCAGTAAATAAGCTGAACCTGGAATGGCCTGAACCTCCTGGGTTTCCAGTCTAATTAAAAAAAAAAAAAAAAAAAAAAGCGGCAGGCAGGCGGGGCCCAATAAAGGCAGATGCCTCCTGTGTACACTGCGAACGTGGGCAGTCCCTGTAAGGCTCTCGCTCACACCTTCTGGATCCACCAGCAAGCTGAAGTACCTCTGCTCTGGCCCCACACCACTACGGGGCCTGACCTTCTAAATCGCATCCTTCGTTTCAGGTCAATGTGCAACTCTGTCCGCTACGAGAGACACGAAGCCAACCACATCCTGTTCTGGTGAGTAAACGCCACCAGATCCTGTCACATGTCGGCATGCTTGAGAGCCAACTAAAGTTACAGGCTTCAGTCAGTCGGTGTAAGCGTCCCAGGTGTGCATTTGTGTGCTCATTTTACCCCCCTCTACTGATAATGTAATCGTGATCTGCTAAGTTTAGCACGTCTGAAAACTTCTACGCTTAAGGGTAGCTGCTGTTTACCATTTGATTTCGTTTAACCGTCATTCTCTTCAGCAATACACATGATGCTGGTCAACTATCATCCAGAATTTGCTGAACAAGACACAAGCTTCCAAACACAGATTAAAGTATCTTGATTGCTTAAGACATTTTTGGAATGCTTTCCCTAAGTGTTTATAAGAACTGCAGCATCAGAGTTGAATCTGTTTGAACAAATTTGAAAGGCATGAAACTGTAGGAGTCCTGAATTTGTGTTTTGCAATTTTATATGAATCTGTGTAAGTTGTACCTACAGTGTCAGATTCTACACTGGTGCTTAAATTTTCCTTACAAAATCATTCAGAAGCCACAAATGCTCTTCGAATCTGCATCCGGTTCCAGCTGTGATTTTTCTGAGAGTAACTTGACATCCATCCTTTTGTTCTCAGCCCTGACAACCTCTCAACATGTTGGTACATCCTTCTGACCGGCTCAGTGTTTGTGAAGGAGCATATGTTTCTGGCCAGATGCTGGTACGTACCTCTTAATTCACATGTACTTTCCGTACTGTTCGTCTGCATGTGCGCCATCACGTGCTTTTATGCCGCCTCTGATCTCTCACCGGGCAACACACCGGTGATGGCAACAGTGAACGGATGCATTGTAGCTCTGGGATTTTGAGTGCGCCTCTTAGGGGGCTGTTTGAGAAAGCCGATGAATCGCCAGTGAATCTGCACAGGACCTTTTTTCAGAGGTAGGTGGGTGTCAACATGGGGGGTGGGGGGTTTGTTTAAAGCTTGTATAAAATTCTTGCGGCCCATGTGACTGCTATAACTACAAGGGTCCGTGACAAGGGTATGCTTTCTTTATTGGACACAGATGTCCCGAAAGCATCTAGGGAAACGGTAGTGAGTACTCGCTCCAGTTTCAGGTTTTTTTTTTTTTCTTTTTCTAACCTCTGCCGTCGTACACGCCCGTCGAAGGAATCTGGTTCCCCTTTAGCTAAGGACGAGGGATCGGGCGATGCCCCAGCCCTCAATGCTGGATTCCAACGGGGCCCTCTGAGCACATGCTGTCCCTGTGCGCTTCACTTTTAAATCGTTAAGTAACCAACTGGAGTAGAGCCAGGTGTGGGGGCTCCACTCTCCTGCTGGTACTGGGTGTGTGTGTGTGTTGTGGGGTTGTGGGGTCACGGGCGGGGGGTGAGTATGGGCTGGCTGGAATGTGGAACTCCCCGGCTGGACGGTGACTCGGCCGTGTGTTCCTGGGGTGTGGCGCCAGCTCTGAGCTCCCCCAGGCAGGAAGTGAGGACGCCAGCTTCCTGGACGGACACCCCCCCCCAAGCCTCCAAACGAAGAGGCACATCGGTGCTGGGGAGAGGAGCAGAGGATAGCCCTCGCTACTGAACAGAGGATCTAGCGAAGTCTTCGTCACTCCTGGGCCCACGCCAGAAGACAGGAGCTGAATTGCATGGATGTGTTTGGGATTTCTGGCCCTGCTCCGGCTGGCTATTGCATGCTGCCTCTGGGAAAAGCCTGAAATAACACTTTCATCAAAGAGCACTTGAAGGAAGCAGACCCCTTGTTAGGATTTGATTGTTCTCTTGCCACGGCTAGTACATTGTCCTGTTTTGGATTGGGAGCCAGTTTCTGGGATTTTCCGTGGCTCTTTTAAAGCAGGAAAGGAGAGTTTCGGGAGAGTGGGATGTTGCTGCTGGATGCTGTGTGACGATACCAGGGAGCAATCATGGTTTCCCTCTTTGGGTGCCCAAGTCATCGTGGAGCTTGACAAGAGAAAGTAAAATCGGACCTCCATCTTAAGATAACCCTCACAGGTTTTAAATAGCCTTGTTTTAATCTTTGCTGTCAGTTTTCCCTTTCCCTTGACATCATCTGGCCCGTTATGTAGTGTTTGTTGTGCTCAGAGCTTCTGTCGGGTCTGCACCATTGCACTGGGCAGTCGCTCTGGCTGTAATAGTAAGTCCTTTGTTCTGCTGTTGGTTGTTTTATTTTTTTTATTCGTAATATTTTCCCTTCTGCACCCGGTGAATCAAAGCCAATGAGCATAACAGCCACGGCCCTCCTCATTAACTTTTCCACGCTCTCCTTAATCTTGTCCAACAAACGTGCCACTGAGGTTACCTCTGCTTGGGAGCCTGGGGTGAAGTGATTAAAGAGCACATTTTGGTGGGGGTCAGAGTGCAGTCAGAGATGCTTGGGTTACAGAGCACTTCTCTCTTGGGTTTTGCAAGTCTGTCTTCAGCCGTCACTTCTGGGTTCCTGTGGCTGCACAGCCTTCCTGCAGTGTGCTTCCGTTTTTGTTGTGCTTTTTTCATGTGCAGGATTAAGAGAAACACAGAACTGCCAAAACATCTCAACTCTGGACCTATAGAGCTAGTCTGGCACTTTTTAATATTGTGGGCTAGATTTTGCTTTGAGGCATTGACTTCATTGTTGACTAGAAAGGGCCAAATGACTGCAAAATAAGGACCAGTATGAGTCAGGCATGGGTGCCACACGTCATGAGTCATGCCAGGCCGTTGGTTCCCAACACATCTTTTAAATGTGTTTATTTATTAAAATGTAATTTAACCCTTGAGTTGCAATGTGCATATATTGTTAGTGTAGGAGTTTTGTGGTCCTATTCTCTATGTCCCCTGGTACAGAAGAGGAAAGGGTACTTTTCTAGTTCTGTTGCGGCGTCTTACATTTGACGAACTGGACTTAAATGTGCCTTATGTGTTGCTGCAGATTTTAAACCCAAGAACCGCAAAAGGGTTAACTGTTAAAACAGTAGATAAAGGAACAGTGGGCACATGAGGTGAAGTGAAACCGTAAAAGCCGTTTGCTTTTGCGATGCAGTGTGAAAGTCCGATGAGCTTTCCTGCGACCGCCGACCGTGGAGGACCGTGGAGGAGAGCGAGCGAGCGGGGACACCACATCTGTGGTTTCTGTCATCGCTGTCAGCAGTCTGTTCTGTTACCATGGAAATTCTGTTTGAAAACAGAACTTTCCCAAGTTCTCGAAGAAAAAGTCTGACAAACGTATTGTTTTTGTGGTGTGTGCATTTTTTATAGTGTGTGTGTGTTTTTTTTAATATAGTTGTCATGGTTTCTGGTAAAATGTCTGGTAAATTCGACCTAATGGGCCAAATTTAAATCGAGGAACAACAGGAGTGTAGCTGGAGTTATAGCCCCAAAAAGATGATATATTTGACAAAAACTTGTGCTTATTTTGCCCATCCTTGTTTTTTCCCCCTCTAGGTACAGCCATCTTAGAAGTATATTTATTTATATTTTGGATTTATCATAGTCAGGCTTTCACAGTCTGCTCAGTTTTCATCAGACAAGCAATCATGTAAGATGTCACAAAATAGCATCTTACGAAGAGTCCCTAACTTGCCACAGTTTAACCTCCTGAGTCCCGGGCTTTTGTTTTTGTGCATTTTTGGCCTCGTATGAGGACGTAGGGTCTCAGGAGGTTTTCTGAACCGGTAGTGTATCCTGAGTTTTTGACTTCAATAATTAATGTAACGTTAACGTGTACGCCTGTGCCAACCTGAGTGCGCCTGTGTACGCCTGTGCCAACCTGTGTACGCCTGTGTGCGCCTGTGTATGCCTGTGTACACCTGTGTGCGCCTGTGCCAAACTGTGTACGCCTGTGTGCGCCTGTGTACGCCTGTGTGCGCCTGTGTGCGCCTGTGTACGCCTGTGTACGCCTGTGCCAACCTGTGTTGTCGCTAACCTGCCTGTGTGGTTGGCGTAGAGAGGCAGGGCCTGTCGATGTCGGTTGTGTGTCATTGGGAGGAGGTGCTGCTTTTGAAGTGGAGAGGCGAGCTGGGAAGTAAATCCTGATGCTTTGGTGATGCCGTGATTCCTGTCGGTCGACTGCAGAGCTCTGATTTGCTGGAGTGTGAATACTGCACGCTGTTGATGCCTCTGAGCTCCTTGCCAGAGCCTGGGCTTCTATTGCATGGGGTGGGGTGGGGGGATTTGATGATATACTGATTTCATGGCTGTTAATAGTGCACTTCTGTGGAGACTGAGAGCTGCAATGCAGCACGGTTCATGGCCTGCGGGGCACCATGTGACCTGACCCTTCTTCCACTAAAACTCTTGCGTGGATGGTACATTTTTCACATTTTCCTCATAACTGTCATGCACCGCTCTGCGACATGAGGGGCTGGTTTTGGTGACACCCGGATGTCTCAGGGACGTCTGCATTATACCATGCAGCGTTTCTGAGATGTTAAATTTTTTTTGAAAATCTCCCATGCATCAAAATGTGACATTGTCACTTGATTTTATTCATTCTTCACGACTTCTGACCTCCCTTATGATGGTGGGGTTGGTCTGCGTCTCTGATAACAGGAGGTCACCGTCCGCTTATACTCATGCTGGACTGGAAAAATGTGAGCAAGGTTCAGTTGTATCTGAAGCCTCTAGATAGCTGAAATGCTAAACTTTTACAGCCTGACGCACATTTCTACCATTGAGGGATAAGGCATAAGCTGATAAAGGACATTTCTTTTTTTGTCCCGTGCTTCTTATTCCAGGAAACTGATTTTGATGTGAAGTGTAGGAAGCACAGCAAACGTATCAGCAGCGCTGGGTGTCCCTGTTTGGGCAGGCCCCCCCCCAATCGTCAGTGATGACGGGTTACGGTGTTTTTTGTTTTTTTCTTCTTGCGAATGTATGGAGCAAAATGTTACTGGGCAAAAACTCTGCATGTCATCCACTTCAGTGGGCTGAAATCGGACTCCTCAGATGGGGCAGGGGCAAGGCGCTGCTGGAGAGCCTGTACTTGTGCGGGTCTATTTAGTCCTGCGCAGACGTCACGCAGACGTCACTAATGCGATTGGGACCCATTTTCTGCCTGAGTACTGTTTAAGTGCAATCACTGTGCTCTACAGAAATGCATGTGGCTCTAATCCCGTCTCAGGTGTTTCCTGATATCAGACGCACCGGGCCTCCTTCCGTCGGCCACGTCATCGCGTCCGGCCGCCCGTCCCAGGGGTGATGCGGCCGCATTTTAACACACGACTCCCATTTTCTCTCCGCAGCTTCGGCAGACAGCTGGGGGGCCGACGAGGCTGTGAATGCATCACACTCCAGCCATCGGAGATGATCGTGGTGAGTGGCACCTTCTCCGCCGCCCATCGGCCCCCCCCCCCACCCCCGGCGGGCCCCGCCCCAGATGACGCAACCCAGTCAGTGACCCACGTCTCAGTTTTGACCCCAGTGCAGCACTGCCGTTCCACCAGCATCTTGTGCAACATCTCGTGCTTGTCATTCATTCACAGAACAAACATGGAGTGTGGCTGGTAAACTGCAGATATTGCAGTTCAGTAAATATACAGTGTGGACCGGAAGTAGGTTTACAGTTTTCATTTTGCAGTTCGGACTGGGTTATCCTGAGATGGGTTGGTGCCTCACCCTGGGTGGTTTCCTGCCTTGCCCCCATAACCTCTTGGATAGGCTCCCGATCCCCCGCAACCCAGAACAGGATAAGCGGTTACGGAACAGGGATGGATGGATGGATGATTGGGTCTTGTTTAGTCTGTTAGGTGTTTGAAATGTCCTCTGTCAACGTTTATACATTCCTGGAGCCTGTCCCTGACCCTGTGGCACACTTTAGCTACCCTGACATCATCTTGTATTGGGCGATGTAGCAGCACTGACCGCCCACCACGTTCACCAGACCTGGAGGGCGGGCGTAGTTAAGGCTTTTGAGAGGAAGCCCTTCACAGTCGATAAATTGAAGGAGTTCATCTCACAGACATTTGTGGACATTGATGCTTACCGGGATTTGTGTGCTAAAGTGTGTCACAGTGTTGGGGACAGGCGCCAGGAATGCATCATTGTTGATGCAGGACATTTTGAACGCCTAAGAGACTAAACATGACCCTATCAGTACCGCAAAATAGCCGTATACCTACTTTTGGCCCAGCGTGTAATATGAAGGATTACAAATGGGCTATTAATTTGTGGCCGTAAATAAGGACTTTACAGGAGGCCCTGACTTTAAATGAGGGTGATAATAGGAGTTTTTTTACTCCTCGTTATTCGCTTTTAGAAATGACCTGGACTCCAAAAGCAGTAAGTGACTAGTTCTTCAGGCTGTAACGCTCTTCTGTGGAGTAGCACCTGCAGCACAGACTTGGGGGGTGGTGAGCGGGGGGTGTCAGCGTCAAAACGAAGAGAGTCCTGCAACGCCTTCCAATGGAGATAGCTCGACACTCTAGGCTATGATGGACCTCAGTGCCACCAACAGAGACCAGCTTAACCTACTGCCTGCCAGGGGAGTCCACTCAACCTCATTTTCAGTTAGAAAACCCAGAGGCAGAGTTTGGGACCAGATGAATCTGATGTGTCGGGTGGTACAGAGACGGATGCCGCACAGAGAATCCCGACCCGACGTAGCTTTAGTTTATGTGAATGGAGTCCGCAGTTCCAGCGTTTGCGCAAGCGGAGTCGGGCTCTAACCGGAGTGAGCGGCCGCCGTAAATCCAGTTAACTAACTGTGGGTGGTGGACTTGCAGGAAGTAATCGCCAGTGTGTTTTCAGTGGTGAAAGGTGAAAGTTGTCTATTTTAACCCATTTTTCTGAAGCTGTTAGTGAGTCATAGCAGCGATAATTCAGGGTTCAGCTGCGTCCCTGCTGGGTTGGTGATTGGTCGTGCTAGATTGTGCGGTCATGTTTGTGTGTGTGTGTGTGTGTGTGTGTGTGTGTGTGAGTGTTAGTATTAGGTCTGGAAACCACAGGTTTGCTTTTCTGTTATTTCAGGTAGCTGCAGTTTTCAGTGTGTTTAATAGCTTGTTTTTTTTTTTTTTTTTTTAAAGTAAAGATGCTGTACTGGGGTTCATTGTTATTCAGGAATTGGAATTTGAGGTCAAATGGAAAACCTGCTGACTCTGCACTTATTTTGCTGAAGGAAATTGTTAGTTGGACTGTGCTGTCCTGCGCAGACGGCCCCAGTAGCTGGCCTGATCACCGCATGTGTCTTGCGCAGACGGCCCCAGTAGCTGACCTGATCACCGCATGTGTCTTGCGCAGATGTCCTCAGTAGCTGGTCTGACCACCACCCCTGCACAGACGGCACTTGCCCATGCTGACTGGTGCCACAGATAGCTGTGCTCTTTCCCCTTGTGATTCCTGCTTCTGCTGCAGCCGGCAGTGTCCCCCTTCACCAGCCAGTGGGGGCTGTGACAGCACATCCCCTGGGAAAAGCTGGGACTAGCCTGGCATGGGTGACTCTGAAATACAACAGCCAGCGGGGCCTCAAGCTGCTGCCGGCTAATTCCTTGCCTGATGTCCCCTCCCCTTGTGACGCTGCCCCATTGTCAGTAGTACAAAACAAACATGTAATCAGTTCACTGACACGCAGTGGGTCTCAGGAATGGCCAGAAGTTTGCAGTGAGTGCCGGCCCCGCCCACTCCCCTGGCCGCCGCACGCCACTTTGCTTGCTGAGCAGCTGCCTGTTTCCTCAGTGTTACCCGGGGACTTGCCAGCACGGCTGGTTAACACGCAAGTGCGCGTCTCTTTAAATATCACCGAAGGAGCTTTAAAAGTTTCAAAAAAAGGGGGGGGGGTGGTTTCGGAAGGACATGCGGGCGCCGTGAGCGATGAGGCTCCAGAGGATGGGGTGGTGGAATGTGCCTGCGAGGTTTTAATCTGTGATACCGTACAGCCAGATCCCAGAGAAGATATTTGTACGTATACGGCTTCCTGCAGAAGCGTCGGCTGCCTCATTGCAAGGCCTGCTCCGCACTTACGAGAAGGCGGCTGACACTGACTGTTCTCTTCACCCGAGCAAGGACCCACAGGAGAGAAGGAAGGAGGGAACTGGGGACCGGGAGCCCCGTGCCTTACCGCTGCCGGCGCCCCCACGCCTGGCCTCCTTCCGCCCCCTTTCTTTGCCTCCCCGATGAGCCTGCTTCAACTTCACCGGCTCTCCATCCTATGGAGGACCTGGATGTTTAACCAGGACCCTGGCAACCATGTATTCCAGGTGGAGAACACCAGCGAGGGTGAGGACGGCGAGCTACAGCGAGAAGCGCCACTGCGCTCGTCCCGCCGCCGCTTTCGGAAAGTCAACCACCGCGGTGAGAGGGAGCTCATCACAGACGGACAAGACGCCCAGGATGCACAGGCGGTGAGCAGTCTCTCGGGCACCTCCCACTGCCACCGCTGTTTTGCTGCTGTCTGGATTGTGGGATCGTTTCCCTGGTTTAGTGCTGTTGCCATCTGTTCAGGGAGGGGGGGGGGGGCATGTGTTTTCAAGAGTTGCACGTGTCGGTGAACTGAGGTCCCTTCTGTGCCTGTGGCCTGAAAAGTGAGTCTTTGTTCTGGTGCAGCCTGGGAGGCACTTGAGTGAAATTAAGACCTTCAGAATCTGTGTGACATTACCACACACCTCATAGCAGTAAAAATAATTAGCGCTAAATATGCATGCAAAGATTGAGGTAGTTAGGGCAGTAGATGTTTAGCAGATTAAAAAACGGAATAAGCTTACTGTGTGTTAAATTAATTCGTTGGA
Source organism: Mormyrops attenuatus (assembly GCA_026777985.1). NCBI lineage: Eukaryota > Metazoa > Chordata > Actinopteri > Osteoglossiformes > Mormyridae > Mormyrops > Mormyrops attenuatus. Next base: position 3,313,137 of record JAODKC010000051.1, on the reverse strand, counting down.
GCAAATCGGCATGTACAGAATGACTTGAATGTGCTTGTCGGGAAAACCGTTAGGGGTCTTCTTAAATTTCACCATGTGCCGAGGGGAGCCCCCGCTCCCCTCCCCCAAGTGCCCAGCTCTGGTCGATAGGATCAATTTGAGTTTTAGTTACAGTTCTCTGTAATCTGTCCGCACCACATTTCATCATCCGGTGCGACGTGGCAGTTGGTGAATCTTCCTTTGCCGATTCCCCACCCCCAAAGTCGCGTCAGCCTGCTCGTGCCCACGTTCCAACCGGCCCAGTCTGGAATGAAGGAGAATGGTTGGGGCATCTTTAGGGGAAAGCCCTGTTAAATGCTGATTAGGGTGTTTCAGCAGAAGTGGAAGTGAATAGACAGCAGTGCACTTCGGTGTGGGCAGGCGGTGGTTACCGACCGCCCGCCCAAATCATATTGTGTTTGTCTTTATCGGGCCCATGTCCCAAACACTGGCTATTGCGGACATAATTATCCTGATGCTAATGAATTCTGATGATCCCAGTCCTACTTGGCCTCCACTGTAAAGGGCTTTAAGTGTAAAGCAGTGCTGAGAGGTCTCTGGACTGTCCTGTTGGTGAACGTCAGAGTGTCCTCAGCCTTTGGTTTAATGTTGTTGTGAGCTGACGTCATGGATCTGGTTTCCGCTGCCATTCTGGAACTGCCCCTGACATTTGACGTAAGTGGCGCTAATTACCACAGAGGCTTTTTAGACGCCCCCCCCCCATCTTTATCACGCTGCTGTTTTAAAGATAGGTTTGGCGACCCCCACTGATGTGGTAACGCGCTAATGGACTCCAGTGGATGCCGGACTGTGTTCGCGAGGCTTGTCTCGGCTTAATCTGGTCTGCTAGACTGTAATTGGTGGCTTGCTCACTGGTGGCCACTCTAGCCCTCGGTGATGAAAGAAAGGGCGTCTTTCTCGCCGGGGGTGGGGGTTGGGGGGGGGGACTCGACAGCCTTTTTACCAATGGCACCTTCTTCTTTGATGCTCCAATGCTGTCCAGTGTTATTAAAAGCAGCAGGGAGTGTAAATCTCAGACATAGCAATCGACTGGCTGCCCTAGATAAATGTTTGGCTGATAACATATTTTTGGTTATAAGAATATTTGGTGAACTAGCTACCTTTTTACCGCAGCAGTATTGCCACATGGTAACGTGGTTTATGGGTCACTTTATTCTGCTTTCAGAGTGACTGGTAGTAAAACGCCCTTTTTAACAAGAGGCAGCCGGCTAATCACCACCCTGTCCCATATATCATAGGTACCCAGGCAGCCATCGCCATAGAACAAGGCAGTGCAGATATTAGGGGGTTTACTGCAGTGTTTATAAGCCGCAGGAAAGAATAAAGTTATTAGGCAGAGATCTGCCGGGAGCTGAAGATCATCGGGGCTGCACTTGCAGTGGGAAACCTGTGCTGTTATGTGGGAGAAGACGTGTTGCATTAGTCTGCAGTATCGTACTTCCTGTCTGCATGGCTCCTCTCTCGCCACCCGGCTGTCCTCTCTGGTTGGGATTGGGGCACCGTGAGCGGCGTACAGAAAGACGGTGGTTTCACTGGGGATGACAGAGGCGTTTCCTTCTTACACAAAACTGTCCGATTTGGCAAATTGGCGATTTTTATTGCATTACTCTCGCTTGGTGTTGACATCATCCATGTGCCGCCATGGCGAGAAACCGCCCATCCACTTGGAACAAATGCGACATGCGGTTCGTGATGTTTTCGCTGCATTCTCGTCACCACAGAGTACCCAAGCATGACACCTGACATGAAAACCGGGGTGAGGGTGAGCGGTTCTGTTGCCTTGCGTGTGACGGAAGTCAGCGGTCGCAGACACGGAAGTGAAGTAGGCGCCGTTTACGCACGGTCGCTCCTGGAAATGCAGGAAGCAGGTGTTGCAAAATGGAGCAGAGTAACAGCTTTGGCGCTTTTCATGCCCGGCTCTGAGGCTGACGGCGTTGCAGAAACCGGGCCAGCCCTTCATCTCCTTTCCGCTGTTCTAGTCGCCGTTGTCATTCCTAAATTTAGAGGATCGCGTCCCCGAGTCGAGACGGTAACCTTTCAGCCTCCCGAGCCCCCACTCTGCACCCAGGGGATGGCTCGTATTTTCGGCACACTTAGCTGTACGATGTTGTAATTGGGGTGCTTCTTCATGGTACCCCAGGGAGTGCTTGGGCCGGGCGTGAGCAGCTGGTTCACTGGCAAATACCCTCCCCCAGCAGAAAAAAGGAAAAGTGAATATGGCACATGCGTGCTGGGGGAGGGTGATCCTGACCTTGTCTCCTGCTCAGGGCCCCTCCGGAACTGGGTGTGGAGACCCCTGTTAAAATCACAGGAATTCCTTTGCCGGAGTGGCTGTGGACACAATAGGCCTGCGGCCCTCAGCACACCGGCCTGTGCTTCTGGTCATGGTGTTGTACTGAAGAACAGATGTGGGAAGCTGCTTTTCCACACGCAGTGATGCAGTGCGATTGTGGGCGGATCTGTGGGTCAAAGGTCACCATGCTAATGAGGGTCCTGAGCCAAGTGCTGGACGGACATGGACGTGTGACTGTGTGACATCATTTGGCCCTGGCTGAGGATCCCCCCCCTCCCTCCCTCACTGGGATGATAGTAGCTCTGTCAGGTCAGTTATTCACCAAAGAGTGTTTTAACCGATGCCTGATGGTGTTAGCTGGGGAAACTGCAATGCTGTAAAAGGACAGGAACAGAGTGTGGTGCATACTGGTGTGGCCACTGATCTTTCTGTGGTCATTGTTTAGTCGGAAGTTTACATTTTGCCTGTTTAGCAGCTGCATTTTTGTTCAAAGCGACACAAGTGAGGCAAATAGCATACTGCAGATGTCGCGGATCTCGCCATTCAGTGGGTATTCGTGCTGTGGGCCCCAGTCGTACATGCTTAAGGTGCAAACCGCACGCTGACCCAGATGCAGCTGCAGACGGACAGGCTGTCAGATGGTCGGACTGTTGGATCAGGCGAGCACACATGCACGTACTCGGGAGGGGGCGGGGGGGCGCCGCGTAAAATCGCCATGGTGCTGGCTGGGCGAGTGCTGAGGACGGGGTGTGTTAAATAAAAGATGAGAGTGTGTGTGTGTGTGTGTGTGTGCGCGCTTCTTGCGTGTGTGCACATGTGCTGGGGGGGGGGGGGGAGCAGCACGTGTAGGCTCTACAGATAACTGCACATTTTCACTTTAAGCAGCATCTGCTATCCTGCCACCCTTGGCAGACTTCTTTCCCAGGGTTTGAGGGGGGTATCCCTAAACTGACAGGTCCCCCACGTAAGAGGGGAGGGTATCTTGCAGCCTTTGCAGGCGATCACACTCTGTACTTACGGGTGACACTCTCCAGAGAGCTCCATGTGCTGGCCTCTGATTGGCCGCTTGTGAAAGGGATGATGTCATCCCTACCACAGGGCTAACAGAAGGAAATGGAATTCAGTTCTCATTATTGTGCCGATGCTGGCGAAAACAGAAATTTGGGGGTATTCTTAGTAACAGACAAGGCTCCTGTGCGTAAATAGGGGTGCAGGGCCACACAGATGTGTGTTCAAAGCCATGCCTTTGTCTTTTTAGTAATCTGTGAGCTCTAGCCCCTCTTAATAGTGCATATTAATTCTGCTGTATTGAGTTTTGGAATAATGCCAGGCTGCTGATCATGTGAAATGTGAATCGCACATGAATATATTGCCACTAGGACATGCTTTCAGATGAGCTCGACCCATTGTGAGTGGGGATGCCTCGCTCTTGGATTTAGGATCATTATGTTGGAATAATTGGGCGTTACAGATCCCACCGGGGGCCACACCGTCTCTGCTGTGAGAAGCGGCATACATTAGCATATTTATCTGGCGCTATGCGCAGACCTGTCTGCCGTGTGCCTGGTGACCAGGCATGCGTGAGCAAGCTACATTATTTCTGCCACTGTCGCTGTTGTTTTGGAGATGCGGCTGTTCCTATGCGTGCAGCTGGATCAATAGCGGCACCGTCTCCCATCCAGCCCGCCGGCCAGCACACCCCCCCCCCTACTGCCCCACCCCCACCGAACCCGGGGGGGCGGGAGAGAGTACACCATCGAGATTACAAACATAATGGATCAGACCTGAAATAACGACAGGCAGTCAAAGAGGAAAAG
>JAODKC010000051.1:3280029-3298139 GCA_026777985.1 Mormyrops attenuatus | reverse complement strand
CCACACCTCCCTGTTCCTCCCCCCCCCCCCGTGCTGCCCGGCGGGGGCCCCCCCCCCCCCCCCCCGCCGGATGCGCGAGCAAGGGCCCTTTATCACAGAAACGCGTCATGAGTTAAAAAGGACTTGTGCCGGTGGTGTCCTGTATATCGAGAGTCACCCCGCCCCTGCAAGATGGCTTATAGATAATTTTCCTTTGGATCAAATACAAAGTGTGACCATGAACTCCATTTCATTTGCTTTATGTCTAGTATCTTTTTCGATATGCAACCAGTGATTGATTCTTTTCTGGGGAGAAAACTGTTAGACGTGGTAATAGGAGGGGAAATTCTGTCATCCCGAGCGTCGCCATGATGGAAAAATGCACGTTTAATTGCTTTCAGCCATGTTTAGTTTATCATGTGACCAGGAGCCGCTCCCCGTCCTAAATAGGGCGGCTTGTTGGGGGGGGGGGGCGCCGGGGGCACTCGGCGCGGTTTCCTTTTTTTTTTTTTTTTTTTTTTTTTTTTTTTTTTTGCTAAAACCTCCATCAGACCATTGTGCAGAAATTGTTAAATTGCTTTTAAAAATTGCCCAACGTCAAATGAGACGGCTTTTCTTTTTAACTTCCTCGCCGCTGCCTTTCATCTAGTGTTGCCCCCTTTTCCTGAATAAAATTGCTACTTCCTCTCCCATTTCCCGTGTCACGTGGTTGTTTAGTCACTCCGGCTGGAGCATTTCTTACGTTATGCCGTGACATTTTTAACCGTATAATTTATAATTGAGGGTGAAAGTTACCGTGATGTTTCTGTTGCGGTTTGAAGTATCAGGAATACATTAGCCTAGATTAATCTCCTGGACACATGTCGATATGTGCAATATATATCAGAGGGCTATGTATCTGTTCCTGAAAACTGAACCATCATAAAGGAATCAATAATGTTTAATCACATTTGGATTGAAAACTTTGCACTGATAGATGCACTTGGAATTTGTCTGAACAGCCCAGATGGCATCCAGTGTTGAATTATCACCAGTGCCCACATGTCGATACACGTGCATGGGCCCACACTGACGTTCTGGGATGTCTTAAGTGGGCAGGATGGGGCATCGTGTCCACTGCTTTGCATAGTGAGGGATGGATTGTAGTTTAATAGAAGCGGATGTCCTCAGATTAAAATCTATCACTCTTTGTATGTCTGAATGTGACCTTGCAGGGAGGAATTTTTTGCATTATTCAAACTTTCTTTCCAGCAGCTCCATCTTCAGTCGATCTACGTAACCTCCAGTCAGCCAAATTACTCAGGTTCTGGCTCAGCGCCACTGGCCACTAGGGGCGTAATGGCACACAAAAATCACAGTTCGGTACGTACCTGTTTTGACTTCGGGGTTAAAAAAAAAAAACACATTGCTTTTTTTCTTGAATAAACAGAGGTTTACTGAACAAAGTATGGCTGCCTGCCTTAAAGAGAAGGCCTCTGTCAGTACTGCTGCAATCTACTAATAAACTAAAATTTACATAAGTTAAATTAAAATACAGTAGAGTCTCGCTTATCCGACATTCTGTATTATCCGGCGTCCCACCCCAAAAAAACCCCAAAAGAAAACCCATCAATTGGCAACAAGAACTGCAAGTTGTGAGCGTCGTCTATTTTTTGTTGCTCCCGACTCTACCGCAGCTAATTAGTTACCCCGACTGTACAGTGGCTCCCGTCTGCACTAAAACATGATTATTAGGTTCGTAATGTGTAAAATTAATAACATAGTTTGACGTTTAATAGGCTTTGTCTTAACATCTGACATTTTTGCTTATCCGACATTCTGCCGGCCCATTTGTCGGATAAGCGAGACTCTACTGTAAATATTCTATCAAGTAAATAAAATAAATATCCATTAAGGTGCACATTTAGAATAAGCCTACCTGATCTGTATTGTATTCACATTAGCACCTTTCAGCTTCATATCAGAAATGTGAAACACTTTGAGCTATTAAAGTTCTTCCCAAATGAGCTTGATGGGCCGAATGGCCTCCTTTCGTTTGTAAATTTCTTATGTTCACAAATAATGTCTCAAAAACTGCAAACCATAACAAAATAAATATCCATTATGGTGCAGCATTTTAAAAATACCTGTGCTGTACTTGTACTGACATTAACAGCTTCCACCTTCACATTGGGACGTACGTGCACATGCGTAGCAGCGCGACTTCATCCGCCCCTTTCCGAATGTCGCCTGGGGGAAACACACAAAGGTTCCGCATTTGCTGAATTTGTTGGGTGCATTTGCGTACCGTTGCACTCCTACTGGCCGCATTCAAGGCTCCTGCTCCTTTGTAATGTTCTTCCACCCAGTCTGCCTTGTTTTGGTGTTTAGTGCGTCTAAGTATTAACCCTGACACCCTTTTTGTGAAGTAGGTTTTCATTTTGTCTGATTGAAACTACCCCCTGAGTAGTTTCCGCTCTGTCCTTGTGTGTTTGGGTGAGTGGTAAGTGAAGTCAGTCTGCGGGGTTGAACTTGGGTGTAGAGATTTTAGAGGTTTTGATTGCGACTTAACAGTTTTTTTTTTCTCAAGACAGCGTGCGTGTGTGTGTGTGTGTGTGTGTGTGTGTGTGTGTTGCCAGGTATACTTCTCATTGTAGGGACATTTGTGATAACCTGTTATTTTCACATTGTGGGGGCCAATTTTTCGGGCCTCACAAGGGGAAATTCAGTTTGATAAAAAGCTGTGACTGCAATCACAAAATTTAAAAATAACACAGTTTTGTATTTCGTTTGGTTACTTGTGGTTAAGGTTAGGGCTGGGTGGGGGCTAGGGTTGGGATTGGGGCTTTGCTCATGGGAATGAATGGAGAGTCCCCACAAAGAGCGTGTGTGTTTGCGCGTGCGTGCTCACATGTGCTGACAGTGCTCCGCCAGGATCTGCCTCAGGGCGATGCAGGGAGTCTCACCTGGATTTCTTTGGTCGTGGTGCTTTGAGACACCTGGCTGTCTGCCCAGTAGTTTGGGTGGAGGCGTGCGGGGGGTGCAGATTTAGCACCTGTAGACTGAGGCAAGGGGGGGGGAGGGTCTACTGTGGAATAATAAATATTGCATGTCACCGTTGTAAGTCTGCCAGCAGAGGTCTGTTGGGGCCCCGCATGGCCTGTGTGGCCAACGAGGGACAGTGCAGGTGGCTGCTCTGCTGCAGGAATTCCCCCGTCCCTCCCCGCAGATCAGTACCTTGCCGTATTCCGCAGCCACCTCGAATCGCTCGGTTAGTAGAAGCTCGGACACACCGGTCCGCCGGCTCTCGGCGCGCCTCTCCTCGCTGCCGTCACTCCCCGTAATGACCTGGCACGGCAGACGTGCACCTGCGCTCTCGAAGCCAGCGCAGACGTTGCGGTTTTAGCAGGAAGTGAGCTTGAGAATCTATTTACATACTATTTTTAGGCACACCAGTTGACATCAAGTCCATCACTGTCCTATGCTGTAGCAGTGAGAAGCAGCATCTGGTACTGGACTTAACCTCTGGGCAACTGGGAGTGTGTAAATAATAGTGCAGTATTACCCTGGCTGGTATTTATATCATTACATGTAATGAGATTACTGATGGGTTTGGCCACACAGATAAGGAGGTCTGTGAGTTTAATTAGGTGTTTAGTGTTTTATCCTGTAGATGCGCTTTAGTGGTCGTGCACAGAGGCAAATGTAACTCTATGAAAAACAATCTGCCTGTCACTGTCAGGGGGACTGTAATGGTGCCGATTCGCTGCTCACCCAACAGTGACGGACCGGTGGCGGGGGTTGGGGTAAGAGAGATCAGACTTAACCGACAGTTTCGCTTCTGGTTGATTGCCAGGGGTCTCTTAAGGGGCTGCTCGCTCTCAAAGGTCACTTGTCAGCCGCAAAGCAAACAGACTTTTCAAAGAGTCGAGAAGTATGACGTTTATATCGGCAAGGTGGCCCTGTACTTCTCTCAGGGAACAGGACACTCTGCCAGTTGTATGGATTCATTTCTGTGGTAGTAGATTTTGTGTGTGGCGTGCTGAATGAATGATCTACCCCCCCCCCCCCCCAATCTCTGTAGCTTCCTGGGGACCTCAACAAGATGCACCTCACGGATCACCCGCACCAACAGGTGATGCACGTCCCGGCCAGCCAATCAGGATGCAGCATCGCCAGTGACTCGGGGAGCAGCAGCCTATCAGACATCTATCAGGTAAACGCCGCTCATGGGGATATCAATGCTGCGGAAGCCCCTCGGCTGGCCCGTGACGGGAGGAAGGAGCTGTCATGCTGTTTCGCAACGCGTCAGCAACGATGCCCTCTGGTGACCTTGTCAGTTTCCTTTAAAACTGACTTTCAAGGATGTGAGCCGCTTACTATATTCACTACTTATCCTTGTGTGTGTATAACTGTATTTTATACATGAACATTTACCCCATGACCCTGACTGAGAAAAGCGGATGGATAGATAGATAGATGGATGGATGGATGTAATATTTAAAGATAACTGTCTTGCTCACGTCATTTGGATTGATACATAATATTTTCCATTAACATACAAATCGCCCATGACAATCATGACAGCATCTGCTAAACATGGGCGAACTGCATGAGCAAAGATGTTGCGAGTTGTATCTCACTGACAGGGACGGCTGTCTGAAAGCTTACCTGATAAAACGCCAGAAAAGTACAGTAGCGTGGAACTGAATCAGCACCCTGTTACCCAGTCTGAACAAAAACCGCACAGTGCACAAGGACAAATAACCTGGTGTACAGACCAAAGGGAAAAACCTGGACCCATGGCCTGAGTCATCGATCATCCTTTCCCCCACTTTAAGATGGGCTACGGCTGAAGGAGGATGCCTCAACCCGCAGTGTTGGTTAGTATAGGAAGGTCAAATCCCAAGGTTGGTGGGTGACGTCACCATTGGCTCTTTGAGCGAAGCCCTTAACCCTCAATTTCTCCAGGGACCGTCAGACCCTTTTCTCAAAAATGTATGTCATTTTGGATAAAAGCGTCTGCTAAGTAGTAGAAAATGTGTAGGCAGCTGTCTGGCTGGTTATTAGGTCCAATGCATGACTACGGTTTTATAGGACGGGATGCAAATGCTGTTCCCTGATTTTTGTGATGGTCATGCCTCATACATTACTGCTAAACAAATTCAAGGGCTGTTTTCATGACCACCAGCATGAAGTCCCTTCCACTCACTAGATATAAACACCATTGAACCCTCACAAGGTCAGTGTCAAGTCACAAATTTCATCCCATAAAAAACCAGATGCTTTTGTTGAAGAATGGTCCAGCATCCCATGACGCAGTTCAAAGGGCTTTCTAAGAAGGGCTGAAGTGTGACACTACTCATCATTAATTAGTTTCTGTTATTTTGTCCACCCTCTGTCACCTCTGCTTTCTCAGGTCCCTTTCATAGCGAGAACAACTTCGTTTTCCTCGTAACCATGTGAAATTAGCGTATCCTCCTGCTTCTTTATTATTGATTGAGCGTCATTCAATGGCAGCAGAATCTTGGCACCACCCTTCACAGTGACGTGCTGTGAGTGCCCCCCTTCAGCAGCTGAGCGCAACTGCATCCATATTAGGGCTGCATGATATCACATCGTAATTATGTGGCACATGCTTAATAATCACCACGGCTTTGAAGACAGGTGTAAACATTTGTCCAGACGCCAGCTTTTCGGTATTTTACAGACGTTTAATTACACCTACAATTTGAAAAGCAGGTTAGTAGTTAGCAGGTTAGTGAGATGCGTATTTTGATGCCCAAAACTCACTAATCGGTATAAATTCAGTCATTATTGTACATGCACCATATAATCACAATTGTATAACAATGTGGTGGTATGCAGCCCTGATCCAGATGTGTGGCTCATGACTGCTGTTGCCTGCTGTTTATACAAAATGCATTTTTGTATTGAATTTATGAATTATGCACAAAGGTCATGTTTAAAATAGACTGTTTAGGTCACTGTTTAATGGCAGAAGTCTGTGTGTGAGAGGTACACATGCATTTAAATATGGTGGACCAAAGCCAGAAACCAGTGGAGCTGATTGGCCATACACGGGTAAATTAGCCAATGATGTTTCTCGCTTGCCTGAGTGACAGGAAGGGGTGGTGCTCCTGGGACCAATCAGTTTTCTGTTGAGGCCAGTGTCCCTCAGGCCCCGTCCCTGGCCATATATTATTATATAAATGATGTTGATACAGATCCACCCAATATCATTGTCACATGTAGTGAAAAAGTAGTCTCCCATATGCCTCATACTTCGAATGAGGTATATTTGTTTACTGATGTATCATGAAAAACTGCCTCTTGGAGATAGAATCAAGCCCAAAACATAGTAGTGCAGATTTAGGGATGCGATACCAGCGGAAATGAACGAGCAGAGGGCAGCCAGGGTGCCGCATTTCAACCGTAGAAGGTTCTAGCATTTCATAGCGCCACGATGTGTGTTACGGTTAAGGAATCTTTAAAGCTGCCTGATGCCATATTACACTGGCCATCCTTGGCAGATCCCAAAGATATCACGCTTCCTGCTGGTGGGGAAGCGTCTCATCTGGGATTGACCGGACCGGTGTCTGGACAGAACCGGTCTGCGGCTACTTTAAGGCTTACAGAAGGGAATTTGCCAGCATTTATGGCTCAAAGCGACCATAGACACACCAGTCACAATGGTCTCATTTCACTCAACTGTTTTGACTTGCAGAAATTTCTTTTACAATTGTGGTAAATGTCACAGGGTCTTCTGGTCTGTAATGTTCCAAAGTGAAACCTGAAGCAGCCTTGAAAAATACAATTGGCTGTCTCATGAATAATGCTGCAATTAAACAGCCAATAAACCTTGGGGTCCTTGACATGTGGCTGAACGGATATGCCTTAGCCGTTACTGTCAGATTTCAGGGCGCCAGGCCAGATCGTCTCATGTAACCCCTGCGGCAGGTTGACTAGCTGTGGCACTTCTTCCCCTGACCCCCCCCCCGTCAGGTTTCGTATGCCGCCCATTATGCTGACAGCGATGTTTTGTGTGCAAGAAAAAAAAAACTAAAGAACGTAAAAGTTTCCTGAAAAGCAATAAATCTCGGACATTGAGTAAGTGGAGCCTGGGCCCAGTGGTGGGTAAAGGGCTTGGGGGGGGGGGGACTTCTGGTCCTGGCTACAGGACACGCTCGCAAAATAATGGGCTAGACACTGATCCCGCGGCCTTCACAGTCGGGCACAATTACCGCCGTGATTTAGGGCCGGCCGTGGTTCCGCCGGGCTCAGCCAGAGCGCACTCTGTGGATAGGTGAATTTTATATGTTAACCGCTTTCACCGGGGGTGCCTTAAAGGGCCAGATAAAGGAGCTGCCCGCCTCGAATCTCTGCGCCGCACAGAGCAGCCGTTTCTTCTTATTGTTCAGCCAAGAAGCGGATCTGCCAGCGCTCTCAGTGTTTTACCCGCTTTTTCTTATTAACGCCACTTAAATTCAGGGGTCTGTTCGCTGAGCTGTTGCTTTAGCTGTTACTAAAGCAATTTTTGCTGTATAATAAAAAAAAATAAATAAATCAACATCCTGCCTAATAATTACAAAGAAAAAAGAAAAAAAAACAGAGTACTTGCGTATGAAGGGATTGGACCCCCCTGCTGGGGGTTTGGTCGGGGGGGTTGGACTTGAAACACAAAACAAACACATCTGTGTGACGAACCTATGAAACTATTCACTTGCGCGTGTAATTAATACAACGTTGATGTCGTTTAGTAATTATGCAAATTGGACGTAATGCAAGTCGGCATCCTAAGTAACTTGTTTTAGTCATTTTGGTCCATAATAGATTATTTTTATATTATTATTTTGGAATTCCTGTCTCTCTCTTAATTAGTCTATAGTAAGTTGGCTCCCTCCTTGATAAAAGAATGGCATGGGCAGGGCAATTAGTCAGTCACTGCACATTTTAATTTGCCAGTACTCTTTTATACAGGACTTTGAAGTGGTGCGCATTACAGTTCTTTGATTACCTAGCTGCAGCGATCTGATTGTAATGGGCAGAAGAGAAAGGGAGTTGGTATAGCCTGGAGTTAAAGTACCGCAGGATCCAGCAACAATTAAAATGGGGCAGTTTAAATGAGTGGTTTGAATAAAAGTACTCAGTCATTGAGAAATGGATTCTTTCTTCCTGAATCGCCAGGCCACAGAGAGCGACCTTGGTGATGTGGACCTGTCGGGGCTTCCAGAGGCCCCGGTGGACTCAGAGGAAGAGGAGGAGGAAGATGAGGACCTAGAGAGGAACACAGATGGGCTCCTCGGCCGGGACCTCGTCAGGGAGTGTTTGGAGAAGGAACCGGCAGACAGGAATGATGATGACATAGGTGAGCAGGCCGGCTTCTCCGCAAACGGGCGGTGCCGAATTTGTTTTGTTTATGGAAGACTTTGCTGGTGCCGGTTTGTCAGTCTGCAGGCTCTCAAAGGCATAAAGGACAGTGGGAAACGTGCTGACTTTAAGACAGAGAGCTGCGTCTCTCAGCCCATCTCTTTAATTATTGAGGCTGGATCTGTCTGTCGCAGGCTTGCTGTAGGGAAAACTACCCACAGCACCCAGCCAATCTGGTCTGAATCCCCTGCCTTACAGGACAAGCCTGGTGTATGGGGGCATTATACAGCTAAAAGGAGATTGGCTGAAACAGTGATTCCCAATCCGGTCCTCGGGGACCCACAGTCGGTCCATGTTTTTGCTCCCTCTGAGCTCCCTGCCAGTGTACATTTTTGCTACCTTCTACCGGGAGCTAGAATGGAGCAAAAACCTGGACCACTTATGGGTCCCTGAGGACCAGATTGGGAAACACTGGTCTAAAATGATTTGTTTGGTTATTTCATTTAAGTAGCACCGTACATTGAGATAGTAGTTTAACTGCTCACCCCTCCCCCGGTTTCGGCCTTGTAGAGCAGCTGCTGGAGTTCATGCACCAGTTCCCGGCCTTCGCCAACATGACCATGTCCGTCAGGAGGGAACTCTGCACCGTCATGGTTTTTGAGGTGGTGGAACGGGCTGGGACAGTCATCCTGCACCACCGGCAAGAGGTAAGACCTCCAGAGGGCCAAGTAGCACATTCTTTATCAATGTGGCTCAGCTCAAAGCCCTAGATAGGGGTCATTTCTGCTTATGGGTGGGGTCCAAGAATATTAGCATCAGCATTGGCTCTCAAGGAGGAAAAAGCCAGATGGATGCCCCTGTTCAGACCAACAGCTGCTTCTGGAAACTGCACCGGGGTGATGTGTCGGCCCCACAGCCAGGCTGGCAGGGTCATCGCCGCTGCCCCCTCACGTTTCCTCAGGGCAGCCCCCATGTTCTCACCTCATTAGCTGCTGCCATTTCCATCAGTTTATATTATTGACACCTTCAAGGTCCCCAAGACGAACGTTTCTTTCATGACTATATGGTCTATCTCCATGGTGTAGCAGAGTTTGATACTAGGTGTGATATAGCTTAATTGAAATGCAGAGGTCAGTTTCTTAGGGGGATGAATGAAGCCAAATTAAATATTGCAGGTACATGTCCCCCAAACACACAGACACACACAACCCTGTTATGATTATCCTTTAGGAAGCTATAGAGTGCATTATTTATGTCTCAAGGTTGTGTGGAAAATGCTTCTTTAACTGGCCGGTCGATAGTGCTGTTGGGTTCTGAGCGCTGTCGCCTGTGTGGCCAGCTGGACATGTGGTACGTGATCCTGAACGGCTCGGTGGAGGTCGGCCACCCGGATGGCAGAGCTGAGACCCTGTGCATGGGCAACAGCTTCGGGATCTCGCCTTCGCTGGACAAGCAGTACATGCACGGCGAGGTGCGCAGCAAAGGTGACGACTGCCAGGTAAAGTCCCTTTAAAATTAAATAAACACTTTAAGTGAAATTGCACGTTTCATGTTACTGTGAGTGTGTGTCCTGTGATGGACTGGCATCCAGTCTGGGGTGTCCCCTGCTGTGCGCCCTGTGATGAACTGGTGTCCAGTCTGGGGTGTCCCCTACCTTGTGTCCTGTGATGGACTGGCGTCTACTGCGGGATGTCCCCTGCCTTATGTCCTGTGATAGATTGGCGTGCAGTTTGGGGTGTCCGCTGCCTTGTGTCCTGTGATGGACTGATGACTTGTTTGGGGTATCCCCTGCTTTGTGCCCTGTGATGGACTGGCGTCCCGTTCCGGGGTGTCCCCTGCCTCATGCTCTATGATGGACTGACATCCCATTTAGGGTGTCCTTTGCCTAGTGTCCTGTAATGCACTGATGTCTCATTTGGGATGTCCCCTGCCTCGTGTCCTGTGATGGACTGACATCCCATTCAGGGTTTTCTCTGCCTTGTGCCCTGTGATGGACTGCTTTCCCATTCAGGGTTTTCTCTGCCTCGTGCCCTGTGATGGACTGCTTTCCCATTCAGGGTTTTCTCTGCCTCGTGCCCTGTGATGGACTGCTTTCCCGTTCATGGTTTTCTCTGCCTCGTACCCTGTGATGGACTGCTTTCCTGCCTTGTGCCCTGTGCTTCCTGGAATGGGCTCCGTGATCATCCTAGCTATGATTGGTTGGTGGGGTTGAGCCATTGTTTCCAGCATCTTGTCGTCTCCTAATTGAATAAATCTAGCCCTGGTTAACGGGACTCGGTGTGGCTTAAACGTTATGATAAAAATGCTTCTCTGTAATGAGTCTTTTTCTGTAATCTTTTCCTAGGTCAGTGATCTGATTAGTGTAGAAAAGTATGCAAGTATGCTTGAGGGGGGAAAAACATTGCACGACAAATACAAATAGCCTCGGTTAAGTAACCCTTATGGTTCTTTTGCTGCATTAGCCAGGTTTTTCAAGTAGAGACAGGGTTAATTGTTGAGCCGCCTTTGTATGAAACAGGAACCGATCCTTAATATAGAGCGCGTCAGACTAAATGCGCTTTACTTGAAAACGTCAGCGCCTCTGGATGGACTGCTGGTGAGGCTCGCCTGCCTGAGGGTGCTTGGATCACACCTTGATTCCTGACAGGACTTATGCTCGGATTCAGGGCTCCGTTTATGGCTGAAGCGACGGGCATGCGGTCGATAGCCGGCGATACGCTCGAGGCGTGAGTGAAGACAGCGGGGAGTCTGTGCCGGCAGTATTGTCCGGACTCGGTGTCGGCCCTTCCCATGCCTCACAGCCATGACTCAGCCCTGCTCTTCTGGGAGTACCCGTCCTTGGTGCGCAGTGACCGGCTGCTCTACTCCAAATTCACCAAGTGTCCCCATGTCATTTTGGGCCAGTTCGTGTGCATCGCCCAGGAAGACTACTGGCGAATCCTGAACCATGTGGAAAAGAACACACACAAGGTGGAGGAGGAGGGCGAGATCGTTATGGTGAAGGAGCACCGGGAACTCGACCGCAGCGGCACCAGAAAGGGCCACATCGTCATCAAGGTGAGTGTGGTGGGGTGGGGGTTGGCAGGGGCTTCACATGTCTGGTTAATGAAGCAGTCTTATCTATGGAACAGGGGGCGCCGTGTGGCGCAGCACGTTAGGATGCTGCGCTTGTGATCGAATGGTCACTGGATCAGATCCCTTGGCGATGTCACCACTGGGCCCCTGCACAAGGACCTTAGCCGCTCCAGGGTCAGGCTGACCTGCTTTCTCAAAAATGTTTCGCTTTGGATAAGAAGCGTCCATAAAAGAAGTAAAATGTAATGGAATCTCCTTTCAAAGTCCCTTTTTATGAGAGAGCGCTAATTTTAAGTTGTGGCGTTCTGTTCTTGCTAAATGTGTTTTGATGCTACTGTGTTGAATGTGCTTGTATTTTTAAACCGTAATGAAGGTCCTACAGGGTTCACTTCTGTTTTCGGAGCTCCACTGTCTTGACTAAGGGACGTTTTAGTTTCAAATCCCCTGTAGGGCCTGTGCCTTCCTGGATTCCTCTGACCGCGCAGCCTTCACATTTTCTGCATGTACTTGTTCATTGCAAAGTACGTGCTGCTATCACATCAAAAGGGCCCGCGTGCCAACTCGCGAACCGCGGCATCATTTTCATTACAGCATGGTACCGTTCTGGAGGGAGGCTCCAAAAAGTGCTTTTTTCAGTCAGCGATACTGTGGCCTTTTGCCTCTAATCCATTAGGCAACCTCTGCTATACGGCTTAATATGGCTTCACTTACCCCATAAGGTGTGTGGTTTATACAGACGCTCCTCCACTAACGAACGAGATATGTTCCGAACGGCCGTTTGCAACTTGAAATGTTCGAAAGTCATTATTCACCATCATTTTAAGGGTAAGTTCTTAAGTTGAACGTTCGTAAATAGAGGAGCGTCTGTACTTATCAGATTTGCGTGTTTCTGCCACGGACTCGTTCTCAGGGCACGCCCGAGCGACTGATTATGCACCTGGTGGAGGAGCACTCCGTAGTGGACCCCACGTACATCGAGGACTTCCTACTCACCTACCGCACCTTCCTGTCCAGCCCCATGGAGGTCGGGAGGAAGCTGCTGGAGTGGTTCAATATGGACAGCCTCCGAGACAAGGTGCCTGTCAAAGGCGTCGAGCCAGCCGTTGGCTCTCTCTCTCCGTGCAGAAACATGCTCAGTCATAGAGGTGGGCAGTTCAGGTCCAGAAAGTAAAAATCCAGGTTTTGTTTCAACCAACAAGTTGAGTACTCTGTGACTGTGACTAATGGTTGAAACAAAATCTTGGTCTGCATTTTAACTTTCTGGAGCTGAACTGTCCACCACTGCTCAATAAGAATGAAAGCGAACAGAAGATAATTCATAGATGGTTTGGCAAATAGTGAATAACTTGTGCTGTCTTGTGCTCGTGACCTTCAGATTTAGTAGCTGTTTTTCTTTGCCTTTCTGTCTATTTGTACTGGTTTAAATGCACAGAACTCGTTCGCTTCCATCCTTGTCAAGTGCAACGAAATGCTTTTTAGCTGCTGAAATTCCTGGAACTGCTCCACTAGCATGTTGATAGCTGGAATTTATTTGGCGTGTCAGAATAAATTAAAAATGAAGTTACCGGTGAGAGTAAATTCTGGAAGTGTGAGCTTTTAGCTACAGTTTAGACTGTCTCTCTTGGATGAAATATGAATTGGGTGAGCCTCAGCATAGGTAAGCTGAGCATGCTCTATGCCGCCCCCTGCAGGTCACACGGGTCGTGCTCCTGTGGGTGAACAATCATTTCAACGACTTTGAAGGGAACCCTGAGATGACGCAATTCCTGGAGGACTTTGAAAGGCTCCTGGAGACAGCAGTATGGGTTACCTTGCGCATCTTCCACCAGCCCCGCATCAGACCGTTGATAATCATGGTGACGGGTGGCTCCTCTTCCTCCTCCAGCAGAAGATGAAGGGCCACCTGAGGCTGCTGAACATCGCCTGCGCCGCCAAGGCCAAGTGGCGGCAGGTGACTCTGCTGAAGCCCTCCCGGGAGTCGCCCCTGCACTTCAGCCTACAGGGCGGCGGCGAGCGCGGCTTCGGCGTCTTCGTCGACGAGGTGGAGAAGGGCAGCAAGGCCGCCGAGGCCGGCCTCAAGCGGGGGGACCAGGTAGAAGGCCAACTTGACCCAAGGATGGGGGTGTCCGCCATGTGACGTTGGGGGTGGGCTGGTGTCTCAGCAGGTCACCGGTTTAAATCGCAGGGTTGGTGAGTGATTTCACCGTTAAGCAAGGATCTTAAACTGAATGGCTCCAGGGATTGGTTGATTTTGCTTTTTCATTCGTATGTCTCTTTGGAGGAAAGTGCCTCATAAATCAATGTAATATTTGAATTTCAGTGCTATATATAATGTAAATATAAAAGCAGGCAGCAGATAATATAGAATGTATAGCTTATTTGTGCCAGGTGACGCGGTGTCTGGCACGTCCTCGTCGGGAGCCGCCAATGGGCAAGTGTGCTCCCTGGGATAGGCTGCAGGCTCAGCCTGCACCGGATAGGCAGTTATGGGAGATGGATCCATAGAAGACCTGTTGGTCTCTCTCCGCTGAGGTTTGAATGGGTGTGTGTGAGTGTGTGTGGATTATGTTTATATTACACTGTGAATGCAATAAAAAATAAATAAATAAAAATGCCAAAAGACTCATATTTTCTTTGGTTACTTAGGGTTAAGGTTAGGGCTGGGTAGGGGTTAAGGTCATCGTGTTGGGATTTCCTGTCAGGGTTCCGCTTTATGGATTCTGCATCGATTTAATCGTCAAGCTTCCACTCTTTCAGATAATGGAGATAAACGGGCAGAATTTTGAGAACATCACCTACGCCAAAGCCATGGACATCCTGAGGAACAACACGCACCTCTCTCTCACCGTCAAGACGAACATATTTGGTAAGGGGGGGGGGGGGCGGGCTTGCACCTACAGAAACACTGACACACATGGACGTTCTGGAGATTTTACCCTTTTAATGTCAGACAGTTTTCTGTTTCTTTGCCAGTTTACAAATACAAATGTGCAGCCTATGTACTTTGGATTTTAGAATGTAACAAGTAATTAAGCAAATGTGTTTTCAGACATGAGTTCCCCGAATAGTCACTGCTTCCGGAAGCTTTAATAAGCTGTTCGTTCCCTTTAATAAATACATAGTTAACTATTTTGTTGTTAATCCGCTGTATGGGCCAGAGGTTCTGAAACATTTTGTGGGGAAACCCCAGCCATTGGATCTGTTCCGTTTTAGCACAAATCTTGATTTGTAAGAAATGACTGTGGGTCCCCCAAGATTTGAGGGTTCAAAACCAGCTGAGAGTCTGGTTTTCAGACTTGGAGAGTGCGACAGAAGATATCTCAGCTATAGAAGCTGAAGGCACATTGTGTGTGTAAGAGGAGATGCAGTTCTCTGTCTGTGTTGCTACATGCCTCCCCCCTCCCAGTCTTCAAAGAGCTGATGAGCAGGGTCCAGCACGAGAAGAAAAATGGCAGCCCCCACGTGCCCAAGATCCAGGAGAAGAAGAGCAGCCGCTTCTCCATCCCGGACCTACCCGGCGACCTCGAGTTCCCCACCGACAAGAGCCACAAGAAGATGAAGGCCAACACCGTTTCCGGGGGCCGCAACAAGATCCGGAAGATTCTTGACAAGACGCGGTTCAGCATACTGCCGCCCAAGCCCTTCAGGTACCCAGAATGCATCTGGCTCGCACGCAGGTTCTGTTCAGGCATACTCTGTCGTCCTCCGCATCCTCGTCCCCGGCCACATCCTCTCAGCCCCCTGCTCCACTTCCGTCAATCTGTGTCTCAGACCAGCTGCCTGTGATTTCTTTTGCACGCCGTTTTGGATTAAACGCGCGTCAATATCTGAGGCTCGGGCGTCGCCGGAAATGACAGGCGGCTGCAGACGCTTTGTCGCTCCCAGATGGTGCTTAAGCGGTCGCCATCCTCGCTGGCTTCCCTGCGATGGGGGGGCACTGCCGTGGATGGAGTTGCTAATTTCAGCCGGTTCGTCAGCAGGGATCCCAGCTCTCAGCCTCCATCTCACAGGCTTTTGTTTATAGTTTTGCTGCTTGTCGCTTATTCGCGTTATGAGAGCTGCCACTTCTTCCCGCTGACGGAAGCAGTGGATCAGCTTTGGTTTTCAAAGACGTCCAACGCATGCCGTTCCGGCATTCCGACACCACGCATACACCCTCATTCAGTGGCAGTCGCGACGTAAACACAGGCTGATCATTTTGATCATAATCTCTGCTCCCTGAACACTGTTCAGGCTTGTCTGATCATTCTGATCAGTTTTATTAAAGCGCCCATCTTTCCTCTGTGGTGCTATAAATACAGCAAACAAATTGCTGACAACTTACCTACCACTCATTCATCGCATTGCTTATGCATGAAGTGGCACTTCAGTGCACCAGCCCATCTGCCAGATGTGTGACGCATTCACTGCAGCGCATACATCTCGCACTGCATTGCTCATTTTCCTGAATTTATTTATTTTTTATTGTGCTGGTAGATCTATTGTTCTTTCCCGTCATGTTTACAGCCGCTCTCTGTAAAGTTCTAAAAGTGGGTGTATAAAATGGTGACTTATGTTTGATTTGTCATGTGCCGTGTTTGGTGACGTTGTGCACCTTGTTCACCTGTCTCTAGCTGTCTCTCTCACCTTGCTCTTCACTGTTGTCTCTTTCCGTAACTGCCTCACACGAGCAGAGGACTCTTTGGGTAAGACACTTCCCTGATTACCCTAATTAGGATTGAAACCACTTCGTATTTCCTTAAAAGGCTGATATCAGAATAGGAACAGACAGTGTTGGGCTGGGCAGTTTAAGGTCAGTGAGCATCTTCTGAGGACACTTGTTGGCTTTGTAGTGAGAGTATTGAAACTGATTATTTCATGGGTCTCGCCATGTTAAGGAGTGTGAACATGTATTAGTCTGCACAGAAGCATTTTAATTTTGAGATGCGTGTTACATCTAAGGGTAGTTTTCTTAAAAATCAATTAAGTAGGGTGGGGATGTAGTGAGCTATGTGTTAAACTTACAACAATGGTTATGATCCTCTAATCCTTTAGTTTTCTAGGTGTCCTTTAACGCAGGAATGCACTGCCTACTGTAACTCTCCTTTAATAAGCCTTCGTCACAAGGTGTGGCACGTTACAGCCTTGGCTAACGAATAAGGAATATAATCATACTCGTACGTTTTCCTTAACGTGTTGTGTATTTAGTTGTGGTTTTAAAAATGTCTGTCAGCAGCTATCACACAAAAAGATGTCAGGTATCCATTGACGCTTTGGGTACACCTTATAGTGTTTTGTGTGTTAAATTAATTAACACATCATTCAGTCCTTCCAGATTGAAACTGGTCACCTTCTTTAAATGCATCATAGACAAATACGTCTTAGTTTACTGGGTGATAGTGTGTCGAAAATACCATGGCCTGCAGCCACAAACTTGACTGTATCATTCACGTTTTTAAGTTGAGGTTTTGACAAAGAAAAGATCCATGAAATAAAAATAAATTTCCGTTCTTGGAAACATGGCCATCGATGCAGGAGCGGCCAGAAAGTTTGACGACAATTTGAGGGGTATAGAGGACTCGGCCGTCATTTGACTTCAGTTATTGAACCTGCTTGTTGGTTACACGGGATTGAGGGAGATTAAAGGCCCACGTTTGGGCTTTGAAGTGAGCAGTACTACAGTGAGCGTGCCGTACATCGGTTCAAATCTGCTGGGGGAGTCCTCATGCGGTTGTGGCAGAATCACGGAGAGAGGTGGGCCTCTCCATCTGCTGAGGGCTGAACCCAGCACTCTTGGCTGGATTTGTCGGGCTTCGATTTATGACATGACACTGACATGTGACTGCAGGTTTGCCCCCATTTTTGCACTAAGCTGCACCATTTGCCATGGCTGTCGTCAGCTTGTCAAATTGTTTCTATCTGTAAATAATTTCTGTCATATTTTATGCAGCAGTTCATGCTAAATTATTAATTATAGTATTTGTTCTGTAGCTTTACTCGAGCACTGTTCTCTTTATGGATGTGGGTTGCTTCACTAAACTGGGTAACTGTATCACATACTGGGATGAGAAACAAGTTCAGTAAGCATTCAGGCTGTCAGGTGGTCAAGCAGAGCTCGAAGGCTAGTTGGTGTGTTTTGTGGAAACATGTGTGTGGGTTTGGAACTACCTGTCCCAGAATTCTGAGTGGCTTTTTGGTTAATTTGTGCCACGAATTCCCCATTTGTGTTTTTTTTTTTTTTATAAACATAATGGCAACGCCATCTAGAGCCGCATTTCTGAGACGGAGATCGTTAAGCTATAAAGAGCACCGTTTCGTTTGGAGAGATGATGATCTGGGAATAGTTGGCGCTCCTCTGGTGACCGTGCCCTCTGTGTGCCAGTGATGGCGGCGTGATCCAGTGCCAGGACGACAGCATCGTGGGCACCAAGCAATGTCGGCACAGCGTGGCCATCATGCCCATCCCCGGAGCTCTGTCCTCCAGCAGCCCGGACCTGCTGCAGCCGGTCTCCAGCGTTCTCGACTACTCTAATGCCACAGGTGAGAGGTCAACAGCACCACATTCTCCCACAATGCACTGCTGCTAAAGCTGCACTGCTCTGCGTGCATAGTTACGCAGGAAGCTGTTACCAAAAGTGCTTTCAAGATAAGCTTTTTAGGTAAACAGTGCTTTAGAAGAATTCTAGCACAGCTGCTAATACTTACACAAGTTTACATAAATACAAATG
>JAODKC010000051.1:3259656-3271917 GCA_026777985.1 Mormyrops attenuatus | reverse complement strand
TGTGTATATATATATATATATATATGTGTGTGTGTGTGTGTGTGTGTATATATATATATAATATAATATATATTTTTTTCCTTTTTCTGGTCATCTGCTTTTCCACTTTTTGCAGCCACACGTTTCATTCGCTGTTACGCTGTTCATGGCAACTCTATTCTTCAATTGTCTTCAGTGGGAACATAGAAATTCTGCAGCTTTGGGCACAAGATTAATTATCTCCTCTTTCAATGCCGCAGTGACTAAGAGCGTGAGCGAGCGCCGGTCGACCAAATTGGATATGTCTCCGGTGTTGCTGCGCTCCTCGCTGCCGTCGGGGAAGCCCCACCCCCAGAATAGGATGAGCCAGGTGCTGCAGATGCCCCCCGTCGGCCTGAACCCCCTGCGGAAGAAAAGTATAGCCAAAGACCTGGCCATCCACGGTGAGCCGCCAGCCGCTCTCACCTCACCTCTCCTCCTGCGTGCCATTAACACGGAGCTGCCTTTTTGTCGGAGCGACTGCAGGCAGCTCTAACCTAAACCTCAGGATGCTCTGTTGCATGTCTAGGGGAACCACGTTTTTTGCTCCCTCCCAGCTCCCAGCCGATCAGGAACACCGAACACCTGGTACAGGTGCGATGGGAGCTGAGAGCAAGCAAAAGTGGACTGTCCGGGGTTCGGCAAGGACTGGGTTGGGAAACACTGGTCTAGGAATCTGAATAAATCAGCAGTGTCTAGCTGTAGACTCAGAAATCCAGGTATCTTTATTGTCATCTTCAGCTGTGTGATCAATGGGCTATACGCTGACCTGGAATTATGATCTTGTCAGCCACGCTGCAAGAAATGGTGACAAATGGGATATAAATATGAATACAGAAAACATTTAAACTCTTACAATCTGACAGTTTGAAACACGACATACCTAGATGTTGATAGAAAAATGCAATCGGTTTTAAGAATAGTCATATAGAGCTGATCTTCCTTATGGGGAAACAAGTTTTTCTTTTTGGGGCCCCTTGAAGATTTATTGACTCCCCCCACCACCCCTTGCTGAATGGTGGCAGATAAGTTAACCAATGGTTTTCCACCTCTCCCTCACCCCCAGGTTCTCCGCAGGTACTCAAGAAGACAACCAGCTTAGCTGAGGACTGGCCCACAAGGAAGCCCGGCGCCACCGAGGACACGGTGTCCACCATCTCCTCCCTGCACTCCACCCCGACAGTGTCCCCTCAGGGGTCCCCCCGCAAAGGTCAACCCTCACGAGACACCATGCTCTCATGTTATTAAATATGGCTCAGTAGGTTAACATGCTGTGTCTGTGATCAGATGGTCGTGGGTTAAAATCCATGGGTTGACTTAGTTATTTCATCGATTGGTCCATTTAGATAAGAGTCTCCCAGATTAATATGACGCAACGTAAAATAGCAGCTAATTTGTCTTTATGCTGCAGAATTTAAAAGAAAAAGTTACGCGTTCCGTACGTCGTTACCAGTTAGTCGATGGAGCGTCTCACTTGTAAACAGAGCCGGCATTGCAGTGGTGTAATATGGCCACGGTGCATCTCCTTCTCTGTGCTCCCAGCGGGTGGCGCCCCCAAGTCACACAGCTCCAGCCCGGTGAACCTGTCAGGCTCGTCCTCGTCCCTGACCAGCGAGGCTAGCACCCGGGGGGCCAGCGGCCAGCGCAGCTACGGAATAGGTGGGGCCCTGCTGCAGCGGCGCATCCGGCAGATCACAGGCCACCACAGTGGGAGAGCTGAGAAGGAGGGGCCCGGGGCAGGGCCGGTGCCGGCCCACTTGTCAGGGACACACACCCCCAGGCGTCGGGTCCTGAGGAGTCTGAGCTCGCCCTTCAGAGCAGTCAGGAAGCGGAGCATGTCCAGTGGCAGGCTGGAGGAACATAGGTCCAGAGGCAGGGAGGCAGATGCGCGGTGGTCCGGAGTCAGGGAGGCAGAGGCGCGGAGCTCCGGAGGCAGGGAGGCAGAGGCGCGGAGCTCCAGTGCAGGAGAGGAAGTTGCCACAGAACAGGAAGTGTCGCGCAGAAGCCCCTCCCCTTTTAAATGGCTATACTCTCAAGCCAGGGACTGGAGGAGAAAAACACTCTGAGACAGACGGACAGGCCAACAGAGCGCATTCTAACTGAACTGTAGTTGTTGCTGATATGTACCTTGATGTTTTCTCAGTTTGTTTGTCATTATCGCATGATGGGATTCTGTAAAGCCCTGAAACTCATCATTCCTTCAGTTATGGAATAGAAGTGCAGTCTTTGCAGTATGTGAAACTCGTGTATGAACAGTGAATTGTATATAGGGGAAGGTTTCACACAGAGTTTGTTTTTTTTTTATTGTATTGAAATAAAGTTTTTGTATTGCGGGTTTATTGAATGTTCTGTAGTCTGAGTCTTTAGTACACATATAAGTGTTTGCAGAGGGTATTGCTTTAAGATCTACCCCATCCCTTTAATACTGTTGCATTCCCTTTAAGACGCGCCCATTCCTTTTGTCCCACAGTGTACGCTCTGATGCCGGCGGGAAAGTCAGACACGCTTTCTGACTCCAGCCACAGTGAGATCTCCTCCCGCTCCAGCCTCATCAGCAACGGCTCTGTGGACTCGGTGGCGGTGGCTGTGGCCGAGGATCGCTATCCCAGCACCCGCCCCCTCACCGCGGCAGACGCCGCCCCAGCCATCACCACGCAGCCCGCTGCCCCGCAGCCTGCGGCCGAGGGCGTCCCGCCTCCCGCCAGGTACGTCCGCCCCAGGCTGGAGTGTCACCATGGTTTTCCCATAACTCCCAGTGTGAAACATCTCATCGCCCCTCCCCCACCACCGGCCTGACGAGGGCTTTTAATTCCACTGTTTACATGTCCACACTCACAGGACTTCATACTGTCTTTTACACCATTTTATTTTTTAAATGAATGTTTATTACTTAAAAAAAATATATTGCATTTGTATTGTGTTTTTTTTATTATTTTAAATATCCCTAATACTCATTTGGTTGATCTTAATTACATAAATAGTGGTACAGTCTGTAAAATCCTTTCACTAAATCAGTGTGTTTATTGTGGTGCTATAACACACCACTGTAAAGCCCCCCCCAAGCTTTAATTAAAACCCAATGGCTGATCTTGTCGCACTCGAGTTGCTCTCAGCTGCCTGTGCGTGCTTGTCCGCAGTTTGTCGGCGCCACGGGCCTGCGTGACCCGCACCTCCACCTTTCCCTTCTCTGCCGGCGGTGAGGAGCAAACCCCTGAGCCCGCAGGCGTGGACCCAGCGGACAGCGGCCGGGGCAGCTGGACCTCCTGTTCCAGCACCTCCCACGATAACTTCCAGAACCTCCAAACCCAACGGGCCTGGGACGTGGGCGGCCTGCGGAACCAAGCCCTGGGCAGGCCTGTTGCCGAGGCGGATGCCTGCGGGCCCCGGGAGGCCGGCGAGGGGGGCCCCGGGGTCGCCGCAGAGGCCAGCCGGTCCCGGCAAAGCTGGGCTTCCTGTAGCTCCCTCTCGGAGTCGTGCGACGGGAGCTACAGCACAGTCAAGCGCAGGGTGCCAGATAAACTCATGATACCGGGAGTATGTCCCGATGGGCCCCTAGGCACCGACGCCACCTACAAAACCGTGACCTCCAGCACAGAGAAGGGGCTCATAGGTGAGATGCGTGGCTTTGCGGTCTGGGGCCGCCTTTACGTGGTTACAGCTTCCTTTATGTGTTGCACTCTGTTGATTTGATTAATTTTCTTGCTATGTCTGGACAATAATGCGTAGCTCTTGCACAAAATTATCTTTTTATTTGCAGAAGTGCAGGTATATCAGAGTGCCTCCTGTCGCCTTTCCTCTCTTGTTCTCTCGCTTTGAGACGCACACCTTACTGCTTCCGTTTGTACCTGGGCATTCACTGGAAGCTCAACTTAGCAGCACTTATGCCGATAGGGTCTTATAAGTAAATAAATGTAAATGTATATATAATCCTGTTGCCCAGTAGGTGGCGCCAAACTCAGATATTTTTGTGTGCACCTGTTTTTTTTTTTTGCATATTTTTATTTGTATCTGCTTTGATGTTCGCCCTGCCCCCTAGTGTACTGCATCACCTCTCCCAGCAGGGGTCCGCCCCCCACCCCCCCAGGGTACCAGGGCATCTCCTTCCCCGAAGGAGCCGCCCGGAACCCCCATCTAAAGCCCCCCGACTATTGCGTGGCCCTGCAGAGGTCAAAGCTGCTCCAGAGTCCGGGAGGAACCATGCCGCACGAGCACAAGGGGCGCACCAGCCCGGCCGCTGCGGCCCCTGAAGAAGATGGTATGTGCCGTGAGCCTAACTGTTAGTGAATCAGGAGGACTGTGCTAAGAGGGCGTGGGAGGGGTATGGGTTTGGCTACCCCTCTGCAAACGCGTTTCCTGTCCGGCGTGGTGTGGGGGGCAGGATCCTAAATCTATATCCAGCTCTTGCTTGTTGTACTGCATTCAGAACAGTGATGCAGTTTGGGAATCCAGTTAGGGAATCCAGCAGACGTGGGACGTCTGGAGTGTCATCTGTAGTGACGCCCCCACGCCCCCGTCTCTCCCCTCTTGCCTTTCAGAGGAGCAGGTGTCGGCCGTGTAGCTAGCGGGACCCGGACGCACACAATGGGCCTGGCCCCTGGCCCCCTCATGCTGTCAGCACACCCCTCTCTCTCTCTCACCGGGCTCCCCCTTGGCTGCTCTGGACCACCTGGCACCGAGAGCTCCACGACGTCATGAGCGAAATATCACACCTGTCAGCCGTCATTACCACGGCCACCTGCCATCTGGGGTGCAAGAGTGAGTGGGACCCAGGGTGCCCTCGTTATTCGACTGGAGCTGTGTTCCGGCGCCGGGTCGACGGGTCGCACGAGTCCGACTCTCGTCGGGCCTCCGCATCTTCTCTGCCGAGGAACTTCTGAACAATGGGAGTCTTTCCGCATTTTAATTTATGTCGTTATTCCAAGTCTTCACGTGGGTATCCTTTGTGTGCTTTTGAACCATATAATCAAGGTATTACATAACAAGATTTATCAAATGGCCAATTTTTTTATATTTATGTCTTTAAGCAAAATTATGGCAGTTTACGTTAATGTCTTAGATTAAGGGCGCAGGACCTCCCATGTACATCTGACGCCTTTTGGCGATTGCAGTGCCCCTTGTTCACCATGCAGACAGCAGTAACACGGGGGCCTGCTTGTGACTCAGCTGGACAGGATGTTAGAGATACGGGCCGGATGTACACGTCTCAAGCTTTAAGACTCGTCGTGCAGCAAACACCTAAAAACTAAACGTTTTTACAGTTACGTAGTTTACAGCAAATATCCCAGTTTACAGTGTCAGGGTTCAAACGTCGCTTATTGTGCTGTAAACTAACGACTCGACTGGTAGATGTGCATTAACGTGCGTGGATGCAACCTCGGACACAGTGTCTGTGTTTCGGGTCTTCAGTGTACCTCACTTGCCACATTGCCTATCATTTTAAAAGCCTACTTTATGTTGTTGATGTACATAGATGAAGAAACGTCAGACAACAGGAAAATATAAATAACTCCAGGTTTTTTTTTTTTCATCTCCGGTTCATGTTTAGCGTACACCTCAAAGACATTTTGTATGATATTGTAATTACTTTTTTTAAAATGCAACCTAATGCTATTAATATTGCATATATTATTTGTATATTTTTGCCAATCTGTCGCCCTCTAGGGACAATGATGGAACTGCATTAAGTTTATGGATATAACTGGATTGTCTTCTACTTTTCTGTTTGGACCCATTGTTAATATTGTATCTTTTGGTATACAGAACTTGAAGATGTTAATGGTAATATATACATATACAAATATATACATATATTTTTGGTTTTGTTATAAATTAATGTTACAGAATGTGTATAGTTGGAGCTAGAGCTTTCTATAAAGACTAGTTTTAATATTTTTGTTAGAATGAAAAGTTATGATTGCCCTTTTCTGCTGTAAGGGCAGGCTTTTAGTGTTTTGTCTGTTTAGGTGATTAAGTATGTGCAGACTGGCGCATTCTAGGTTCACCTGGGTGGTGGTGTACCCCACTGGCCCATTTCTGCTGCCCCCTAGTGGTGTGGAGAGTCAAATGACTAGAAACAGAGGGGCACCCATTAACAGGCATGAGCAAAATTTGGCTGGCAGTGAGACCAAGCTTGTGGCTCCTCTGATAATACTGCAGTCTTTGAATTTTCCACTTCCAACACCTCCAATGCCTAATTGTGACTGACCCCTGACAACTCTGTGCTTTCCTCGGTAATCTGTTTGTTTCTACATTGAAAAACTTTGCCCTGGTCTGTCACCGTGACCAAGTAAATCTTTGCACATTCCCCACTAAAACAAAGCAGTATTCAGTATCGACTTCTGCCGTAAACTCAGAAGAGAATCAATCGTAAATATATATGCGGACGTATTCCTAATCTCTCTATTTTCTTATTTAACGAAGTGTAAATCTGTAAATATTCGAAGGAACTATACATGAAACTGTCACGCGCTGATGGACGACACCGGCTGACGATCACGCGCCCTTCATTCGATATGTGCTCAGCTAGCAGTGTGTTCAGGCTCGCGGCTGCATGTCCCTGCTGTGGTTCGTAATCGGGTGAGCCGATCATATTGATCAGGCATGTTTCCTGCTTTCCAGTCGAGCTCAAGGGAGAACGGTCTCTGCGTTGGGATGTGATGGGTGACCCAGCACCCCCCGTCCCCATCTATCGATTTTACGACCACGGCTTTCAGTATTCAGTGAGGATGATCTATTTTTCACCGTAAATGTTAAAGCGATGGAGCAATTTATTGGCGTTAATTTTCGGATGAATTTATCACTGCAACCCCTCATGGAGGCGGTACAGGCTCATCACCATATGCATCAACTTGGCGTTAAGGCCGTTTTCACTTGATGTGGCTCCCGACAAACACTGAACGGCTGTTTAGGCATTTTTCGGTAACTCCTGCGCTACTCGCTAAATCGCTGATCTCTAGTTTCTGGTCTCCTATATTAACTGGAATGCAATAAGTGAGATGTGAAGTTTTATGTAAAGCAGAACTGCACAATTGTAAACCCTGCCAGTAGCAATTGTACTGCACACGTCTGTCACAGAAGTATTATCCGCTCTGTCGCGTTTTTGTCCTGAAATTTTGATAGCTGTCGTAACTTATGTCTTTTAGAAAGACAACTTGCTTGTGCGCCTTTTTTTTGTATTTTTATCAGTGGATGTAAATATTTGTTATATTTTTGTTTAAGAGAATGTTTTAAACTACTGTTAAGTCTGCTGTTATGATTTTGGAGAATAAAATGTTAAATGTGCATTTGGAATCCGAATTTTTCTTATATAATATCGCACGGGATACTACGTGCAGCCGTGAAAAAAAGATGCTTAACAAAATATGGACTTAAATACTTCAAATCGTGCAAATATTTCAGACTCTGTCTCGCTGAGCATAGTAAGGGCAGCCTCAACATTTATAAAAACAATTTATAACTGAATCCAACTCGTTCTCTATATGCAACATACACAATATATACAATATTACATAAAATGCTAGTATTTAAAATATACTGTGGAAGGTGATTTGAATCATTTCCCTGAGGGAATTCTTCGCTTTATTGAATAAAATGCACAGTATGGTATCACGCCCTGTTCTTCCTCCGTTTTGAACTGCTTACGTTTGTGCCTGAACTTCCATGGCTGTGTTAAAACGGACATAAAATGGAGGCATGACTTAGAATCTGGGCTTACGGTCCGAATCGTTCCCT
Source organism: Mormyrops attenuatus (assembly GCA_026777985.1). Lineage (NCBI taxonomy): Eukaryota > Metazoa > Chordata > Actinopteri > Osteoglossiformes > Mormyridae > Mormyrops > Mormyrops attenuatus. The sequence goes on along the minus strand of JAODKC010000051.1, from coordinate 3,264,168 downwards.
GAGGGTTATCTACTGTAGTACCTTTGAGAGAGGTATTTGACCTGATCCCCTTGAGTAAACACCCACATAAAGTATACATTTTTTTTTTCTTTTATGTAGTTCCTAAAATAATTTAACGAATTAGCCCGTACCTGGGGAGTCGTTATTGGAAATAACTCCAGGGCAGTGATGCTGTCGTACGGTATTAAATGTGTGATCCATGAAGCTGCAACATCCTTGCGTGAATCGGCTGCATGTTTTGCAGGAATGTCATATGTCTTTTGAGCCCCTGTCATTCCTGCATGATTTTAAGCACTCTATGTTAAACGGCATATTCCAAAAATACAAAGTTCACAGAGAATTTTGAAAGCCTTGCTCCTGTCCTTGGGAGTTCCCGCTTTTGAGCTACCAGTCCTCTTGAAAGCAATCGCCGCAATTACACACAGGCCTAGCTTACATTTTTTAAAAGTGCCGGAAGACGCTGATGCGTTTTTAATAGGTATCGTAGAAATCCTCTAAGCATGAATAATATCTGCAGTGGGGTGTCCCGTGGCCACGCGAGTTTGACAGCGGTAGCAGTGATTTAGGGAAAACAGTCGTCTACAGCTGGCGAAAGCAACATTCATTCTGGGCGATTAATTGGAAGACCTTTCTCATATCGTAAGCTGAATATACCTTAAACATTAATGAGATTCACAAGTACACGAAATACTGTAAGTTCAGCAGAACTGACTCTCTGGAAAAGATTGTAGCAACTCGAAAGAAAATCTTCTAATCTTCTCTTCGGGTATTTTTTGGCCCGTTGCTCTTGTGTGTCACATGGATCTGATTGTTTTATTTTTATTTTATTTTTTTTTACCATCCTGGGGGGGGGGTTACCCCAATCAGTCAATGGTCTGCTTTATCCACACTGGACATGAGGCTTGATTCTGAAAGCTGCCCAGTCCGGGTTATAACCACAGAAGTAGTTACGGATCAACCAAGAGTCTGCAGAATCACTGTGGAGTCAGGTCAGTACAGTAGAGTCACCTGACAGGGAGGATAGCCTTCATTACTATGGACTGCTCGTTTGCTTTCAGATCTGTTTGCTGGAGATCCGAACTCGCTGTAAAATCGCCTAACAGCTGTTTGCTAATGAATTATAAAACGGGGCATTTAGTATTTTCAACTGCTGTTTATGTATACAAACTTCACACTAAAATATTACTTTATTTTTTTTTTTGCGGTAATTGCGTTTCATGATCACGCATTAATAGTAATTTGTGAATCTAAAAAATGAGTTTGTTTTTACAAAATTAGGGTAAGGAAGATGTGCGTCTGTTTGCTATTCCCGGAAACTTATTATCCATCCACAACAGGCAGCACATGGGGTCAGGGGGCGGTAACCTACAGCTACAGGGTCCTGCCGTTTGCAGAGCGGGGGTGGCCAATCTTATCCGCAAAGGGCCGCTGTGTATGCAGGTTTTTGGGGTAACCTTTAGGGCAGCTGTTCAAACCCAGGTGTGAGGACTCTTCAACCAATCAGTTCTCTAATTAGTTATCTAATGAGGGAGTTGCAGCGAAAACCCGCAAACACAGCGGCCCTTTCTGGGTGAGACTGCCCACCCCTGCCGCAGAGGATGCTGATTCGTCGCGTCCCTCTTGGATTACCTTATCCAGCGCGTATCCTGAACGAGGCGTCACGACTTGAAATATCATTACATTAAAATTAAAGCTTTGGGATTTGTGTTATAAAATATTTTTGTTGTAACGTGACAAATTCATTAGGAGCCCAGCTGTTAAAACAGGTAGGTGCCTGTTAATTATGTGCTACTTTCTGATCCCGTACTTCATTGCAATCAGCTTGTTCTTCTTAAAATGTATGCTCTCCTTTTTTTTTTTTTTTAAAAAAAAAGAGAGACATAAACAGCAATGCAATCTGTTTGTCGTACAATAAACCGACGTATGCCCTCTGTGTGGACTCCGGTCCATCCTGATTACAATAAACTATTACTGTAAGGAAGCCCTTTTGTGGGCAGTGGTGGCTTAATGGTTAGAGAAGCGCACTTGTAATTGAAAGATTGCTGGTTCGAATCCCCGATCTGCAAGGCACCACTGAGGTATTCTGAGCATGGGGTACAGAGCCTTCAGTCTATGTCCTTGGGTGCTAGAAAGGCGCCTTTAAAAAAATTATTATTATTATTATTATTATAAGGTACCGCCCCCCATGCACTGCTCCCCGGGCGCTGAATTAGCTGGCCCCGGCTATGTCACATTGTCACATATTGGTTAAATGCAGAGAACACATTTCGTTGTTGTGTGCTGTGGTGTGAACAATTACAACTGATCTCTAAATTCTGAAGGAAAGATCTATTTATTTTGCTCCTTTGATGAAGCATGTTCCGTGCGTGTTGAGACCTCGATAAATTAAGAAGCGCACTACACCGGACTACGTACGCACAACACAATCCCCCAGTTCACCACAGCTTCACCAGTCTGTCAGTAGACCGCGCATTTGACACCGTTTCTTTTATCGATCCTCTGTGACACAGTGGAAATAGGACAGCAGATGGCAGCATGTATCTTACTACGGAGGATCTATCCATCTTTCCGTTTATCAGCCCAGTGGCGGCGGGTGCATAATCAGCGTCTGTTTAACTTGAATTTGGAGGAACAGAAATGAAGATCGCGGTGCAGGACCGTCAGTATTTCAAAGCAGATTGAGTTCGACCCTATGACCACTGTTTTTTCTTTCTTTCTTTTACTACATCTCGTTCACACACATTGTTTCTGGGCGCACGGGGTTTTTAATGCGAGCGGTGCTTCCAGTTTTCACAGTTTAATACTTTTGCTATAAACATTGACTGCCGCTCTCTGAAAGTCACCAGGAATCTGGATATATTGCCTATAAATTCAGTGTTTAACCTCCAAGACCATAAAAGACTTAATAAACACTGTTTTGGCTTTGAATTAGAAATTGACCGCCAGTGTTTTTAAAGTTTTAGTTATCGGGGATTGTGGATTTGATGCTGTTGTCAGATGCTCGGGTAACTTAGGCTGTTAAATGGCTTTGAGCCACCTCGCTTTTCACCGTTTTTAGTCACTAATTACTCTTTATTGTCTTGTATTCAGTGGGCTGTTGACTACAGCATTAGTTAACGGGTTTACTTAAGTCCGAAGAAGCGCGAAATATAGGGAGGGTACAACACGACTGAGGTAGCGCTTGGGTCAATGGGCCGTGGTAGATTGCCCTCTTTCTCAGTTTGACTTTGCACAAGCTTAGAGAACATCGAGACTCCAGTCTGTGCTTTTAATGTAGTCAGTCTGCTGCGAGCACATTTGCGAAAATTTCCCCTTTGAAAATAATAGGTTAATATGCACCGTCTTCTCCACAGAATATTACTAATAACTATTGTTAATAGGAGTGAAATATACGCCTTTGTGCGAGTCTGTGGATTTCGGCATGACTGCCTTAGGTGAATATGAAAAATATGTGAACTTTGACTCCCCTTGGTGATGGAATCAAGCCAGTGTGAAAAACAGGCTGAATTTAGAATGAGCTAAATGAACCATTAATCCCTCCCCCCCCACCGCCCAAACTAACACTGGTCTAGAGGATCATTGTATTTATGAGTCCAAGGTTTGAATTATGAAATAATAGGCAATATTCTTTGCATGATGTCTGTGCCTGTGTGGGATGTAGGACCCTCTGTTGATGGTTAAGCATTGGATATATGTGACAAAGCTTCTTTAGTAGTTTTTCCCACTAATGGTATTAACTTAACTGAAAAACGACACAATTGCACCTCAGTCCTTATTTCACAGTCTGAGGCAGTATTTGGAGGAGAGAACATTATACCTGTCCTGAGGAGAGCAGGTCCAACCTGTAGATGTTTAAAAGTAGCTGACAGCGAAAATGGCCCCTAACACTAGCCTCTTTCTTGAAAGAGGAACAGACACTCCAGGCCGTACGGACACCTCTGCTATGCATTGAACAGTAATATTTATTTGCTAACTTGACTTCATTCCAAAGAGACATTTAGCCCCAACCATGTAGAGCTGCTTAACTGGTTCGATTCAGGCTACCTGCCTCTAGGGCTACCAGGCAAGTTAATGTCCTTCACTGCTTCACTGGCCCCTCGAGTCCTTGAAAGATCTCACTTACAGAGTGTCTCAAAGCCCAATACCCTGTGTATTTTGCCACAAATCCCAGAAAACAACTCCAACTTGATGTGTCAACCATCCCAGGGTTCAAAAACAAGATCCCCTGCGTACTACATGATGTTCTTAAGTATTGGAGGTTGCAGTGCAGTTTTTTCCTTGTATCCAAAGCAGGCGGGGTGGTCAGTGTGGTGTCCTTTTCAGGCTGTAACCACTAGTCTTACGACCTGATCTTCTAGCATGGGACCATAATTAGGTAAATGGCTATTAAAAATGAACAATGAGCGTTATGGCAGTGTTCGTGAGGAGGTGCCGGACATCGTGGGTGTGCCCATGTCAGAACTGGTCCGGATGTTTATTGAACAGAAGTAAGCTCTTCTATCTGCTGTGGCC
>JAODKC010000051.1:3230117-3257589 GCA_026777985.1 Mormyrops attenuatus | reverse complement strand
GCTCTGGGTTTTCTTCATGGCGGGTATGAAATAGGGATTTTCAGTCTAGGGTCCATAGAGCATATACTAAAAGGGCTGAACCCTTCTAGTGATCAGACATTAGTGGTTGGGGTCCGAGTCTCTGGTCTGTTTTTGCTTGGGAGGGTCTGGTTTACTAAAGGAATTGGGGAAAAAAGGTATTAGGGAAGGAAAATCTGTTATATTTGAAAATGATCATGATAATGGAGGGAAATGTATTTTGAGTTGTAATTTGTGTCTCAGATGTTTTTGTACCAGTTTACTTTGCGCTACATCAGCTTGAATGTATAATTGTTTGAAAATGTCAGTAAATGTATGCACCTTCTAGATTCGCATTAAATTTGGATTCTTAAACTTTGTTATTTTTCACGGAAAACTTTCCATAACCGTAATTTTAAACCTCTCCAAAAGTCTCTGAAAGCGGAGCATTTTGCAGTAAGCCATTAAATAATCGAGAAGCTTTATGCAGGAAACTGCTAGATGGTGGCACTGAAATCACGCGCTCAGTCATTGTGAGTTTCTGCTGCTATTGTAATGGCTTTTTGCTTTAAAAGAAAATGGTTTTTAAAATTCAGGGATGCTTTTCAGCTGGAGCTGGGTGCCGTCTCCCGCTTTAAAATCGATATGGTTTCTGATAAGCATCTGCAGATGGCCAGTGTGCTGTGGTATCGGGGGGGGGTGTTACTCCTCTCAGTATCACCACCAGACCACAGGGACTGTCCCTTTGTGTTGTCCCTTAATGGCACATCTACATTGGATTGGCAGGGTGTCCTTTTTCTGGTAAATGTTGATGGGAAAATTAAAAATAATAATAGAAAATATGATTACAAAAAATCTCATCACCAGCTGTTTCAGCTGGAGCCGCACAGATATTGTGATGAAAGTCCGCTCTGGCCGCTAAATTATAAGCCGCCGGTAACAATAGGACTGATAACAAGACCATTATCCATAGGTCATGAAACCTAGTTAATACTGGTTCGTGTTTCTGTTTCTTTTGTAAACAGACATCATGTCACCAAGGCAATATATTGCAACTCTGAAAGAAGTTTTGGCTTTTTGTGCCTCGGCAGGTTAGACTGCCGCATCTGGGCAGAAGGTTGTGGGTTCAAATCTTGCAATCAGCACTATTGGGCCCTTGAGCAAGGCCCTTAAACCTCAAACTGTTCTTGGGACTGTCTCTCCAAACAAACAGTTTGTCACTTTGGATAGAGGGATCTGCTAAATATTTTTTCTTCAGCTTGTAGGACTGCAGTGTGGTTGAGCAGGTGACCTTATCAGCTGTTTGGACTTTGTCTTTCTGTCCGAGACGTTTCTAAGGTGTTCATTTGCTGCTCTCGCCTGAGTGCTGCCTGCTTGGTCTCTCCGTTTGCTATGTAGCTCTTTGGGGGGGAAAAGCTTTGACCATCCGTTACCTCCAAAAAAGCTCCTTGTGAATGGCAGACAGTGGGGCGCCTGTGTGTACTGCCAGCCCCTTTGGCGCCCCCCCCCCCCCCGATCTGTCAGGGACCTTGTTGTCTCTCTTGAAGGACCGATCGACATGGGCAAGACAGCAGATGGTCCGTTCGCCTTCCTGACCCATCATGCCATGTCCAGCCCTGCCAGAGTGACTGCGGGAGCCAAGGGCGCGACTTGCTGAGCCAAAGCGCAGCTTTTTGTTCTAGAGGCGATTAAAGGCGATTAACGGCTTAATGCGCAGCGTCCCGTATTTCCCTCCGGACATGCGGCCCAAGCAAGCGTGTCGTTCTCTGGGAACTCGCTCTCCGTAGCGATGGGCCCCCACGAGGAAGCAGCAGGGACCACGGCCCGGGAGCTTGTGAGACAGCGGTACGCCGCTTCCAGGTGCCGGAGAGCCACCCGGCATGTTTGTGGATCCACGGTGGCATCCTTAGTGTCTCGCAAACAGAAACGTAATTAAAGCAGGACATTCCTCATTAGGCCCGAGCTGGTGCTCAGACAGGGAGCGACAGGCCTTATGAGGCGAGAGCTAGTGAGGTGTAATTTACAGGAGGATGGGCCGGTAAAGCAGGCCGTGTGGGAGGCAGGGGAGATAGCAGCAGGGTGCCAGACGCCAGTGCCTTTTGCTCACTAAATTACACAGTGGTCCCTGAGGACAATGAACGCTGCTCAACAGACTCCCCGAAATCCCATAAAAACATCTCTGTCCCTTGTTTGCAGACATGCTGGTTAAAAAAGATCCCTGACGCAAGACCCAGTAAGATAATTTTTTATGAGTCGAATTGGGGGGACGGAGGGCGCAAACGTTTGGTTAGCGGCATGGCCCCCTTCGCCGCCGATGGATACTAACTGGCTCTCTGCATAGGGAGACCCTCTTCTGGCACGTTCCCTGAGCCGTGTCACACTCCAGCTGTCCCCAATCGCGCAGTGTCAATAACATTAGCCTGTGATGATAAGGGATCCGGCGTCAGTTAAACAGAATTATCTGGCGTGTCTGAGTGTCTGTTATTAGCAAGACGGGCAGGGAGGGTGACAAGGAGTCGGTAAATATTTGAGTGGTCTTACAGTACTTCATCAAGGAAGTGAAGGTGGGTGTTTTTTCATTCCGGATTGTTGTGAACCGGACCTGTTTTGACTCCTTGTGGCCTGCTATGAAAGGCTTAGCACAAATCTTTATCCGTATATCGAAAGTAGAGCTGTTTTACTGTATTCCTTGCATCAAGAGGGGGATAATTGCCTTTATTTATGAACCAATAATATCCCAGCGCGCTGTCCTTTGGGAAACGTCACCTTCAGAACCACTTTGGGCAGTAGCCGAAAACGGGAAGCCCGAGTTTTAGCAATTCTTCCTGCGTGCTCCGCCACTTACTCTTCCTGCTGCGTTGCGCCCACATACGGGCAGCATTGTAGAATGCGACGTCGTACTAAAATGACTTGCGTGGGAAATAACTTCAGCCAAGAAGCCCGCTTGACCTTTTATGCAGCTACTGCCTATGTGTTCTCGCATTCAGATGTGACACAGTTCTGCTAACAGAAAACGTTTTCGGGGGGGGCAAATAGGGTGATTGATGGCTCTTTTAATGGGTGGACGGGCCATGCTTGATGTGAGGGTTTATTTATTTATTTTTCCTGCCGCTCCTTTCCCGTAAAGGCCCCGAATCGATGCGGATCGCCCCTCCCCACACGCATAAAAAAACGCCGTTTTCCCAACCCAAGTAACGTCACTGGGAGGTGGAATGAAACTGATGAAAAATGTTTCTCCATTAGGCTTCTCTTCAGAGTCTTTAACTGCCGAAACCTGTCAGCTCCGATTTGTCCCATTTGTGCGGCCGGTTTTGAAAGGGATGAGGGGGCCAGGCCTTCCAATGAAAAATACAGTCCCGCAATCATACTTACAAATCCAATTGCGTGTGTTTACCATTAGTCAGCCTGTCAGCTTTGATTCGCTTTCGGCCTTCCTTAATGTAAGTGAACGTGTGCACTAACGCGGTGAGGGCGAGGCTTTCCGGCAATGCTTTACCCACAATGCCCCGCGCGTACTCCACATTCGCACAGCTACCTGGTCACCGATAATGAACAGGATGGCCTAAAGTAATATTTAAATGCAGCATCCTCATTGTCTATGTATGAGAAGTTTGAGTTAGTATTGAGTCTTTAGAAGTGATAATGACCGAGTGAAGACACACCTGACTTGAACCCCCAATATATAAGAATGTTTGAGTTTTCAGGTTTCACCGTGAGGTGGTACAAGCTGCTGTATGCTAAGCGTTTTAAGCGTAAGATTAGAGCTATGAAGGAAATGTCCAGTGATTACAGACTAGAGCATGACAATGCGTAATGGTGGGGATTCTGCTAGTTTGAATTAGCAACTGTTTTGTTTATTAATGAATGGCTAACAGAAATACTGGTCTGCACAGCAAAAGGAAATCGTTGTGAAGTGATAGGAAGCTGGGGCTCTGGTCAGGTGTAAGTTAGTCCGCTCATTTAGCCACTTGATTCTTGGCTGTATCATTGCTGATTGAAGGGTCCCAAACTACCATCAAGGTAAGGTGTAGAGACCAGAGCAAATATGCTGAAAAACATGACAATGAGTCACCAGGATGGTTGGTTAGGGAGAGTTGGTTTGACATGCCTGGTAGGATGATAAACCTTAAAATAGCCTGAATGTGTGTAGCAGCATAACATGAAGCACTTCAGCTGCTCATCCATCCCATGCTGTGAAGTGTAACGAGACCCTCTCTAACCTGCCCTTCTGCTGGGTTTTCATACCGTGGATGGTTTCATGGTGGAGGTGGCTCCTCTCCAGGCAGGATACCTGAGGGACGCACGTCTGTCTCACCCTTGGCCAGACCCTGCACACACGTTTCGAAACGAGCAGAATATCAATTAACTCGTGCAGCTGGTCTCCGTGTTCAGTCAGGGTGACAGGCAGGCAATCTTTATGAAGTCTTCACAGTGCTAGGGACAGCCTGGAAGGTGGATGTGAATAATGGGGGAGATGTGCAGGACGTCCCAAGTTTTGTTCACCGGTTGGCCTTCCTTGGACCACATTCGGTGGGTACTGACCACTGCATACCGGGAACACCCCACAAGACCTGTCGTTTTGGAGATGCACTGACCCTGCCGTCTAGCCATCATAGTTTGGCCCCCGTCGAAGTCCCTCAGATCCTTACGCTTGCCCATTTTTCCTGCTTCCGACACATCAGCTTCAAGAACTGACTTCACTTGCCTAATAAAGACATGGACCAATTTGTTGGTACCGTTGCACATAAAACAAAAAAACACATCTATCTCTGAAATAACTAGAAACTGACAAATTTAATTGCATCCCTTATTGTTTTCCATGTTTAACTCAAATCAGACTCTGCTTTTGATTATTGATCCAGTTGAATTTTTTATATAATTAAATAAATAAAAATGGAACGGACAAAAAAGATGGTACCTTAATTTAATATTTTGTGGCACCCCCTTCTGCAGCAACCACTGCCAACAAACGATCTCAGTACTTCACCATGAGACGTCTGCATTTGCCGACAGGTAGTCTGGCCCGCTCTTCCAGAGCAAACCGATCAAGCTATCTCAGGTTTGAAGGGTGGCGTCTCCACACTGCAGTTTTCAGATCCTTCATTAGATGTTCAATAGGAATAAGATCTGGGCTCATGGAGGGCCATTTAAGAATAGTCCAATGTTTTTTCTCTCAGCCATTCTTGGGTGCTTTTAGCTGTATGTTTTGTGTCATTATCCTGTTGGACCCATGACCTGTGATTGAGGCTGAGCTTTCTGACACTGGGCAGTGTGTTTCGCTCCAGGATGCCTTGGTGGTCTTGAGACTTCATTGTGTCCTGCACAGATTCAAGGTTCTCCATGCCAGATGCAGCAAAGAAGCCCCAAAACAATACCGGACCCCCTCTATGTTTCACAGTAGGTATGTTGTTCTGTGATTCCTTGGTCCCTCAAACTCTCTGTATGCCTCGACGCACCAAATGTCTCGCTCCTGCAGGAAGGTGTGGTTGGACATCCGACCGGGCCTACCGTGCGTCACCTCACGAGCCTGTCAATCGCGCTGTTCCTTCAAGAAGCACTTTGCGGTGCTTAATTTACGCATAACTCAAGTTGTGTGACAAAGTTGTCAAGTTCTCCATGTTTGTTTTTACATTGTTAGGTTACATTTCTTCGCCTAGTTACAGTTTGGTAGTTATTTGGCTAGACGGTTTGCTAGCTGATGAAAACATAGGAGTAGCAGCTGAACGACGACATACAACCACACCCATCCCACAGTAGAATCTTTTTATTTGCTATCTTATTACTGAGGGGCATTAGTGTATCTGGCAGCACCTCGCCATCCGCAAGTCAGAGCGAAAGGCTTCTCATACCCCCCAACTGCCCCCCAACAAAAACGGCCAAGTCAGCCATCATCCCGAAAGGACCCCGGGAGGCGACAGCGAAACCAGGATCGGCGTCGTGATTTTAAAAGGTGCCGAACCGCATCGGAGCGGCCATGGCGCAGCGTCATGGGGGCCTCATGAATTTTAACAACACGGTTTGTGTTTTTCTGTAGATACTGCAAAGTTGGAAGAACGGCAGCTAGCTGCATGATTTGATGCACGTGGAACATCTTTGCTTTCAATGAATATATCAGGAAGAAATGGATTAGGTACAAGTGGAGGTAAAACCCGGTCTAGAAAGGATAAGCAGAATTCGAAGTGCCAAAGCTAGCTATATTTTGCAGTGTGTGTAAATATTGCAAGACCCATGGAATATATTTAAAGTTTAGCAAAGGTAATATTGCACCTTAAAGGTATAATTTGACACTGTTGACTTGTTATGGAGACCCGACCCAAAGCGGGTTTCTGGTTCTGTTCTTGAGGAGTGCCACGTGTGTGCTCCAATGGCAGGGCTCGGCCTGTTGATGTGTGACTTACCGTCGTTCACAGCCATCTGGACCGGGAAGACGTGCGTGATATTTTGTCAATCATCCGCTGAGCCCTATTGCGTTCCGGAGCCGGCGGTGAGCGACGTCGGGGAGCTGAAACTCTCCCGCTCTGACCAACTGGAGATTAATGTCCCTTAACATCTGATTGTGTTTGTCAGTTTCCTTCACTTGAATTTTAAACTCGACCTTTCGGACTCCAAGGAGTTTTTCTCTGGCCTTCAATGTTAAACGCTTATGATGTGTGGCTGGTTGTGGATCGGAAATGTATCCGGGAACCAATCCTTTCCCCTTTTTTCTGTGATATGTGGCAAATTTGGACTTCTGTCAACGTGTGTGGTCCGGTCCCCCCTAGGTTCTCTCGATATTACAGCCCCCTGCAATGACGAGTCAGCATGTCGTCATACCTTGTTGGAGTTACCAAATATATCTCGTCACTCTTCAAGGTGTTTCTGCCTCCCTGATTTCCGCTTCAGTCTAAAGCAGTGATTCCCAATCCGGTCCACGGGGACCCACAGACAGTCCATGTTTTTGCTCCCTCCCAGCTCCCTGGCTGCCAGAAGAAGTACGTTGGGTCCTGGTTGGCAGGGAGCTGGAAGGGAGCAAAAACTTGGACCATCTGTGGCTCTCCAAGGACCAGGTTGGGAAACGGTGATCTAAAGGACTGAACTTACTTTGCTGAGCCTGACATATGCCACTAATCCTGTAAGACGAATAGTCAGGATGTCATCATATATTACATCTTTGCCCTCTCATGAAAAATCACGGTAGGGCGTAGTCTTATGCGTGAAATCCCCCAATTTCCCCTAAAGCATTACTAAAATTAATGGTGGTGAAAGGGTGCATAGTGATTTATGCAATAATCGTAATTATTTTGCATGGTTGTTCTTGAACACAGACTGAATTTTTGACTAGGTGCTTCATTCTGTATAACTGAACTGGAGGCCAGGATTGATCTTCACAGTCAAGGTAATTAAATGTGTAGTCATGGAGATGAGGCCCATTTACTACTGCTGCGGTTATTGGGTCTGAATATCAGTTCTGGAGTAGAACTGGACTGCTAGCTGTCTGCTTTACGAAATGAACCTGCGTGGGCTTTGGGTAATCGGTTCTGATGAATGGACTATTGCCAAATTGGTGGATCAGACAGATGGAGCAAAGAATGAAACTTTGCATGATGACTGAAAAAATGAAGCAGGTGATGCTGAGCGACCCAAGTCTCATCCTGGTGGTACCAGTATATGGCTTGAAGTGGAACTGGATAAATTTAATGACTGGACATGGTTTGGATGGGACATCTTCAGGCAAATGGTAGCAGGGACATAGAGATCAAGCAGGGTCACCCCAGAAGTAGTATGTTGGGTCCTGCTTACAGTAGAGAAGGTATCTGAGAAGTTCTACCTCGTGCATTAAATTAGTGTTTCCATATTACCATTTAAGCTGGGCCTGGTGTAGTAATTTGCGTGTAAAAAGCAGTGATAAAATACAGTAGCCCTAGTATAGCCTGCTGTTTTAGACGAGTGGAAGATCAGGACACGATTTTGTGTCCCGCAGTGGGAAATTTCCAGAGGTACCAGCGTTTTAGCAGACCACAGCTGGAGCTTGAGGAGGTCACCCTGGAATGGATTTTGGGTCTTGAAGACGCAGTTTGAGAATCACTGTGGGGGTGGGCTGGGGTTGTGTGAAACTCAGGTGCGTCAAGGGCACTGTGCGGCTGTTTGTGCTTGTGCGGCGGCGCTCCGAGACGATGTCGAGCGGTGAGAGGTTATGGAGGTGAGCGAGACGCACTGTGAACAGCATCCTGCTGACTTGAGAGCCAGAAGAGGAGCTGGAAATTAATGCAGTGCTGCAGTTAAGTGGTGTCCGCCAAAAACAAAAACGCAGTGAACTCGGTTTACAGAAACTTCAAGTTTTGTGTGACATCATCTCGAAATCCTTCAGTTTGTTTAAATTCTTTGTTTTTTTGGTCTTATGCTAAACAGACATCCATTAATATGCGTTCAGATACCGTACAGTGTTTTATTTCATGGGGCTGAGGCCGTTAATGTTTACAGCATATCTCTTTATTCTGTAAATTTGAATTTTGATTGGCCGTATGCAGTTCAAGTCGTTCAGTTATTTACAGACAGAAAGGAAGAGTGCTCTGCATTCAGAATGGCTTGCCCAGAAGGGGACGTCTTTTAAAACAAAAGGAAGAGGGATGCTGGTCTTTTGGGGGTGGGGGTTGGGAGTGAATTTGGGGATGTACATAAATGGTAGATGACTGGCTCATGAACTCTCTCTTCATAAATATGAATGGTCCTTCTGGAAGGCTTTTTGGGGGGGGGTGAGAGAGAGGGAGAGAAGGAGAGAGGAGGGAGAGAGAGAGAGAAAGAGAGAGGGAGAAGCATTGGTTTGGCCCAATAAAAGACTAGCACATCTGGTGGCAGAGTGGATGTGCCCATCAGATATTCTCAGCCCTGTATGCCAGGTTACGTCCCACCTTCCCCAGCGTGACACCAGCAGTGTGCAGGTTCGCAATCTGGTCTTGAAAGCTGCCTTGCCGTCAAACTGAGGACACCCGAGTGACTGGGGCATGCCCTTACAACTGCCTCCCATTGCTCTCTGGGACTTTATCACCTCTCCCTGCCTCATTAGTCTCTGCTGCGGTTATTAATAATACTTATACATGGCAATTGCGATTAAAAAGTGTTAATATTTATTTTGGTTGTTTATTATGGATCGCTCCGTACTGGAGAATTTTCACAACTAAATTGTGGTAAAACCAACATAATGGTTTCACTGATTTTCGGGTCCTTTCCTACAGATTAGTGGACTGTTTCTGGTTAATCCTGCGGCTCATTTCCATAACCACATAAATGATGAACATGCTGTAGATTTTTGATGAGGGGAAATAACTTCGTAAAATTCCCCGATGAATGATCAGATGGTATATTTTGTCTGTATTTGAAATCTGTATTTTGAAGGAAGCGGGACCCATGCGTCACGGCCGTGTCAATAACTTTGACTTAAAAAATCTTTAGGAAGTAAATGCAGAGGGTACACATGCAATCATCATGAAATGTATAAATCGTTTTTTGAGTTTCCATTATCAGCAGTATATGGATTAATTTAGATGCTTTTAAGTGTCCTTATCTAAACAGGAAAGAACCAGCGACGGTCTTCCTATTTCACCGTCAAATACGGTAGTAAAAATTCAATATCGCAAACTCTGGGTGCTTTTTAATGTTCCCTGACACTTGAAGTGTGTCCAAAGCAAAACGGCCAGATTCTCCGGCGACCCCGAAAGGAACCGCTCGGCCGTACCGGGGTAAAGGGGGGAGGGACGGCAGCGGAGCGGAGCGCCTTCATGCGGCTTAGCGAGCCCCACACCGCTATTACATGCCGATTATGTGCTGGTTTATGTGTTTCTCACAGCGCTTTATCTCCTGTAACTTCGAAGCGGCCAGTGATCCACATAAAGGATAAGGCGGCGTGTCCTCCCGTCTAGCCGCGATTTCTCCGCATCCGACCGGCCCCTCTGTCTGTTTTTTCCTGATCTGCAATCAAATACAGGCGCACTAGCTCAGTTCGTGCGAGTTTGTGACATTTTTAGCCTGCTCAGTATGTGACAGATTTGGATAAAAAGTCTGCTTGTTTGCTGGGCACTATTTTAAACCCGCAGTCAGTTTCGGCAATGTTTTATTCACAGGACAACAAAATATGAGTGCGATAATTTTACATTTTAATACTTGCATGAAAAAACACTGTCTGTCCGTAATATTTCTCCTAACCCCTTGTCAAAGATATTAAGTAGGCTACGCAGGTTTGTTTGTTATGCAAACTTGTTTCTCTCCCCTTAGATGATTAAAATTTAAATATGTAAAGCAGTCTTGATGGGTGTTGTAAAGCTCATTTTGAAACCATCTGGCTAATTAAACGCTATATTTGAACAGGTAGCTAACACACCTGGGCCGACCTGAATAGGAATCACCTGTCTGGCTTTGAGTTACTTCATATGCTCTCGCCATGACTGAGGAGCAGAGATACGGAGCATCGGACCCGCTTGTGCCCGCTGCTAAACGGGAAGATGCCCCCGGAGTCACTGGTAAGGCCAGCATCCTTCCTCCAGTCTGCCTTTCACGGGGAGCAGCTGGTTGCAACGTCAACCGGAGGCACCACTGTGACCGACTCTCTCAACATTCTGATTATTTAAGACTCCATGTGAGACGTTCAGAAAAAATGTAGCTGCAGACTGATGTCCAAGAGAAATCCAGCAAACAGTTTTTGTCCTTTCTCACGAAAGAAGACTAACGGCAGATCTCTATTATTCCATTATAAACCTAAAATTGGCTATATAAAGCACTGGGGTACTTCACAAACCCTACAGGTTATTTACAAGGCAAAACACTGCTACATTTAAATGTGTGTGCAGACTTGTCTCGAATTGAGAATCTCACGCCAGCCAACCCTGTCTCTGTGTAGCGCATAATTTTTGCCCATATCTCTCATAATACGCATGTCACTATATTAAGTCTCGCTGTTCCTTAATGATGACAGTTTAGGGCTTTGTGATGACGTCACATATGCATGGGGCGTGACCTCACCAACTTTCTCTTGGTGTCAAATCGAAATCAATCAATATAAGAAAATCATCTTTCCCCTCAATCTCAGGAGGAAATTTGCACGTCAGCCGTGGGTGCGCTGGTGCGCGCAGCGTTTCCGCTTGCAGGTTTTGCGGGGGCCTCGTGCCAGGCACGGGGATTTGTGCAGCTCCCTCATGCGGGACGTCACAGCTTACAGACGTGCCCCGGGGGGAGTGGGGAGTGGGGGAGTGAAGTTAAGGTATCCTTCAGTAATACATAATGAACAGGAATCTTTTATATCTTACTCATGCTGCTGTCACACCAGGAGCCCACATGCAGGTCTGTACAGTACGTCTACCACGGGATTCGGCTCGTACTTTCAGATCCGCAGGATTCTAGATATTTGCAAGTAACGGACCAAGCTTTTCATTTAAATTTAAGTTCATCCTACTGGAATAAACTCTTAGAAATTAAAATATAAAAAAATTAAGTTTACAAAAAATTTGGGATAATCAAATTAGAAATGTAAAGCGCTGCATACGTATATCTGACATGTATCGTGTAAAACATGACCCATAAACCATCGCTAATCCAATCAACGTTTTATCAAAATCAATGAGGTGAGCAGAAGTGACGGGAGGAACTCGGGCCGCTACTGGAGTCGCTCATTATTCTTTCAAGGGTCGTATACCTGCTCTGGGATGACTTTGCGTAGTTACGGGGCTGCCGCATTTATGAGGATGCAGTCATAGGGCTGATTTAATGGGCATTAAAAGCTGCGCGCAAGCCTGCTCGCTGCCGGCGATAAAACGCAAGATGATATTCAATATGCAAAAGAAACCCAGCGATCCCGCATTACCCTTTGAAAACCGAAAAAGAAGATAAAAAAAAAAATTCTAATCATCCATCTTCCGGTAGCTACACCATTCTGGCCAGAGTCTTGTGCAGGGGTGTATAGGCCACATGGGCGCTGGGTCAAGCAGAAAGCTTATTGGTCAATCACTGATAAAAGACATATCAGTGGCCAAAGATAAGGTTGGCCCCCCTGTATAAATTATATATGGCGCCTCTCATGCGCCCCAACCTTAAAATCCTAGAATCGCCCCAGTTCATGAGAAGCCCTACTTTGCTTTTTTAAACAGTTTTTTTATTCATTCATTCATTTATTCATCATTTTAGGCAAAACTTTAAATTGGGGCATAAACGTTAAATCAAGCTTGTTTCCGTGTGTGTGTGTGTGTTGTGTGAGCACCAACTTTTGTGTTGCGCTGTACTCAGCTACCCGCCCCCCCCGAGCCCACTGCACGCTCAGCAGTCTGATGCAGGTTAGCTAAGGACGCACGTTCCAGTCCAGATCTCATGGGGTGCCACTACTGCAGTGTTCAACCAGTCACTGAACCCGAATCTCTGTAGTGACGGCCACTTACAAAACGGGCTAAACAAATGTTACACCACTAAAATGCTAAATTGTACACTTGCATTTACCGGGACCTAATTAGACTTTTATTGCCTTCCATTTGTAAACCGTTTCTTATGCCTAATCGGGTTAACGCGTATTAAAATCTATCGCATGTGAGTGTTTGGTTTACAACAGCGAGACTTTTAATCGCTTTTAATCACTTACCAAAAATATGGTTGTATTTAAATCACTCGAACTAAATTGTTGACGTGTTAAACAAATATCCAGTTTAGGGGTGGGGGAGATTACTGGCCAGTCCGTTAATTCTCATGTTGAATTGTTGAGTTCTGCTTTTGTATATTGTAATGCACTTTACTCATGTTGAACAGCACTGTTTAACTGTTACTTTGGGCGCCTTGCTCAGGCAGACAGCAGAAGGCTCGAAGCCGTTGACCTTTGGGTCCGAATTCTGGGTCTACACACGCGTCACCATCTGCCCGTTTCCAGGAGCAGGCAGGCAGGGGGGGCTGTGATCTGAGGGAGTCGCGCAGGGGCAGGTTAATCTGCTCGCAGGATGACACAGTGTTGGTTGAATACGCATGGCTGAAGCTGCCTGGTCCTTTTCATTACATTGGCCCTCCTTTGGCGGTTTCGACACGCTTCTTAAGGACACCTCTCCTGTGTTGGTTTTTTTTTTATGCCGACCCGGTCAGATCGATAAGCACGCGGTTCTGTCTACGGCGGGGGTGGCCAATCTTATCCGCAAAGGGCCGGTGTTTATGCAGGTTTTTGGGGTACCCTTTAGGTCAGCTGTTCAAACCCAGGTGTGAGGACTCTTCAGCTAATCAGTCCTCTAATTAGTGACCTAATTAGGGAATTGCAGCGAAAACCTGCATACACACCGGCCCTTTGCGGATAAGATTGGCCACCCCTGGTCTATGGCCTCGGTCACGGCAGTGCCCGCCGCGTGCAGCAGAGGGCGCTCACGGGGAGGAAAAGTGGGCCACCCGCGACACGTTGTGTACCTGCCGGGGCTGTTCACGGAAGACTGGACCGCATTAAAAATGAATAAACAAAAAACACCATGGGAAACTGCACCCAGGCGTTTCAAGGACAGAGGTTCAGCATCCTGCTGATGACTGTGGACTGAGGATCAGAAGTTCAAGTTTCAGGTGGGACAGCTGCTGCAAGCCCTGCGGCAAAGTATTACCCGATAGCTAGTCTGTGCTTTAGCTCGTTAAATGATAAAACAGGCCAATGGGGGGCGATAGTGTCAGTTAAAAATAATGAGCCTAGTTTCATTGCAAGTTCAGCCTGAACTTGTGATGTTTTCTGTATAGTGACACAATAAATATATTATTTCCATTACATATATTTATTTAGGAGACACATTTACACAAGGTGAGAAATCAGGCTCACCCAGTCTCTGGCATTAAGGGTCTTGCTCAAGGGCCCAATAGTGGATCCATTGTGCACTCTCAGGAAAAAAAGGTAAAGATTTGTACCTTTGCTTGTCACTGGTGCTGTACCCCGAAGGGTCTGCCAATTGTACCCTTAGCTGTAGGTAATTGTACCTTTTAAGGTACAGAAATGGACTCTGAGGAACATTTCTGTACCATTGATGGTACATTAATGCTGTTTGTACCTTTGCGATGTTCCTCAGAGTCCATTTCTGTACCTTAAATAGTACAGAGGGTACAACCCCAGTAACAAGCAAAGGTACAAATTTTTACTTTTTTTGAATGTGGTGGGATTTGAACCAGCAACCTTCTGCTCACAGACACAGCATCCTAACCCACTGAATCAAACCCACATCCCACTTCCGTCTGCAGTTTATACTGACCTCAGGGGCCGGCAGTGTCCAGCTATGGTCTACAAGGACCCCCGTCCAACACGTATGAGCGTGCATCGTAATTAGTACCTGGAGCACAGGATGATGAGTGTTATTACTCAAATAATGACTTCAGTAGAGTAATTAATGGCTGAGTGGACACACATGCACTCCCAGGATCTGAGAGGGTCAGCATCTGACAACAACAGAGTGTTAAACGCCCAGACCTTGAAAGGTCGTCCGGCTGTCTCCATGTCCGAGTCTCTGCGAGGAACCTGTTGTCCCCATGGTTTGGACCTCCGCCAGAGTTCCTACACGGACTTTTGATGGCCTCCCGATAAGAGACAGTGTTGTCCCGAGCATGGCTCGCTGGATTAAATAATCGATAGATGTCTTGTCCAGATACCCTTGGAGACCCAAAGTACCAGCTTCTGTTGTGCTTTTGGGCAACACATGAACTTTTGATCGGCCTTTGTGCTTGTTAGAGCAGCGGTATTTTGGGATATGAGTAACCAGGGGCACCACTAGAGATTTTGAGCCCCATGAAAGCACATCATATTGGACCCCCAACTCAGACCAATCCAATTATATTCCAAATTTTTTAGGACCCCTGTCACTCAGGGGCCTTTGGAATCATCCTACCCCCCTCGCTTTACAGTGCCCCCGGGATTAACAGTTTCAGCACTAGTGTTGAAGACGAGGTAATGGTTCTGGTACAAGAACCTTGCTGTGAGCTCTACATTTGCTGTTGTATGGCACAGTTAACTGTACTGGACTCAAGTCCTTGTGGTGGCATTTCCGTGAAAACAGTTTGAAGGAACTTCTGTCCCAAAACACAGTACTGAAACTTCTGTAAATATCAGGCTGGGGAGAAAAAAAATGTGTGTTTTAGGCTAATAGATGAAATAAAACGAAACAAGTGTCGCGTGTAACAAACGATGCATTCGGTGCGCCCGTGGCGATGGCGCGGTAACAAACAAGTGTTTTTGACCCCATTGGTTTACGTCCTTCACACAGAGGGGATAATTCGTCACAGGCGGGTGCCGGTACGATAAATCAATCCGGGGGGGCGTGCCCTTCCGCTCGCCTTTGGCTGCAGCCCGCTCGCTCTGGCATAGATTGAGAAAGGGGACGCGTTTATACTGGGTTTACCCTGATTAGTGTGCCGGCCGCTGACCACCGCAACGCCCTACCGTCCCGGGAGACAACCGGAGAAGCTCAACTAAAGCAAGCCTAGGCGGATTTATGCGTTATTCCCCCCCCCAGTGTCTGTAATTTTCTTTGAAGCAATTCCCGCTATCATTAATAAACAGTGAAGTGGCAATTTAAAGCAAATTACGTGATGCGCTCAAGGTGAGGCTGATTGATTAAGTGTCGTCGTTTGGCGGTTTTCTTAATGGAGGTAATCAAATTCACTGGAAGCTGCGGCAGTCCTAAGGTTCGAATCGTATTGTTAAGCAATGAATTAAACCCAAAGCACATCATCCGTTTTTAACTTTTTCCCTAAGCAGAAAGAACAGCGCTTATAGACGTGGCTGAAATATTCAGCCGCTTGGCTGTGATTAATCGGGTGCTTCGCTTCAAAAGCAGGAAAGGGGACAGATCGCATGGAGCAGCCTTGTCTGTACGGCTGGAAAATGACTGGCTTGTCTTGAGAAAGGTCTGCGATGACACATGAGATGAGTGAGATAGGGGTGGGAGGGAACATTTCCCAGAAATCATCAGTGCTGCCATATTTGTGTGTTTATATAAGGGTAGGTCATGTGACATTCTGTAACGCTGAAGTTAACATGGTAATGAGTTTAATGGGTAAAAGCTGCTCTGCCTGTTTGCATCAAGCCCCTTAAGTTAATGTAGTGTTTCTGGGAAAGTCATCTAATGTACATCTTGTGTTTAAAGTAACTACTAATGTTTTAAAGTACTGCATGCTGTTCTGTTTAACCCGTGTGACTGGATTCGCTTTAGATTAGTAGTGGTGACACTGATGTGGGATTTGGGCTGTACTGAAATGTAAATGGAAAACAGACGGCAGCATCGAGGATAAGGGCGGGAATGTGAATTTCTGCTCCCTAAAGAGCACCTGATTTCTCTTTTTATAAAGGTATTTGGGGGATAAAAAGGAATTTAAAAGAATTCAGTACATGATGTCTTACAGATATAAGGACATTTTATATCAATGGAGTATGCATAGTAATAATTGTTTACATATATTTTTATTAGCTTCGAAGGGAGTATTGTGTTGTCAGAAATTAAGAATTAATTTCTTAATTGTTTTCATGTTGGCACTGTGTGTCCCCTTTAGGTTAAATGTCCAGAGGCAGGCTGAGTGTTTTGATATTGTCACAATAACAGTCTCCACAGATTTGTTGTTTCTGTGATGATTCGAGATCAGAGACCCCCTCCCCAGGAATTCAATGTGCTAACAAGCCCTGGGGGTCTAACGGACAAACAGGGCGACGCCTCGGAGACTATCCGGCCGTTGACTTATAAATAATTCCGTCCAAAGCCCTAGTTGCTGTGTAGCAGCACCTCAAACGGGCGGCGCCAAGTCGTCAGACCCTATGCTACGGGAACGGTGGTCTAGCCCAACTGGTTACGATAGTGACAGGATTGAAGACTGGGCAAAAGGTGGGCCCTGGCAAGGGCGAGTGCTACCCCCATGCTGTGACAGGGTGAAACTGAGCAGTGACGTTTGCCACATGGACGTCGACCATCGCTGCTCTACCTTTCCTGGGCAAAGACCCCCTAGTGGTGTAGACCCCCCAGTGTTATTCTGTAAGGGATGCGCTACTGGCTCCTTATTCGGGTGATGCTCTGATCACTGTTACTGGTCCAGACTAGACCCACACAGAGGATGGTCTACTTGTAGAGGTCTAATCGAAAATCCCCGGCAAGCCTGTTCCTACTTGCAGTTAGGAAAGATCCGATGTAAAACACCCACCTCCTTATGACAGTTCGAGGGACATTTAGGAATCTAACCCTCTTCATTCGTCTGTGTAACCTTAGAACAATCTGAGTGGGCAAGAGGAGATTTTATAGATAGCCTGTTTAACCAGCTCACTCGCTGATAAGCGTTCTGGGAGTCTGCGCCATTATTATTTAATGGTGGTTTTTTTCATAATTTTGCAGATTTGAATTTATGAACTGATTAGCATAGGGAAATTTTAATGGAGGCGTCATAATTTCCACTGTCCATAAATAGTGTTTATGGTGTACCTCCCCTATATAAAGAATCTTTTTTTTTTTTTTGTATGTAATAAGTGGTTTCCATGGACACATGCCGGTGGGTGAGTTTGTATTCTAGAGGTAGAGTCACAGTGTGGTCGGTTGCCAGTCTGCAACCTCTCACGTAATGCGTGGATCCTGTGATTTCAGGATGCAGCGGGCGGCGTAATGTCCCCTGACACCAGTCTGAGTCCCTCATTCCCGGACAGCTGTTTTCCGGAAACTTCTGCCACCGGGTTTGGGCGCGGGGCAGGATATGCGAAAGTGGCCGTTTACGGTGACCGGCCGATAAAAATGACGAACGGACAGAAATGGCAGGATCCGGCCCGCAAGGGGCAGGTCTGCGGAGTGGAGCCATCTGGAGGGAGGGAAGGGTGTGCGTCACACTGACATTTCGACAGAGAGCCCAGCTGACGGGTGTGGAGTTTGCCTGTTTGGCACAACCAAGATTAAAAACGTCATTAATGTTTGCGTTGCAGGAGAATGTCAGGATGTTATTCTGTGCTTAAAACAAAGGTTGGGCCACACAATGTCTAGGTTAGGAGCATTGTCACCTCAAGGTTATGGGTTCAAATCCTGCCCCCTGCTGGGTGTGTGTGGAGTACATGTGCTCTCTCTCTGGTCTGCAGCTTGATTCCATATATTCCAGTGTCCACCCACTGTCTAAAAACATGCAGTCAGGGGAATTGGTGTCTAAATTGGTCATGGGGGGGGGTCCTAGGAAGGGCTGACAATCCCCTCTGTCCAGAGTGTGCAGTCTTATCCAGAAAGGGCTGTTGTGTATGCGGGTTTTCGCTGCAAAATTAGATTACTAATTACACTACACACCTGGGTTTGTGCAGCTCACCTAAAGGTTATCCCAAAAAAAACGCATAAGTTTGACCACCCCTGGTATAGGGCATCCCTGCATATTGCATCCTGGGATAGACTCCAGGTTCACCATCACCATCTAGTGAGTAACTATTGAGAAACGACTAATAAACATCTAAACCACGGCTAATTCAACTCTGAACCTAAATCCAAATCCAGGCCTTGTTTTCAGTTCTCCCAGGTAGATTGTTTAATCATTTCTCATTCTGATTGGGCGCAGAGGGTTCACACCTGATCACAGGTAAAGGGAGGGTGGAAGCTGAAAAATCAGCAGGGCTCCGACTGTGAATTGCATAGCCCTGATCTAAACAGTCGATGATCAGGATAATAGTAAGATTTTCTGCTAACTTTTGACCCTATGTGGGTAAGATGGGCCCTGATGGTTTGAATACCATGGGAGTATCCCTGCTGTAGCACTCCCGGCTAAGTCCCGGTGGACAGACACTCCAAAACTGCAACATCCAGCCGAAAATCTTAGTAATACTAACAATAGCTACAAACGTGGCGATAACAGCAGGAGGAGCAGCATCAGGAGGTCTTTGAGCTTAACGCTGTGCCTCCGGAGAATGACTCCGATCCGAGCTTTCGAGCAGCTGCTCCTGGACCTCCTGGTGTGACACGAGTGAGAGCCACCAAATTAAAAACGACGACTCGGATTAAAAGCCCAGAGCGGTCCAGAGCGGCGCCGAGGTCAGGAAAGGGGAGGATGAGAGCCAAGCGATGTTCTGCTCTGGAGGAGTCGATTACCGTTTCCACATCAGGGTGATTCCCTGCGGTCCGGTCGTGCCCTCCGATCCAGGAGAAAGGCATTCCTCGTGTAAATGAATTGCTGAGGTCATTACTTTCCAAATCACTCACGGTGCGATGATACTCTGTCCTTTTGCTTGTATATTTTTACTTGAACACCTTTGAAATGGTTCTGATTCAGTTAAAATGTACTTTTGCAAAGGTATGGAAGTACAACTACATTGGGATTCTTGCATGATTTCCACAGTCAGGGTATGACATATATAAACGGCTGCTGTCGTGTTTTTCCTATACAATTAATTAAACTTGCAAAAATAGAAATAAACTTATGAGTGGCATTGCTATACATAACTGTTTTTTTTTAAGTTGCACCTGGTTCAGTTCAGAGCTAAGGATTTACATATCCTTTCGTAAGATGTTTCTTGAGGAAATATAACCAATGGGAAAGTGTTAAGGTTGAGCGCTATTTTCCGCAGAACGTGTGATGTTTTTTCAATAACCGCAGCTCGTTTTGCGGGCACAACATCGCTTAGATCAGAGGCGGGTGTCTTTTTGGGGGGGGGGGTAGTGATGCTGGGGAGTCTTTGGTCTCTCGGTTTGTAAGGACTCGGCCTGGATCCCCAAGGAACCATTGAAACTGCGTGTGACACTGTTGCTCCGGAGCTGTTCCACTCCAGCGGAGAGGCGCAGGGTCATGGAAACATATTTACATACCGATAAGCCGCGCTGGTGTTATTCTGGCGGGCGGGGGGGTCGTGATGAATGACGTGCCTGTCTGTTCACCCTTTTCAGTTCAGTTCAGTTCAGGACAGCTCTGCTATAAAAACACTCTCGCCCTGTTCAAGATTCAGGTTTGTCATATGCACAGTGAACAGTCACACTGTTATGGAAATCTTACTCTGAATATCCATCCGGCCACAAATAAACATACACAAAACAATAATCCCAAATACAAATTACGGTGCTGGGCTACGCCCTTCAAATTTTGAACTGGAAAGCTTTTTTTTTTAATTTCAGTTATTTCAGTCCCAGCTCGTATGCAATGAAACGTGTTTACAACTTTCCATGTAACATCGATAGATTCTTCCGCAATTGGTGCATTTCCTCTCAGCTGTTATCGTTAAATTATACACTGACAAAGTAAAGTGCATTGATATTCGTTTTAAAAAGTGGGCTAACGAATCAGTATTTTATTAGTATATGTGAAAAACAACAATTATCTCGCCGTTATACCAGGTTGCTTTGCACAAGATGTGATAAAATATTATTTCGATACACGCAATTTAAAAGAGGCAAGGAATAAATCGGTAGATATCGAGCAACAAAACCAGCTTTGGAGTATCAGTGTGTCTTTACAGACCCTGTACAGGCTAGACATCGCACAATGCCTGCTTCTCCAAATCTGTTTTTTATATTGTAATGTGACATTTTGGAAAACGGCTCTTCTCAAAGAAGGATTGAGAAGTAGGATTATCCTTTTGATTCTTGTTTTCTCTCTTTCCGTTATTAAAGTGAACCTCTACTGCTCTGTCAGCTTGGGGCCGGGGGGAGGTATTAACATTTATATGGGTGCCTGGACCTCTGAGCTCACGAGGAAAAATGGCTATTTCTCTGCTGTTTTCAACGGAACAATACGTACTGCATAGAGCACTCGCTTCAACTGATGCTCAATTCCCGTTCGGAAATCTTCAAGGCACGCGACTGTGAAGGATGCATCACTTAATAAGGCCGAAAAGTCGTTGTCCTCTTTTTTCCCGCCCAATCAACCGCCGCACTATGAACTTTCCAACACCTAATGCAATTCACTCCCTGAACACTAGGGGGCACAAACTGCCAGACAGCCCAGGCTTGTCATTCATGCGTTTGCACCTGCCTATTTGGCCGGCCTGTCTGAACAATGCTATCCACAGTGGCTTCTTTGTTTAACGCGGAGCATATTGGAGGAGGTCATGCAGGCTGGAGAGGGTCCCGATTGTTTCTGGCTGGCTGCGGAGTCATTTTCAGCACCGTGCCATGTGTACAGTGATAAACCTAGCTGAGCAAAGTACAGAGGGGGCACTGGAACGAGTAATTTAATTAAATTATATTTCATTTCCCATGAGAGCCGACACTTTATTCCAGAGCGGGACCCTTATTTTTCAGCTGTTAATACAGATTTTGCCAACCGGTTGAGTCGCCCATTCCCATAATCCCTTGCTTCGCAGACGATATTTGCGAATCTTGTCCGAGTTTAATCAAGGAGCCGCTCAGCGCCCCTCCCTCGTCCCCTGAGCCGAAATCAAACCGTGTTTTATCAGGGACTCTGGGTATGCATGTGTTAGGGGAGGGATGTTCAGACACTTCTGACCTGTTGGGGGCACTTTTTAATGTAAATTTCAGCTCCTGATCTGGAGGAGCTAATGTGGACTCCGAGGCTGGTGCTGAAAGTCTTGCTTGCTTCTCTCATCAATGGGTTTTTGATACATGTTGAAAGGCGGTCCAGCAGCCTTTATAAAACCCGAAAAACAAGTAGCATAATTCAGGAGAGCATCATGGCGGCAGCAGCCCCCGGCCGCTGGGTTCACGGCTGAGGTGTTGTTTTCTGTAACTCCTGCCCCATCCGATCAACTCCTTTTCTCCATTAGCTGGTTGTGTAAACAACTTCCGTTCCTCTCCGCTCCATTTTTGTCTGGAGGCTATGATCACAAGAGACGGTCACAGCATGTGGCTGTTATTTTTTTGCACTTTAATTAAAAAGGTGGGGTTTGGAATGTGGGCGGGGGTTCGTAGCGGTGGCTGAGTTGTGTGATGAACTGGCATCACCGCGACTCCTCCGGCTGCCGGGAGAGAGGCTTGACCGCGCGCTGTGGCGCGTGTCAGGGCCACGCGAACAGCCATGGGGCCTTTCATTGCTGCAATCGCCTGTCAATGGAAACGCATGCGATTCATGGCCTGGATGCCGAACGACGGCCTTATCGGGTACCTTTGTGTTTGAGAGACTTTTCCTGTATTTGTGGACAGGGGCTTCGGAGGGACATGGATACCCGGGACCTTTTCTGGGGGCTCAGCACTATAGGGATCTTTGAGTAGGACTTCACGACCGTTCTGAGACCGCAGACATGTGGCCAGGTTTGGTAGTGTGAGTGCTGCCCTGCGTGAATGTATGACGGTTTCCACCCCAACTGCCGGCAGCAATGAACTAATAAAATGGTGATTAAAAAGGTTAAAAAAAACTCCAAACAATATGACTTAAAGATGATATAATTTTATTATACAGTAAACTATACATATGATCATTTTTGCATATAAAATAAAGGGTCGACTTACATTCAGTCAGTCAGAACCGATTGCGATCATAAGTCGACGACAACCTGTATGCAATTAATAAGCTCAGGGAACATTATGCAATAAATGGAAAATTTTACTGTGGGGACTCCCCCCCCCCCCCCACCTCCAGCCAACAAATTTTATTTCCAGGGGGTGGCAGCCCTAGCATTGGGGCCCAAGGTGGAATTTCGTCAGGGGGCCCTGAAATTCTAGCTATGCCGTTGTTTGCCAGAGAGAGTCTGCTGAATGTGATAGAGAAAGAAAGAGCTTCGCAAGTCTTCCTCTGTCTTTAATCGACAGGACGTAACTTGGGGTGGGTTTCGGACAGAATTGCGAAGCCCCCCCAGACAGTCCCTGTTTTTGCTACCTCCCAACTCTCAACACACACACACCAGGTCTTTTTGATTGGCTGGGAGCTGGGATGCTGCAAAAATGTGGACTGTTTGGGGGTCCCCCAGGACTGGGTTGAGAAACACACTACCTTAAAATGTCACGGTGATAATTTTCCGCATCCCCACCCACCATAATGGTACATCCCTGCCTTAAAATGGGCACTGAGAAAAATTGATTCCATCAATCCAATTACCCAGGATGCATACCTGTCTCACCAAGAGGAGACTGCACCAGTCACTGGTGTGATGGGTATCTTGTGGGTGACAGTGCTGTCCCAAAGATCTGGCCTGGGAAAGGGCCTCGTGGACAGGATGCTAAGTAGCTGTCAGTGTTTACCGGCTGCGAGCCGCGTCGCCACTGATGCGCTTGGCCCCTTGATCCGTGCCGTGATACATCGCCTTGTCACGCTCGCTCACCCTGTCACGCACGCCGCATTCTCATTTTCAATCAGTCCGCTCTTTCTCTCCATTTCCGGACCCTACGTCTGATGCTTCGTCATGGCAACGAGACGGGATGTCTGTATGTTGCCAGGCTTTCCCGCACGGCTCCGTCCCACTCTCTGACATGTGTTATCAACCGGATGGTCAGATGTGGCACAGACACTAAGCGGAATCTGTTAAGTTGCCAGTTTTGGTGGTTGGTGCTTTTCAGCTCGGGGGGGGTGACTCATGACTCGGGCAACAGGGATGATTGATTGATGGGACTACGCCCCGCCCCCCACCCCATAGACCCATTCATCCCCCCATTGTTTTCACACACTGTTCCAGACGGGCTGTCATGTGCCAGCTGTCGAAAACGTCTCACCGTCATTGCGCCATTGTACATTCATATATAAACAGTGTTTACCAGTGGCTGGAATGCATAGATGATTCTCCATCCTATTTTTGTGTTTCAGCCACCCTGAAAAATTATTATTCTAAATCCATTTAGTGATTTTTGTCTAATCTAAGCCATCCCTCCGTCCCCCCATAAGGATGAAATCCTAGAATTGCCCCTCCCAGAAGGAAATCCAGAGTAAGATTTTCATTGCATAATATACTAGACTGTTTACTGTGCACATGACCGTAAAGTCTTGAACCTTATCAGTCCAGTCAAGCCTTTGAAATGGCTACCTATTGCAGAACAGTACCCCCTATAGGCCAGATCTGGCCTCTCTCCTTTCAAAAGGTCACGGTCTGTTTGCATGAGGCTGGGGGCAGCCCTCATCTCCTCAGGATCCTTCACCACACGTCTGTCACTGCACGTCAGGGATCCTCGTGTAATTACATGGATACATTTTCACCTGTCAGGGAAACAGGGTGCATGTTCACACCGCGCGTCGCACGCCTCCCTCTTGCACACCCACGCTGGGTTCACGTGTGGAAGGTGCTGTAGATGGGATTCAGTTGTGGGCACCTGACTTTTCTCTCTGGGAAAGTCCTTTGGGATATTTAGTTATTTTATTATTCCTCTAGGTCAAAAACAACAAGATATAGAATCATCACACCCACTGGAAACAGCAGAATACATGTGCACTTAGGTTACAAAAACAAGCTGTATTACATCTAATAAATGCACCTTAATTTTCTGCTTCTGTCTGTTTAAAATGCCCACCCAGTCATTCAAGAAATATTCCACTCTAATGGGCTGTTTTACATCATTGGACCTTGTCTGTTGGTATAATTTCCTGATTCCACATCCAGCATCTCGAAGCATCACAAGACATATTACATTCAATAAATATTTTCCCTGCAGTTTGGTTCCCAGTCTGACATGATGTAATTGATTGACTATTTAATGCTAATTTCCCATTATATGCTTGCTAATGAACAGCCAGAAAAAGTAAGAGTGCACCCGCGATTGCTAATGGATCGCTCTGCAGTCACATGCTCCAATCCAACCTACCTTCAGCAGGGGCAGACAGATTTGTAAATTCAGCTAGTTTTTATTCAGAATTTAAGAAAACTTTTACAAAGTAACAGAAAATGCTAATGGTCAAGGGAATAAACAACTTTATATGTAATCTTCTTGGCCCAAAGAAGATTACGTTTTTATCTTTAAATTGTTGCCAAACTTCCATATCTCTTTAAAGCTGATGTCATTTTTAGCCCCACCCCACCACGCATTCATGAAGAACGTCTGATTGGTCAGAACGGTTCAGTCCCAAAGAGAATACCGGAGTGCCCCGTGTTGCATCACTTCTACCCCCTTCCCAGCTGACATCGTATTTTATGCGCCTCTGTCTGTAGGCGTGAGGCTAAATTATTTATAGGGATTAAGTTAGCCCCAATCTTCGCTTTCATCTCTTGCTGTAAGAAGAACACCATCACTAACTCTGCCATGAATCAGACATCCCAAAAAGGTTAGGATTAAGGATTTAATGGCCTGGGGGAGAGTAAATATGGGTCGTATTTAGGTCCTGGGTCGTGATGTTTCCTCTAGTGGAAAGAAAATATCAAACATCCTGTCACATCAGCCTGTAAGAGTTGATATTTGTTTTTTTAGCCCTTGTATTACCAGTTCTAATTTTCCCACAGTCCCCACCCCACCACTGCAGCATAACCACTTTTCAAGATAGGATTTTAGTTTCATTTAACTTTTAACAAACATGCATTGAAGAACTTTTTTCTTTGTTCTTTTTTTCTGTTTTCCAGAAGTGTGGCAAGTTTCTGCTTATTTTTATTATAGGTTGTTGCGCAGGGAGAAAATGTAAAGATCTTTGACGGAACGGCTGAACTTGACCGTTGGATATCTACGCCAAGAGAATAACATTACGGCTTTGTGTAACTCTACTGACAAAATACAAACGCTAAAAAAAACCAGCGGTGTAGCATCTATAAGCGTAGACTGTAAGGGAGTTTGAAATCCCCCTTCAGAGAATCCTTGCCCTCTCGTCCCTGATGCAACGAGCCATCTGGTCTCCGCTAGTCTTGTTAGCTAGCCGCGTGACTCGTGGCTAGATTCTAGTCTTGTTAGCCAGCCGCGTGACTCGTGGCTAGAGGCAGTGCTAACTGCGCTAAGGCGTCTACGGGCCTGCCCTTCACTCCGGCACGCACTGCGCGGAGCTTGTGCCTACTGGCACCATCACGCACTCCCCCTCCCTCACCCATGACATGCTTGAGCAGACAGGGAGCACGGTACGTGTAAGATTAATCGCTGCCGGGCAGAGTTAACGGGAAGCAGTGTGGGAGACCGCACTCATCAGATCACTGAGAGTTTCCTTTTCCCAGAGATGGTGTGCGTCCAGAAGTCCTTGGCCTAACCTTCTCTCTCTCCTTAGACCAGCGGGTACCTCATGTGGTGGTAAAATGGTATTTTGTTGGAAAAATAAAATCGGGAGTGAAAAGGCGACTCCTACACCTGCCTTGTGAGACTTTCTGAACAGATGTCAGCCATAATCTGTCAATGTTTACGTGATATAAATTCAAACTCCCTTCCATAGCTGGTGGTTCTGCACAAACAACCTTAAATTAAAACAGCATGCGATTTATTGTTTGACTTTCGGTAGCGTTACACATCATGTTACGGGTTAATTCCTCTTTATTTGTGGTTTGATTCCAGAATCTTAAGCAGACGGCGACATGAATGCCACGTTTGTGAGCCTAATTAACACTCTCCTCTTTCGCGTCAGCATGATAAAACTATGAAACGTTGTGAAAAATGAACTTGACAAGATATACTAATCCTTTTTTTTGTCACAGAGAGAGAGAGACTCATTACAGAGTGTTAGTAACAAAAAAAGCTTTTTAAAAATAGTTTTTATACTATGACAGCTTCATGTGAACTAGGAAGTTTGAGGCTGGGTGTATTTTATCAGTTTGTTTTTATATTAAAACCATTTGTGTTTTTGTGGGCTCTTGACTTTGATAACTGTACTGATTTGCCGTCTTACTGTGTCTCTTTGTCTTGACGGTGCTTGAATGATAAGATTGTTCTGCCCAAACAGGTTCTGACATACATCATTCAGTAACCGTGCTGTACTCCCTAAGAAGCCATCAAAGAAATTAAATCAGATCGCGGCCGGTGAGAGCTGTTCATCGTTGTGTCTATGAGAAGCAGCTTAAGAAGTTTAAGGAGGGGGTGTTTTTCAGAAATAAAATGTTCATTATAAATTTAACAACTTTCCCAAGGAATTCTGTGCAGGAAAACTTGTTAGCCTTCTGCAGGCTTCTGAGTTATTTATTTTCTTTTATATTCACTTGTTAACTGTTCAGACTTCACATATTTTGTGCGTATCCTAAAACCAACATTTCTATTTTGATACATATTCATTAATTTTCTATCCCCACTTGTCCTGTGCAGGGTCATGGTGGCTTGGAGCATATTCCAGAAGTCACGGGAAGCAGGGAATCACCCAGGTTGGGGCGCCAACCCATGGCAGGGCTCACTGACACACCATTCACTCACACCACATTCACTCACACACCATTCACTCACACGTCATTCACTCATACACCATTCACTCACACGTCATTCACGCACACGTCATTCACTCACACACCGTTCACTCACACACCGTTCACTCATACACCATTCACTCACACACCGTTCACTCATACACCATTCACTCACACCACATTCACTCACACACCGTTCACTCACACACCGTTCACTCATACACCATTCACTCACACACCGTTCACTCATACACCATTCACTCACACACCGTTCACTCATACACCATTCACTCACACACCATTCACTGACACGTCATTCATGCACACGCCATTCACTCATACACCATTCACTCACAC
>JAODKC010000051.1:3203648-3219176 GCA_026777985.1 Mormyrops attenuatus | reverse complement strand
ATGGCTGCCGTCGCATCATCCAGGTGGGGGCTACACAGTGGTGGGGGTTGAAGTGGCTCCCTATTGGTTCTGTAAAGCACTTTGGGTGTCTTGAAAATGCTATATGAATGTAACATTCATTCATTCATACATACAATGCCCACCCAGGATATTGTGGAAATGCAGGTGGAATTTGACCACACGGTCTCACTGCTGCCAAAATCTGCACTTTACAGCCACATCGGCTGACAGGGGAATCTTGACAGCAGTAAATATACGCTGACACCAACACATGTGGCTCTGAATAATGGAACTGGATTATAGAGTGAACTGGTACTCAGCGCTCAGTTGTTAACCTGACAGCCTAATGGTGACATCAACCTATGGGAGCTGATCTCAGAAGGCAATGAAATGACAAGTGTCCTGGTCCGTTCAGGTCTTGTGGTGGGGGATTGAGGAAAGTTTGGGTTGGCAGCTGCAGTCCTCATTGACCATTGCCCTGAAGGTTTCAGACCTTAATCTGTGGCGTTCAAATTACATGCCATCAAGGCTTCTACCCTACAGATCTCTTACGGACCACCTCTTTGCTGTATTTTTTCTGCATGCCGTTGAGATGCTCCAAGGTGCCGTGCGCTCTGTGTACAGC
Source organism: Mormyrops attenuatus (assembly GCA_026777985.1). Classification (NCBI taxonomy): domain Eukaryota; kingdom Metazoa; phylum Chordata; class Actinopteri; order Osteoglossiformes; family Mormyridae; genus Mormyrops; species Mormyrops attenuatus. The sequence continues at coordinate 3,218,551 of JAODKC010000051.1, read as the reverse complement.
AAAATACACAGGACGTGCCAAGATCACAGTAAATGAGAGGGAGAGACACATACAGTGCTCACAAAGTCCTGGGATGCTTGCTGAATTCAGTAAAAATATTGCTGATTTATTGGTTTTATAATAAAAATCATAACTTCTTTCATTACTTTATAAAAGATACATGTCGCATTAGAAACAACCGGAATTTTTGAAGTAACACATTAACTTCAAGTAGTAATAAGTTGAAATCCAAGTTATAGTTCTAAAAGAGTTGTTATGAGTTGAAAAGTTCATTTGGCAGTGACATAAAACATCAAACATTTGTGTTTAGTATCCCTTTGGAAGCCAGTGACTACAACTGTGATTAATAGCAAAATGGCAAGAAGAGAACTTGAATGAGTCAGTCAAAACAATTATGGACAAGTAAAAGAAAATATCTGTGAAGAAAATATGTACAGATACCTTAAACATTGCTTGCCAATGGACTTTTGTAATGAAACCAGTACATTTGCAACATTATTACAGGATTAAGCAAGCGTCCCATGACTTTCTGTGAGCGCGGCGTATTTACACTGAGCCAGAGCTATGTGGAGAACATTTTTTTTTAAACTGACACTCTCCTAACCACATGACCCATCTTCTCTCCCCTCCACCCCCCTCCTGTGTAGTTTCCTGTTTCAGACATAAAGGATATTCAGGATGATGAGGGGAAAGCATCCCTCTGACAGAACCTTACTGGCCCCACTTCTGACCCCTTTGTTCCCCTGTAGATGAAATGCCCCCCCACCAAGGTTGTCTCCTGAACATGACCTCTAAGGGTTGGTACTTTCAACACGATTTGTGCTGCCCCGCAGGCCAGCTGAGGGGAGATCAGGCCTGCCGAACATCGCCAACAGTGGCGGTTGTGTGAGACGTCAGTGCCGCTGCACAGTTTGATTTAGCGTGTTAGATGCCCAGAAAAAAAACCCCACTCACTCTCTCCTCAGGCATCCCAACCTACCTGCGTGGTAGCGAACAGCCACCAGGTGAGTGAGATTGGGCCGGAGAGGAAAATGTAGGGGCGTTGGGGAACTCTCAAAGTTAGAAAGCAAAGCTCATGCACGCGTATGCTTATTAGAAGCTAACTCAGCGAAGTCTATGCCAGTGATCAGATGGGCACTGGTTCGAATCCCACCACTGGCAGGCTAATGTCACCGTCAGGCCCTTGGGCAGTTGTTCCAGGGATACTGGAATGCTGTGCTTTCTCAGATGTACATTACTTTACATAAAAGTGTCTGCCGAATATAAAAATGTGATGCAGCACAGGGATGCACATTTTGTTAAGTTTCGTTCTAAATAAACATTTAAAGGGAAATACTATTATTTGTCTGATATTATTCTAGATTATAAATCTATATAATTATATTGGTTATATGTCTTCCCATAGGACGCATATTTCTGGCTGTTTTTATTAATATTATGATTTAGATACATCGGTTGGCAGCATGTGATTTTTGCAGCATAACGCAGTAATGCATTTCACAAGTCTCTACTTTATCGACGTGGTGGAATATAGTGTCACTATTTACTGTCTGGAGTTTATATTTTGGTAATTTTTAGATGAGATTTAAGAATGATACAGGCACATCGCCGGTAAGTTGTAGGGGCATTGACAGGCGGGCCAGGAGATTTATGGTGCGACCGGCAGAGATAACGGTTTAAATCTTCCATTCTGAGACCGAACAATGACTTGGCCCACTGCCAGAAATTTACTGATTACCATCTCCGGATATATCAGCACCTGGAACCGCAGGCTATTTTTCTTGAAATAATGTTATAAGAGGCAAAATAGAGCGGTTTGATTTTTAAGGTTTTTATTACAAAACTGAGGAAAAATGTACAACTCAGGAAACACTGTACAGTACAGTTTAGAAGAGCTGATCTTTACAGTCAATGCTAATTCAAACACATCACTGGTGACTTCAGTATCACAGGAAGGCATGAGGTAAGGACATTTTATTTCTGTTTACCGGGGTAAAGGGCATGTAAACATTGAAAAGACATTCCAATGGAGAGGGAAAACAAACCAGTCTAAACGATGCAGTTTTTAACAAATTCCAAAATAATCCCATTTATTAAAGAAACATTATCACCGATTCTCTGAATGTACATAACATTAAAATTTACGTTACTACACAGAAAATGCAGGTATTCAGACATGTTTGAAAGGATAACAATGACCTATTAAAGCAATCAGTTGAAAAATGATATGAGCCTTCTTTTTCGGACTAAAGGTCCCTACATCACATTTGTCAAATCTCAAAACCATCTTGTCATTCACTTAAATCTTACATAAAATGGCAATTCCTTAAATGGGAAAGGCTTGGAGAAAGGAATGGCGATGAGGAATGACTGTTCTCAAAACGACAATTATTGCCTTGATGGTGAGAATGTGTTGCATAGAGATTAACCATCACAAATACATCTAGAAGCCCCTACAGGTCACAGAAGTTGTTGTAGATCCTAACATGCCACACAGACACACACACACACACACACACACACACACGAACAAACAAATGAGTTATATTTAGGCCCCTTGTGTAAAATTCAAATACATGAAACATGTCCAGATCACATGTGGTCGTCGAGATAGCAGTTAGTAGTAGTTACCAGGCTTGTAGTCATAAATAAATTTTTTTATGGGAGGGTCCCCTAGGGTGCATTTTGCCAGGTCAGAAGCAAATCTCGAGTGGGGTTCAAACTTGCAATATTTGCAGTGGGCTAGTATCTGTTTGGTTAGCGAAACATTTTGTAATTTCACCATGTGCCTGGAAGTTACTTGTATATCTGGGGTTTGAAGCAGGTGATTGCTACACAGTGTGTGACTGAACTGCAGACACCATGCAGCACTGCAGTATTAATCATCATTGGTCCAAATGTCCTTCGGTGTATCAGGAACTGACTTTGTTTATTTAAAGACGCCTGGTGTCCTGTGGTAGGACAACATTTGTACCGTATAAGTGAACTTTGTCCGGAAGCGAAGGTCCGTAATGAAGACAAATGAATGGTGGGTCCCATGTGGCACGAGGACTCGGTCACAGTCTCACATTTAACTCCCACAAAATGTGCCACCTTCTAGATTTTACACTGCAGAATGCGCCACGCATACTGACATGAGTCATAAACAGTGATGTCACAATGTGATGACAATGGTTTTCCATTTAAGGTAAAAAAATAAAAAAAGAAACTGCTCAGAGTAAAAAGTGACTTACGATTAAGGAAAAGCGGTACACCGAACTTAAGCTACTCATTTTAATGTTTTGAGAAATTTGTCCCTGAATATTTATACTTCATATGCTGTACATTTCTTAAATTTCTGTTTTTTTTTGAATGTTTTATAGAAAACATTTCCCTCACAAATCAAAACACAAAGCTTATAGTTACATCTGTACATTTTATTAATCTCCGTGTTCTACAGAACTATATTATCAACAGTAGTGACTGGGATCTATCACACCAATACTACACCTGTGGACCTTTTTTAGAAAACTTTTTTGTAACATTGTTACACTGATTTTGAGGAAACAGCTTTAATTGCTCTAATTGTAGCCATTTAGTCTTTTTATAGGTATTCATAATTCTGAGGGTAAATTGGATTAAATGCATATTCATTTGTGGAACCCAACCTGTCAACCAGTCATTTTCAATCAATTCCATCCCAGTGAAGAAGATGGCTGATATGAGCATTCATCTGTGTGTAACCTGCAGGATTATTTCTTATCCTTAATTCTTTAAAATTTTTAATTTACAATTCAACATGTCTTGGTATACACTGTAAACTGCTGTATAAACATCTTTTAACGTGAACTTAGAGAGGGAAAAAAACACACAAGAATTTAGTGGGTCAGCAGCATTTCAATCTTTGTTTTAGTCTTTAAATCTGATCGGTGTAAGTTTTCATCTTTACCGAAATCTACACAAAGAGCATATTCACGGACGTCAATGATTTGCCCTTCACTGATCTTTTTCAACAGATTGATTCTTTTTTCAGAATCATTCCGCTGCCTCTATTGCGGATTTGAACCTGTAAACCTAGCGATAACAACCCCAATAACTCTACACCTTCTAACCTCTAGACCACCTACTGATCAACAGCAAAAATCACCATAACGTGTTTGTCAATATTAAGTACACATGCTCTGATGGACAGATTAGCTCACAAAAGCTACTTAAATAACTGGTGGGGGATCATTTAAGTTCCTGAAAAAAAGTATGCCTTTGCATGGTCTGGTTTTATAATGGCTTACAACAGTCATGTTTAATTCACCAAGAGAGAATCCACGTTAAATTACAGGAATATGGTGTCATTTTCAAAATAGCAGTTTAAGTAATAAAAAATGTATGGTAGCTATAATTCCTTCCATCAGTAGTTAAAATTTTATATTTATTTGATTATGCTTGTAAAACAAGGTTTCATTTATTTTTGCAATACAATTTAAAGTTAGAGAAAATGTTACTCTGATGCATTTCAGTTATGAAGGTGATGTTTCTTAAGTTCTAACTATGCATTCAAAAATAAGGTTGTTAATTACATAGAAGTTCAAAAAATAAATGTCTTATTTAAAACAAAATCAATGTAATATTAAATGTTCTTCTTCCTAACAGTCAGTTACGGGAGATGTTGAATCTAATGTTTCTACTGTCAACTTAAAATAGTCCTGACACTTGCCTTAATTCTGTGTGCTGAAAGCATGAAGAATCGGCATCACTGCCACCATGATCCAGTAGCAACGAAGCCAAATGAATCATGTGTACAGCTACCAAAAAGACAAAGAAATAAAACGAAATAAAGATGGATAAAAAGACGAATTGAACTTGATAGACATTTTTGAGTGCTTTGATTTTCGGGCAAAGTTAGACAGGCAGAGACGGGACCAACACCAACGGCTTAGCGCACATGAGACCTCCTCCCTGAATCTGCAATCTCCCCAGCTTTTTTTCATTATTCCACACTCACTAAGACACTCAGTGCAACTCCTGGTGGACCTCCTGGTTTACAGCAAACGAGTCTCTTCTCGACAACGGGGGTGAAGCACGACTTCCCCGGCGGCCTGAAACAAAGCGGCCGTTCTCCGAGGACGCAACCGATCGGCATCCCGACAAAGTGACTTTAGTGGCTATCTAGGCCTCAAACCCACATGGCGTTGCCTGCTGAAACCGAAAATGAATTTCTAAGACCATTTAAAGGTTAAAATGGGGCCAGTTGCCAGAACGAAGAGGAACATCTGAACAAACAGAATTACCTGTGGCATTTGAACAAAGCTGAATATCAACGATGCTGTATTCAGTGTTTTGCTGCCCTAGTGGCTGCAGAAAGAGAGGTCAGATCCAAATCGTCGGCAGATCCAGGAGGTTAAATAGCTATTTTTTCACGAAAACACTTCGAATATTTGAAACCCAGCCTGTTCTGGTTCAGATAAAAGGCTTCACAGAATGCGTTATATGATGGCATAAACATCCACTGTAGCGATACTGTCGAAAGAGGGTCGTTAAAAGGGGAATGGACACACGAATAGGCAGATGGAGTGACCATTTGTAGCACTGGCATATGACAATCAAACCAGAAAAGCGTTACTCTAAAAAATTGAGCGTTGTGCATAGTTTTTTTTTCTTTTTAAATAAATCATTTATCCATTCTTCTAATGCTCGTCTGCAGACTGAAAAGGTGGTGAGATTAGATACTTTCTCTAGTGCGCATAGATCACTGTTGCACTGGAGACCTTCCATCATCTTCTCCAAATAAAAATATTTTATTATTTGTTTGTTTTTTTTGTATTAAAATCTCCTCTACCACATTAACCGCACATATTGATACTAGCTCAGTCCAGGGTTGAGTCCATGTACATCGAGTTGAATATTCTATCATATTTTGGCCTAAACTCTTGCCGTCTTCTGAAATCCTACAGTTTCCCTGTGTTCATACCTCCCCAACCCAAACCACTGTGTTACCCTTCTTGATGTCTGACACCTCGCAGTGTGGCCTGTTCTGTTTCCCGTTCAGCACGAAGATGGACTCTGTTGAGGGTGTGACCAGGTACTGGCCAAACAGACCGCTAGAAACCACCACCCTGTTGGCGCTACTCCAGGGCCAGGAGTTGGAAGGGATGGGTTCTTTGATATTCTGTAGAACTTCTCTCCTCCCCGTGGACAGGTCAGAGAGGAACAAGTCCGTTCCTGACCGGGAGGTAGCAAAGATGGTGTATTGGTTGGCTTCTGTGAAGGAAGGCTGGAAAGCGAGGTCTGAAACGTTCAGGACAGCTTCAAACTCATGACTCTGCTGCAACACCCCCTGGAAGGTGACTGTCTGCACCATGACCTTTCCGTGTAGATGGTCCGGCGTGACCACGTAGCGACCGTCTGCCGACACGTAGGGCTTGCCCGTGATGTCGCGGTTCTGCCGGATGACTGAGTCGGTGACGCCGTCGATTATGAGCTGGGGCAGGAGTGAGGACGAGTTCTTGCCCAGGCACTCGACGAAGTAGTAGCTACTCAAGTGTGTGTAGGCCATGCTGAGCGGGACGCAGCTGTAGTTCTTGAGGCTGATGGTCTTGATGCGATGGAAAGTCTCCAGGTCGATTTTGTGCACGGCGGTTTCCGACTTGAGGAATATGAAGCCAAACCTTGGTAGAAAAAATCAAGGAAAAAGTCAAGAGTGTTTGACCTTTGCTAGAATGTTGTCCTATTTCCAGCTTTGGCGTTGATCTTGTCATAGAAACTCCACTTGAAATTTGCACTGTTTTCGAACAGAAATCCCTCTAAGATTAACAGGACCGCAAAACAGGCCTGGCTGAAGTTTCGATGGCAGCTGGAGTCACGTACCTTACATGGGTGATGATGAGATTGGTGGGAGGGATGAAGAAGTCATCCACTCTCTGGAACTTTGTTCGGACTGCGTGATGCTCCTCTCCGATACTTGCCTGGGAGACGACCTGCAGAACCACAGCGAGCAAAAGTACAGAGTCGTTTATGCTTTGAGCAACAAGGCATCCCTATTAAGTCCCTCCCCAGTTCCACGCCAACTGCAGTTTACAGAAATCTATGTTTTATCAAGAGTGCCAGCTTCAGTTTCCCCACTCAGGCAATTTGGGCTGACTCACTGCTTGGATTAAAACCATCCTGTTAGCTTTAAGCCTTACATAGTGAGTGCAGTTCAAATTACAATAAACTTGAAGAGATGCCAATCTTCAATACACTTCTCATAAATGTAAAATGCAAACAGGGTGGGGGGTGGATTTAAACTGAGTTCTATCACAGGTAAGGGAACAGATGGCTAGGCACAAAATCAGAATACATTGTGTACAGATATTCAGAATTTTTGCATAAAATAACGATTTAATTATAATAGCCGTTGTATGATGGTCATGAAGATTGCATGCTAACATTCTGTTAATGAATTAAGGTTTAATGAAATTTAATGAAAGTCGTTGTTACACAGCAGACAACTGATTTATCTGTGCTACACTGTGTTTATGATGTATCAAAACCGGTTTGTACAGTGGGATGCTCTTGACACTAGGTGTGACGTTAACAGATCAGCACTGTGAAAGTGGCCTCACAGGTGGATATGTGAATTAATTCCTACACATTTTATCTTTGCCCTTAAAGACCTTCCAGTTTGATGTGAATAAAATGCGGCAGGCAAACTAGCCTTGGACTGCAATGGACAGACCACTATGCAGGACCTTGAAAATAGTCATCATGAATTGGAAAACAAGATGTTAGCATAAATATATTCAAGCATGTCCCATCTCCCATTTTGGGGGGATGACTCTGTGTGTGAGGAGTTTGCATGCGCCTGTGATCGGAAGGTCACTGGCTCAAATCCCGCGGTCAACAGAGCGATGTCACCGTATCGCCCCTGAGAATAGTCCTTAACCCCAGCTGCTCCAGGGTTTGGCTGACTCTACCTTCTCAAATGTATCCTGCTTAAAAGAAATATAAATAAAATCAAAAAATAAATAAATACATCCATCTTCCATACAGATTATGTAATACAGGATGACTCACAATACACGTATTTGCAGCGTATTCATACGTATGTGTTAAATGGCGTGGGGGGAAAAAACACCCCATTCAGGTGATGTCAACTGGCTTTCTGTCAGGTTAAACAGAGTATCTACTGCTCCGCCTTGCATCGCACGGCATGCCAGCTTTGTTCTGCTCTCCTGAAGGACAGGGATTACAACGCGAGCAGCTGGCAGCGGCGGCAGCCGAGAATTACAGTGCTGTCACTAACCCATCAGTTTGGCATCCGCACACTAATCATTGCTAGCCTTACATGCCAGGGCCTTTGTTTCTATGAGCGAAAGACATCAATACGCTATTCCCCCAGGGTGGGGAGTGTGCGGACTGCCACAAACTTTTCCCATACAGGCCGATTATTGGAAATGAATGGCTTCATTAATTAGAGCTCAAGTGCAGTTTCAGAACACAAGATTTATTACAAACGAGAGTCTGGCCCCACTTACTGTATCCAGAATGCTCAGTTATGTAAATTATAACACCAGCTGCCATTTTTAATCACTTAGCGACTGCTTTTCTATTTCGGCGTCATATTTTTAGGCTTAATAAAAGTTGCAATGTAAATATTCATTGAAACAAGCATTACCGTGAAACTTTAAAGGAAAAACAATACCTGGAAAAGCAAAGGATAACATAATGGTGTTACAGTTTCGTTTTTTCGTTCTTTTTGAGCGAACAATGGAGGCGCAAATTGTTACACTTCTGCAATGCTTAACAAATGAATTTTACTATAATTAAATCATTTTACGTTAATTGTTTTATCGCAATTGTTCCGCAGATCTATTTTCTTCACTTACTGTAATGTTGATGCTATCAGTTTTCCCGACACGGCCCGCATGCATATTCATAACGTTTTAATTAGGAAGCATGCTGGATAGCACAGACGGCATTTTCCAGTGTCATTTCCTCCTTTTTTCTCGGGTTCCTTGATGGGTAGCTAGCATGTTTTTCTTTTAACTCTCCACTACCAAATCTGTCTGGGAACAGGGCAGTCTCTATATGTGTATAAGATGCAGGCTTTAATCTCTGCTGTCTTCCAGCCTTCCCTCACTTTGCGTTTAATGAAAAGACGGTCAAACCCTCATGTTTGCAGAATGATATTGAACTATTTAAAAGAAAAAAAAAGACAGGGAAAGGCTTGATATTTCACTGCTCAAGCAAAATGGTTCCTCTGGTAGAGATGAATTCTCAATGCTCGGGTCAATCATTTGTATTGCAAATGATAATGACATTATCGAGTCATTTATTTGTGGTGTGAACCATTTGCCCTATACTCTATTATGTGCTTCTCCAGATATTGCTTTATTGCATCCGAGGGCGATTCATATCCCGTAAATAATTATTCACTGCCCGCGAGCCCAAATAAGCTTCCCGGGACGGCTCATCTGGTGACCTCAAGTGCATGTCGTTCATCCTCAAAAGCTGCTTCAGGAACTTCTCTAGCCCCTAAAAAGGAATAAAATGAGGATAAAATCCTCCTTGTTTGATGGAGAACATTTTTATGGGTCTTCTCCTGTTTTGTGAGGCATGGTGACCCCCGTTCGAGGTAAGGAAGGGCTGGCAGATTAAGGTCACAGAACGGGGAGAATTTGGCACTGAGGCAAACTCCCCTGTTAATAGGAGGCTCTCCATTACAATGTCTTGAGAGGGGGCTATAATATGTTAACGGGATTCTTCCTTCGGAGAAACGGAGGGGTGTGTTGTCTTGTGGAAGTGCCACTCGGCCCTCGGTGGTGAAGGTGTAATTTGTCCTCCGCCAATGGTCCATGGTGAAGATAGCCCCCCACCCCCCCCAACACCTGTGTGTAAAAACAAAACCTTGCACCTGTAGTCACTGCCTGGCGGAGGTTTGGCCACACCCCCCTGGAAACACTAAACACGCACACTGGTGGTGGGGGGGGGGAGTTACTCTCCATCTACCATGCGGCTGGCCGTTAAACACAAAACGCATGTTCATAATTTTCTCTCTAAATCTCCAGAGACTCATGTAACAGTACTTGGGAACACAGCAACGATCAAATATTTGTTGCTATATGACAGAACCTAAGAGAGAAACGTCTTCATGATTGTTGTTTAGTGCTCAAAATTTAACATGTATTTATTTACTCAATATCTGAGTTGGGTATTGTACGGTAATTTGAGAGCACGAAGTGTAGTAATCTTTGCGTCTGTCTCTGCGGCGTCTCAAGGCAAGTTCTCTCAAATAACAAATATGCCATCTTTCAGTCGTCATTATTGACTGTCTCCGTTTGCTCGGTCTATTCATCGTTCGATTCAAGGGGCTTGTTCAGTCCTGATACCATGATAAACGCCTCGATTTTTCCATTCTCGGCATGACACTGGGAATCTCGTGGTCATAAAAATGAATGCAATGTTCCGAGAAGGAAAATCACATACGTTTGTCAAGGACAGAGTTAACTTTGATTGATTAAGCTCAACATCAACTGTGTGCTGAATGGAGCACATGAATATATTTATATAAATGCATCGTATTTAACATTCTGGTTTGATATATATCAAAACGATCTCAGGTATTTCATTCATTATGACTTTCATGGCTATTCATGAAGATTCTACAATGATATCTCTAATATTTAATGGGTCAAAGAATACATGTTTATTTATTGCCATTGCTCAGCAGATATCTTAGTTCACAACACATTTTGCAGTTGAAGTCTTGGGCAGTTTATACAGCTGGGTTTTCACTGAAATGGTCCATGTTTGGCAGCCTGCTCAAAGGTACAACAGTGGGTCTACAAGCCTACGTCCATAACCATAAGTTCTCCTCGGGCCTTGATGAACCAGCGCTCACCTGCAAGGTGGGACGTGTCTTGCGAAGATCTCCCCAGCTTAGCACCCAGACTTGGTCGTGCGACTTGTCGTAGTGGAGCTTCACTGGAACTGGGTCCGTTTCCACCACCTTGGGAGGGGGGAACCCGGGGGAAGAGTTCAGCTAGGGGTAACGCTGTCGTCGAGACCGCAGAACCAAGCCATCCATCACCAGCCGTTACCTGCTCTGGCGCAGATGTACTTACACCAAGGTACCGTAGGCATTTGGGGTGTTTTCACTCAAAATCTGACACACCGTAATTGGGATGGGAGCTCTGAATGATTGGGGGGAACCCAGACGTAGATGGTTTGTGACAAGGGCCCTGGGATTTCTAGCCTCACCCCTGAAATAGCCCCCCTCATGGACAAAACCCATCTCAGTCTACACAAACAGAATAGCCTTCGCAGACTCACCCACAAGCCCAGAAGACAAACCATCAGGAAATAAGCCATAAGTGGTGACATAAATGAACGAAGACAATGGCTACCCACTTGCACGACTTTCTGGGCTTGAGTGTCCACCACCAGCAGTCTGTTTTGAAGGGGCTGTGAGATGTAGATGTACTTGTCCCTGACACTGACGGCAGAGGCCCAAACACACCTCGGAGGAGAGTCGCCTTCTGCTTTGGGACATATTTCCTCCTGCAGGGACAAACCGAAAAATTTTCAATGCTGCATCACGGCAGTGCAGTAGAGGAATTGCTGTTTGAAGCACGGACAGGCTTAGTGATTTTACATGCAACATTGACTTTATGCAAAACCCTATTACAATTACTCAGAACTTGTGAAACTCGGATCTCTTGAACAAACAAGTAACTTGGGCTATATAAAAGCTCCTGGTTTATTTGAGAGATGTGTCCTGGTGCTTCACTGATGAATTGGATTTGAGTGTAATATTGAGCTGTGCCTCACTAAACTGTAAACTCCCTCAGAAATGGGACCTTTACTGCTATGGGGGGCAAGGGAGCCTGCAAACAAAGAACGTTAAGTAGCACAGCTGGTGTGCGAGAGCCTCGGGACGGTGCGCCAGGCAATTGTCCACGTCGAGGAAGACGGAGTTCAGTGGGAGGTCACCGGTAGCTTTGGCGCTAATGACTGTTAGCGGTTAATCCCGTAAGCAATGAAACTTCGGGGGATCCCTCACGTAGCTCGCCACAATCCTGTCCGTGCGCTTAATGTGCTTGTGCGTCTCGCAGTCGCCGGGCTGGAGAATGGTGATCCCTTCGTCGGAGAAGATGTAGAACATGTTTCCAACACTCAGCCCTAAACGGAGAAGCAAAACCGACGAAACCCCTGTTAGCGCACTGCACTCTTCCACGTTGATCACACGAGGATATTAAATGTATGGTCCATTGATGAATAACTAAATTCAATGAACAAACTGACAGCAAAAGAGAAAATCTAAACTTAAACGTACAAAATGATGAAACTAGATAAAAATAAAGGCCACTTTACAGTGGGGCATGCAGGGATGAGGCTTCATGTAGGAGGTGCAAGTAAGTCAATCTCTACGGGACAAACTGTACAATAAACTGAAAGGCTGTACTGTGACAAAGGTGTTTTCAGCTTTACGCTAGTGGGCGATTCCCGGGTTATGTGAATGTAAAGAAAAGCTAGGTGTTCACATTTAGTGCGCGCAGCCATCTATAGCGACAATCTGCTCTCTGTCAGCCGTCTAGCCGTTCAGATGAATACGCGGCAGCCTCAAGCCGTCTGACCAGAGTTTACGCCACGAGCGAAAAAAAGTAACGGTAGGAAAAAAAATATATAGAAATAAAAGCTGAAAACACATTTTTGTGACAGCACTTGACCTTGAAAATACCGCACTGGGACTTTGAGTACGTCAGGAAAATTTGGGGTGATGGAATTTGCTGATTTATTTATTTGTTGATATTTGTTCAGAGGCCATCGGGACTGATGTAATGGACACGGACTTTGAAGCAGACAGACACGGATGGTCGATAAACACCAACGGCTTCCTCAGTACCTTCCTGTCGCCACAGTATGTTTGCAACTGCAGCGTCGCGGTGCCGGTAAATAATGAAAGAGAAAACAAAAAAACATATAAAAATGTCATTTTGAGTGATGGAAGATTAGGGCTTTAAAGAAGCGCTCGTTGGCGTCATCTAGTGAAGACGGTGCTGCACTGTCACAAGTCAAGTGTGAACAAAAATGCATTTTTAGCTTTTATTTCGTCATGCACAGCCTGATGACCAACAAAAATCTCCGTCAGCTGACTCTCCTGATGTCACTTCCTCCACCGTTAGTTTTATGTGTATTACAGCCTCCCTGATCTGAATGCGTAAAACGTAATTAAACTTTCAGACAGAAATTGTTTTCATTGTGAGTGTCTGGCCATTTATACACCACCAAACCTACAAATCCTAAGGACATTAAATAAAAAAGCTGTGATTTGTGTAACAGATTATGTGTGAATCCTCTATGTGTACAAAATGATTCCCATAGGTTTATATCCCAGTTCCCACATTTCCCGCCTGTTTTGCACAATCTCCCAGTCAAGGGAATACAAGGGAAAGCTAAACTTAGAAGCCATCTCATTTTGCTTTAAAATAGATATTTCCTTTAAAAAACTGAATATTTCACATGGTTAGAAAACCAGGCAGCAGTGTGGCACTACACAACAGAACTTCAAAGCGTAGGCTCTGCCTACTGTAAATAAATGTAAATATGGCATAAATCTTGTGGACGTAGAGGGCAGGCCGTTCAAACTCACGTGTCTTCCTGGCCGAATCTTCTACGAACAGGGAGGAGATGTCCTCATCCACGCCCACGTCGTTCTTGGCAATGCAGGTGTAGGCCCCGGTGTCCTCGTAGCGGACGCTGCTAATGTGCAGCTCGCTGCCATTTGCTGTCAAGGGTGACACGTTGATCACACTTCAAAAAAATTTACTTCAAGAAGCCCCCCCACCCCCAGTAGCAATTTTGTACCACTTCACCAGGTCACTTCTCAGAAATGCAGGCAAAGGGGTCCTGCTTGGTATCGTCACCCCCTCATGACCTGAGTGCCTTTAAAGTGCATCTTTACTGAACAATGAGACTTGTGGGGGAGCTACTTGAAATCGCACAGTTGGTGTTATGTTATTGTTCTCTGACAATCTCTGGAGCAGTGCATCATGGGAAGGAACGTCATTCAGACCCTCTGAAGTCCCGTTTCCTGCATGGCACCCTGCTTGATCACCTTACAGTAATCTTCACACGCATTCGCTCCAAAGGGCCTAAGCCAGAATGGTTTTCATGCACTCCGTCAAAACTGGCATGTGCAACAGGTATGTGCGACCGAACACGCCGTCGTATTCCGTCTCTCATCCCTGTCGCCGTTTTTGCTTTCTCAACTCTCCTGTCTTGCGTGAGCTGACAGATGCTTCTGGGTAGAATGAGCTGCGCTTTGAACGCAGACGTCGCACAGAGCATTTGTTTTCCTTTAATTGCCGCGGAAAAGGGGCTGCTGTTACTCCAGTGGCACGTTGTTGCCTTTTAGACAAAAGGCAGGTTGATGGCGCTCTGAGGTGACGCTCAGTAAGTTGTGGTTTCAGAAAACGAAGCAATTCAAGGATAGCCCAACATTACCCCAACCCAGAATAAACCAAACATTGATCCATGCTGAAAAAACAGTATAGATCAGTGTATTTTCCTTGCTGGACTATGCAGGTCAGTGCTGGTTTGGTGCCGGTGTACCTGGCAAACCAGCATAGCTGTGCTGGTCCACCAGCACCAAAATGGTCACGCTGGTAACCAGCTATGCTGTTTTTTTGCAGAATCTCTAAGTCTACAGTTTGAAATTGACTTGAAATTGATTTAAACAGAGTTCTAATTCTATTCTAAGAGCAAATGTAAAAAGGTTATTTTCTGTATATACAAGCCATGTCGGTAATGATGAATCTCACGTCACAAAAATGATGTGAATGAATTTGAGATACATTTAGATGATAAAAAAACACTAATGGAACTGACCATGAATACACATTGACCATGATGGATGTGAATAGAGTTGGCAGCCCCCCACGCCCCCC
>JAODKC010000051.1:3180294-3195684 GCA_026777985.1 Mormyrops attenuatus | reverse complement strand
CAGGAAGACTATTCCATACTCCAACTACACGCTATGTGAAGAAGTGCTTCCTCAAGTTCATTTTAAAATGTTCTCCCGCTAATTTCCACTTAAGTTAAGTTGAGTTATTTATATCAATATGTTTCAATCAGCATGGCAAACTATCTGCATTTAGCGCCATTGTTTGAGTTAGCTAAGAACAGGGAACTATAAAGGCCATACCGCTCAGACAAAAGCTACATCGCTACGCCGCTACGTCGCTACGCCGCAGGAAGGAATCCAACGTGACTTACGGGTCTGATTCTTTGTTTCGTTCAGTAACAACTTTTGCAAAAATAAAACAGAAATATTTCTTCTTGTGTAAATTGTGCAATTTGTTGCCAAATTAAATATGATACATAAGAAATCAATCATAGCAACATCACTCTATATGCCGACTAACCATTTCTAGTTGAAAAGAAGCAAAACAGACCAAAATTAATCAAACTTTGGAAAGAATACAAGTCTGAAAATATCTGGTTTGTATGCATTTTACTGTGTTGAGACTTTAGAAAAGTCGGCACTGGCCTCACATACACTTACTCTGCAGTTTACCTCTCTTCTTCCTAGAGTATAAAGTACAGTAACTGCTTTCCCACACGGCCAACATGACAGCTCTGACGCATGTGCGTCACATGACCCTCACGTCTGTCGCACTGAGCCTACAAGCATCTTTGTGACTTTCATACTATGTCTGTCTGGAATCGGCTTCTTACTTTGACTTTTTCAGCATCAATAACCCCAAACACAGGACAGACATGGGGGGGGCTCTATGTACCCTGGGTGGCTGCTCTGCTAGCTGGCTCCATTGCCTCTAGGGGGCGCCGGTGCACTCCTCGCAGATGCCAACTGTTAGGTGCTTGTCTGGAAGTGTGACCTTGCAAGCGTGTTCACCCCGATTCACCCCACATTCTCTCACAGGCCACCATTACTAAACCCTCTGGCATCCCATAATGCAACATATCTCCCTGACTGAGGAGAGTGAGGTCTCCCAAGATGATGCCTTGGCCCATGTGCTGTCCCCAGGTTCTGGAAGGGTGGGGTGGACACAACGGCCCCTCCCCAGTGCTCGAGGGCAGAATCCCAAACCAACCAATTGCCAGTAACGAAGAGAAGAAACTCGATATTTCATATTTTCAGTGTTGGGAAGGTTACTTTTGAAATGTAATGCGTTACAAATTACTGCAGTAGTTACCCTGTTAAAAATGCAATAAGTAATGCAACTATATTGATTCCTTCATCAAAGTAATGTAACTTATTACATTTGATTACTTTTTTGATTACTTTTCTAACATATGTTTTAAACTGGGCAATAAAATTGAAAAGTCCCAATGGTTTACTGGCCCGTGTTGCCTGACAATTTCCCAAAATATGCAATTTCAGCACGGTGAGAAGATGCAAAGCAACTAAATGTACATTATATTCTACATATAAGCTTTTTCCTAAAAGAATATACAGATGCTCCTCTACTTACGAAGGTTCAACTTACGAACTTTCAGACGTACAAACGAAGAGGACTGTAAGTCCAAATTGTATTCACTGGGCTCCTATTTCCTGTCCGCAACATAAATTTTTTTTTTTACACTCCAACTCCGCCTAGTACGACTTCTGGCCGCTACTCCCGCCGCGCAGCAGCGAAGCGCGCGTACTCCTGGCATCCTAGTTCTTCGTACTTGCGTATGCCCTTAAAATGATGTTGAAAAACGACTTACGAACATTTGAAGTTGTGAACGGCCATTCGGGAGCGTATCTTGTTCGTGACTAGAGGAGCGTCTGTATTCAGATGCAACTCCTTTGTAATCGCCCACATTTTGATTAGTAACTGTAATCTTAATCTTAATTACTTTTTTGTCTCGTTAACTGTAACGGATTACAATTACATTTATCTTGTAATTTCATTCGCCATTACGTGTAATTAGTTATTCCCCAACACTGGATATTTGCTGTATTTCTTTATTAGTGGCGAGACCAGCAAAGTGTTTGCACTTCAGTGGACAGATTAAACGTCTCATTATCATTTCCATTTGTCAAATGGAACAACTTAAAGGGATGTAAAGATAGAGAGAGATTAGACACCTGATAGATACGCCGTCCTGCTAGGATTTTAATGATCAGATGATGTGACAGGCAATAATACCAAAGGCAATTCAGCTGCCAAATAGGGCCGCTTGCCCGTCCAGTGAAGAGCAACCAAGGGAGATAATCATCTTAGATTCGATTGCCACCCAATTGTTTCTGTAAAACCAGAAAGGCTCGCCGTCCGCTGTTACCTGGCGATCGCTCATTAAAACCGTGTCATTCCTCTTAAGATAATTACGATCGATGATCAAGAATGCGGTCTTCACACATCATTACGTGTGCCGCAGTGAGAACGACAACACGCCGGCAGGTAGTGTGAAATGTCACGGTGTATTATACGTACAGCGTTTCGCTATTAAGTCGAAGGTCTGGAACTATCTGGAAATAAGCTCATTTTAGCGGTGGCAAATCGATACAAGCGTCTTCTAGGAGATCATTAAAAAAAAAAGTAGCACTGTTACTGGTCTCACTAAAAATCACTAAAAACAGGGTAAGTCCATGATATACTGTAGATGTCCTTGTTTTCTTGCTTTGAAGCGCGATGTCAAGCTCAGTCTGGGCTTTTCTTAAGGAATCATCCACAGAAAACTAACAACAAGCATTCGCTTGATATGTATTCTACACAACACAACACTGTTCATCATCAACAATTGAATTCCATTCAAATAATAAGTCATAAATTCTGGCTCCCGAGTAAAACTTGCGAAGCCTGAAACGCTTCTTCAGGGAGCTAGAGACGGGAGGTGTGACCCTCTGGCGCTTCTGGGCTCTCAGGTGACACACTCGGACCAATCGCAGACGTGCACAGCTCGCGGTTACGCCCACTGCACTGCGTGATTGACAGGTCTGTGTCTGCTAAGTGAAAGGTGGGGAGGGAGTGCAAACTAACTGCAAAAAAATAAGCTAATTAACAAATGGAAAAAAGAAATGAAATGCAAATGTATTCGTTTTAAATTATTCACTTGTTATCGAGTTAACAATGTTCTGGTCGTTGTTTCTTCCTGGTTTTTGTTGATTTATTATTTATATTTATCTCATTTCGCTAACCCCCCCAATTTGTTTCAGTGTTCTCTGGTTCGCTGAGAGTCACATGACTCCAGCTGAAAGAGAGACGTGTCACAGCTGTGTACCTTCAGGCACGCGTACCGCTCACGCTCATGCTAATTAGCGCCATAGTCAGAGACGGCCCCAGGGAAAGTGGACATTACCCTCGTCCCACACATCTGCCCCTTGCTCGTTCTTTGACAGGAGACTCCACCAGGAGTGGATTCAGAATGATTATAGGATATGACCCTTAGTTGGGCTGATTATTTCTTTCGATGACAAAAAAATGGGATCTAGAACCGCTTACGGAACAGTTAATTGTATCTTAATTGTATAATGTAGTTACTGGTTTTGGTCTCAGGCAGGGGGGCCCTAATCAAATACATGGTCTACTTGGTGGTAAACTCCGCCCTCTTGAAGATGTCAGCCAATGGTGGCGTCACAATCAGTCATGAGGCCCCACCCACTTTAGTCTGGTTCGCCGTGGTGTCAGTTTTGGGCCCCTGTGCCTTCCTGCTGCCCCCCCTTTCTTGTTCCCCCCCCCTACTTGTCCACTCAGCAGTTACACTGTGGTTAAAATCAGCCCCACTGCCAGGTCTGATTTCTTTTTTTCTTATACATTACAATTTCACCAGGCTATTCTTTGATATTTTTCTTTCACCTTCAAAAATGATTGGATATTTACCCCCTCTCCCCCCACCCCTCCCCCCGTAGTATAGTTGCCGGCATCACCGGGGCCGTTATTAGCCGCTACAGCTGCCAATGATGTCCCGTCTCCCGCTGTTACCGTGGCACTTGATATTGACCCATGAAACCGATACCCTGAAGCACAGCCTTCAAGGGCGATTTTAAAATGAGCTGTTCTTGTACCAAATAACGCAGGCCTACCGCACCACCGCATGCTGACAGCAGGCTGGTCGCTCAGGGGCTCACCCGCACCGCCGCCTAAACGAGGCTGCCGCAGGAAATGCGTTATTGAATTAGAGCTGACGTCTTCATTTTTAGACAGAACCTGTGGTGGTGTAGTAGATTCCATAATACCAGATTTATTCTCTGTCTGTCCTTCCTTCCATCCATCCATCCATCAATCAATCTTTCAACAGCTTATCCAGTACAGGATGGTAGTGGAACACCTGCACACATGCCAGTCCACCACAATGAAAATTGTTTATTATTCCCAAAGAATTAAACAACATCAGTACAAACGACAATAACAAAAAGCAAACAATCTCATCAGTCAATGTGATATTTGGTTTAGAGGTTTCCATTTCGTTTAAACATGGTAAACTCTTTAGTTTGCCGACAATAATGAGAAAAATGTGCCCCTGTGAACCACACAAAGCCCAGACCCCGGACTCACGGCTGCATTTCCACCCAGAGCCGGCAGCCTGTGATTCCGCAGCCGTCTGGCTTGTTCGGGTGACTGATCTGAGAACAGCAGATGAGTGGAGTGCATTGGCAAAAGCCTAATTAAACATCCTGACGAATGCTTTTAATTTCCCCTCGCAGTAACATCTAAAGATTGAAGATGGTGATAAAGACAAACTGAAAGAAGTCGCTTCCTCCAGCAGAGATTTTCTTTCCTTGTTATGTTCCATAAACGGTGTGAAGCCTTTTGAATGGATTATTTCCACTTCCATAAGTAACCTCATTTCCTAAATTCAGAAGCAACCAAAAACACAATTACTCAGTTTTCTCTGTCCGTGTTTTTGCTAATCGGCCTAATTAACCATAAACCCATCCATCCATCCATCCATCAGTCTGTCTTCTGACCTCCAGTACAGGGTCACAAGATCTCCATATCCTACAATTTCCCAACCTGGACCTCAAGACTTCAAGATGGAGCAAAACTGTGGACTATGTGGCATGGAGCTGGGAGGGAGCAGAAACATGGACCATCCATGGGTCCCAGAGGATCAGGTTGGGACCCTGTACTGGGCGTCAGAAGACAGACTGACGGATGGACAGATTTATCGTTAATCATGCCAATTCACAGAACCCCAAAAGTTAAACTAATCACCTAAAGAAAATAAATATTTCACATGCTGCACAGAAACTATGATTACACTGGAGCATAATGTGAACACTTTGACTCAACTGCTACAATCCTTCTCTTGGGTCCCATGAACATCCCATAATTAGTCTTTGGGGAACTAGATATGTAAAAGACACTGTAATTACCACATGAAACATGATTCTGCTGCTCCTCCCATTCGGAGGTAAAACAGGTACAAATGACTAATAATACAATAAATAATGCATGAATGCAGGTACAATGTATGTATTATGGAACATTAGTGAAACTGTAAGCAGGAAATCTCACGATATTTAAATGGTTTGTATTGCAGGAAGATTGTCACAAGGTCACGATATTTCAGTTATATTCAGTTATAAACCATCCTGTCAAATGGTCAGCCAATTGATAATGGCTTCAAACCCACAGGGAAAGTGAGGTAGCTCCTCCCCCCCCCATACTGTGGCTCAAAGTCATTTTATTTTCATACGAGAATCGTCCCCAAAGCCCAGTGGTTATTTCATTTAGTTTCGACGCTTTATTTATTTTTGACCGACGTGATGTTCATGCGCCTCGCGAGCGAGGTGAAAGTGACGGCGCGTCTGACTGCGTCGTAAAAAGCGTTCCCGTCACGTTCCAGAGTGTCAGATCGCCCTCAGGCAGCAACCAAGGCAGCAACTCTTCAGTTTTAGGCATAGATGTGGTTTGGTTTTAAAACTCGCAAAACGAAAGTCCATTTATCCAAACACCGATTCATGCGATAACATCACTAAAGTACAACTGGTTCTTTTTGGAATTGCTGTGCAACTGATGCAAACTTTGATGCCTTTTCAATTAATGAACGTCTTCTGGATGATGCTATTTGAGTTCAAACGAATTCATGTTTGCTGTGCCATGCTTTCGTTGTCTTTCGTCCCCACTCTGCGTCTCTGACTGCATTTCGACGGCCTCGGTTAATTCAGCTGCAAACCACGACGACTGTGTTTCAGAAGCACAGAGGTGTCCACACTCATTAGCCTGCTTATCAGGCACGTCTTCTCTGCAATCATCTCCTCTGATCATGCTGTCATCTTACACAAGACTACAAAGTATCCTGCTACTAAGGGTCACATCCATGTGCAGAGAGGCCTAATTGAACTGGATTCAGTCTCCCTCCATTGTTCTGCTCATTCCTAATGCTGCATCTGAGAATTTCTTGTCTGATACACACAGTGAATGGCATACGAGACAGTTTCATATATAGCAGTGGAGTACAATTAAATAATTTATGTAATGGGGGGGGGGGGGGATGAATCCAAACTAAATATGAAGAAATACACATGCCATGTTATACCGTGGAATCTGTAAATTGCCCCAGTGGCCTAATGGATAAGGCATTGGCCTCCTAAGCCAGGGATTGTGGGTTCGAGTCCCATCTGGGGTGTGACTTCTGTAATCAGTGCTGATCTGTAGTATTACTCAAGTTAATTTTATTTGTATTTTATATTATTTTTCCTAATTTACTTTCCATGCTGTTCGTGTATGTATGCATCGACACTGCAAAGACAAATTCCCAGTATATGCTGGTGCACCCGGCCAATAAAGTAAATTATGATTCTATTAAGGCAGTAATAAAAAAATCTAAGATTTAAGGACAGAGAGTGTCACTTCCAATGAGATAAATAAATTCTTTACCAAGACGTGCCTGAATCTGCCTATACTTGTGAAATTTGACCTGCAGTGTCTTCAGTGTCTGCAGTGTCTACGAGCAGTGTTTCATACTCGAGGTAAAGGCATACGAATCGTTCGGAAGCGAGACCTGACGGACGATTCCCTCGCCCGGTGCAATGAGTGATTATGAGCATTAGGGGCCCGAATTGCAGAAAAGTAACAGAGAATTTTCAGAACGGCGCGACCTTGTCGGACAGGACGCACGGAGCGGGCAATCGCTGTCGAACGCGGATCCGGTTCTTCCTGAAAAGCTCTTGCCAGGATAAGATCAAAGATAGTTACACAAAAAAAGTTACACAAAAACTCCACTGAAACAACTTCAAAGGAATTAGCATAAGAACAGCCTTTTGAAAACTTACAAAGGATTCAATTACCTGTGACTGTATCCAGCCCTATTAATGATACGTTGTGTTTAATTACAGTTTCTATGTTTAAATGTTCTGCTTAAAATCATGATAAAAATTGTTCAGTGTGGGTTACATATTTCCATTTTACATACATATATCCCACCTGTTAGTTTTACGATATATTTATGTTAGTTTATCTCCACATGTTGATTTGAACAAAAATCACATACATGCTGCAACAGACCCCAGCGCAATTCCTGCATTGTAGAGATCTGAGATGGATTGTTGGTGCTCAGAGTGTCTTGGCAGCAGCTGTAGGATGCAGCGTGCACCGTTGCAGCTGCGTGACCAAGCCGTATGTGGAGTTGCACTGCTGCCGGAAAGCAGTCTCTTCACCACATAATAAATGTAACTCTAAATATAGTGAATTTTTAAAATTCCCCATAAAGCACAGGTGTGTGCATCCATGTTTGACGACGTAACTATATTCCTTTAGGACTTTCTGGTACCTTCTTGGTTAATGTAATCAACAACCTCTGGCTCAAGTTATCAAATAAACAAAATATGAAAACAATAAAGAAAAAGTGCAGATTTTAAAAGTATTTTATCTTCTGGATACCTCTGCACAATGTCTGCTTCAGGTTTTGCTATCCCATCGTGATATTTGTTCTGACCTGATCCCTAAAACACACACACTTCACAGCAGTCTCCTGGCAGAGAAATCTACCCGCCGGTAAATAATTCACATCGCGGGGAGCCTCGTCTTGACCCGGGGAGAATTTCCCAGATGTCTGTGCACCTGCTGATGCATTTGGAATCCTGCCTCTTGTCATGCTTGCTTGCTTTAATTTACAACTGAAGCAAACAGGCTTCAATTCCACTTTGTTCAGCGGTCCGCGATCAATCTTGGTTTTAATTGTTGCCTGCCGTCGTAAGGCGTGCCATTTTTATTTCACTCGTTAATGTCGAAGACAACGAGGCGGCCCTGGGCTGGGGGGTGCACGTATTGCGAATTGCTTGTTTCATTATCTCTGCGGTGCAGGAATTAGGCTGGGATCTGCAGCAGCATATATGCGATTCTGGTCCAAAAAACAGAACAGAAATGCATGAAAAAACAAACTGTACTGATCTTCAGAATGGTTTAGGCAGTAATGGTGCAAACCCATGTGACATGCTAGATGAGATTCAGTGCCTGAAGCTTGCTGGGGACTGACTCACTGGCTTAAAAATTGCCACCCCCCCCAGAAGATGGCGCCCTACGCGACTGCCCTTTTGCCTAATGGCTTGACTGGCATTGGGCGAAGTTAGTTATTGGACACCAGGGGTATTTCTCAATATGCATACTTGACTGTACTTGTGTTCTCGCATGCCCGTTTTACGTCGTCTTCCATTGCCGAAGACCATTTCCATTACTAAGAACAGAAGTACAGAGGACTGTAAAAATCCCCGGATTTTGCTCTTGCCCCGCCCCAAATATCAAGATAGATCGGTTGCATCCTCACAGAACGAGACCAATCCCATGATTCATTGCACCCCAAGTTCGTTCTTGGAAGGCAAGTTAGCAAAGCAGGTCATGCCAAGACCACAAGTATGATCTTTGCGTTTTTGGTATAGAGACGCCCCCAAAATCAGACGCGATCAGTACTGGATCTGAGGTCACTATCTCAAACATTCATATTTTGTCAAAACAAAATATTGTCTGTTTTGTTATTTATTTTTGGAGTTGTTTCACATAACAGTTAGATACCTTTAACCCCTTTATAGAACTTGGTATCTAATGAGATAATGAGTTTAGGTTGATCTTCTCAAAGACACAATACCAAGTAGAAATCTGATTTCAATCTTAAACCAGCTGTTCTATTTCTTAACCGCTATGCCCCCTGCAGTTAATGACAGGATGATAATGCTTCAACTTCAAAGACTATCTTTTAGAAATTACTTGATGCCTAACATCAATGCAGAGTTGTAAGTGCCACGACGAACATTTAGTTTGAATTACACAATTATTTAAAATCAATCTGATGTCCATGTTTTCATATACACTTGCATGAATTCTTCTTGATGTCAGTTCAGACTGATTCATATGATTCATCCCTCAGATATCATTTTGCTGTAGGGAAAAAAAAACAGCCAAATCACTAAATTTAACATGACACTCAATAGTTTAATATGCTGTTTTGAACCTTTGAGAATTACAATGTTGTGGGGACGCTGACCTAAAATTGTCTGTTCGTTCTACTACAAATATAAACCATTACAACAGCACTAAATATGCCATGTTCCATCAGAGATATTTCTGTAGAGTCACCGGAATGACAGCTAGTGTCAGCATTCTGCAACAGGCACAATAACGCACCAGCATGTAGTTATCTGACAGAGGTGGAAATTTCGGATCCAGAAAGTAAAAGTCCAGACCAAGGTTTTGTTTCAACCGACCAGCTGAGTATAAAGAGTCACAGTCACAGAGTATTCAACTGGTTGGTTGAAACAAAATCTTGGTCTGGATTTTTACTTTCTGGACCTGAAAATTCTGCTGACTAACAAAGAAAACAACTATGTGAGATCAGAACATGCTCGCCACCGGTTACGGTCTCACAGATACACTGTTTCCACAAAGCGGGCTCAGTGTCGGGGAACGGCATCTGCACCTTCTTGGTGAAAACCCTGCCCATGGGTCATACTCTAGAACAGGGGTCACCAACATGGCGCCTGCGGGCACCAGGATGCCCTCAAGCACCACATGAGTCGCCCGCAGACCTGTCCTAAAAATAGCACAACTCACCAGTGAGCAGCGTCTAAAATTTAATTTTATCCTGTTACTATTCTTCTTTAACCACATTTGCATTTATATAGATTTGAAAATGGCAATATCTAAAAAAAGCATTTAAAATATGTTTATTATACATGATTTAAGAAGGTTGTATCAAACTGGTATCTCTTTGTATGGCTCAGTACCCGTGAAGTAGCTCCCAGTTTCAAAAAGGTTGGTGACCCCTGCTCTAGAAATACTCATCACGCGCTCTCCTAAACCCATGACCCGGAATGAGACAGGCGACCAGCTGTCTGATTCCTCTCTTTCTTTTGATGTTGTAGAAGTACCTCAGTCATTCGGAGAGTAATGTATCACCGGACCACTTCTCAGTACCACTGCAAAAGGGAAGCATGGATAGGCTTCACTTTAACAGATGCTTCAAAGACTATAGCAACCATATGCTGACAATGTGTACATCTTCCCTGAGAGTAGCACTAAAACCCAAAGGAACTCAACAACATATCGGAAATAAAGTAAAAGCTTTTGAGATCTTAATATATTTGATCTAGGGACAGGCAATTCATCACATTTTTAGTGAAAAGATCAAAACAAATGATGAAAACACAAACACAACACTTTGGCTTATTATCAAAGCAGTCATCTAACGCTAAAACAAATACACAGCTTACATCACAATGTGCAGGCTTGTATGAATGCTATAGGTACCTCTTTAACCCTTAATGCGATATTCCAACTTTCTGAATTCTCAGATGCAGAGTTATCGACATCTTCACTTGTCGTCCACGGCTCTGGTGGCCTCAGAAATCAAGTTATGAACCGGTTTGTTAAGAAAAGTAATTTGTAGTTTCAGTGGGTAAATTAAAATTCCCGACACAAACACGGTTGGCCGTTCCCGGTAAATGAGGCTTCGGGGAAGGTAATAGAAAAGAAAGTAGCCCCAACAGAATTTTAGAAGTGTATTTACCTTATTTTTGTGGAAACACATTTTGTTACGCTAGCAAAAACCTTCAGTGAAAACTAATCAAAAGCTCCTTTGTATGTATTGCAACATTACAAGTACATCTATAAAAAAGAAAACCCCTCATTATACATTAAAATATGACTCTTTGTGCAGAGTGTGGCCATCCTTAACCACCTTGTACAAAATATGTCAAAGCAGAGTCACACTTGATTTGAGTCATTTTTGAGTCACACGTGAGTCATGGTTGAGTCGCACTTGAGTCATGGTTGAGTCGCACTTGAGTGACGCTTGAATCATGTTTGAGTCATGTTTGAGTCAGCGCTGGAATATTTGCACGAAACCATGCACCTAATATGAATAATATCAAATAAGCTAATCAAAAGTTTCCTCTTTTCAACCAAAAAAAGTATACAGTGCCTGTCAAATCTCAGAACTTCAAAATTTTATAATCTGAACCCCATTTTCCTGATGCTGCAAATGTCGAAGGTTCAACCTCTGTCTCGTGTACAACAGCTGGCTTTATGGTGATAACAGGCATTATCATCGCTGTCCTATTTAATATCGTAAAAGCAGACAGACTAGCTTTTCCCAGATTTCCCTCTGGTCAAATCCAATTAAATTCAAAGAAAAGAAACTTTGGCCAGCGAGGTAATTACTTGCATTAATATTGCCCGATATAATCACTGCAAAGGAAATTATGCCATCACCTCACTTTGCTCGTAATTACTGGGAAAATTAATTGGCAACTACCCTTGGAATTAAAGCAAAACCAAAAATCAAGCCAAATGAGGCCTGAGGTTCACTGGCTTTACATAGCCATTCGTCCACCTGCTTGCAAAGGTTAATCACAGCTTCTGATTACTCTGTGTCATGTTTGTTACACAAAACAACTGGTCCATTAACTTCAGTTACAAACAATTTTCTGGTACTGGGGTACATTCAGACCACCGACCTCGTAACTTTCCTATACAGAATGCTAACCTATGACTTCTGCTGTTCTTTTATTACAACAGTCACACAATGGTTGCAAAAGGTTGAGTCAGGTGACGAGGATCTTTATGCCTTGTTATCAACTGTATACTTCGTTGTATTCTTTGTTCTCTCTTGGCTACAGAATACCCTGCACATACCCAGAACCTAATGTCTCGGCACAGCGGAAGCCATTCCTAAATCCAATGTTTTCCTCTACGATTTCTTTTATGTTATCGACAATCCAATCTTCTACATCCCTGTGTCACATGGATTTACCACCACTGTCAGAGAAAACAAGCTATAGACGGCTGTTCTGTTACTTTGTGACACTCGTGCTATACATAAGTGATGCAGTTTGTTTTGTATGCAACAGTAACCACTATATAACTGTGATCTTTTTTGTTACCTCTACTTTCCTTGTGTTTTTATCACTTAGTCCACACGACTAGATACAAGGCGTCCTTGGGATTTACTACCTGACGACTTGGAATTCCTACTTATCCTCGCTGGCTGTCGAATAAAGACAGTGTATGCTATTGGTCAGTAAAATCCGGAGGGTGCTTCCCAGCCTAAGGAAGTCACTAAGGGTGATTCTCCTGTATCTGTCTCAGATAGATACGCCCTTGTATGCATGTCTCTATTGCGCTGCTGAATAAAGAACCTAACCTGACTGAAGCATGCAGAGAACTTCCCATGTTCCAGACACCATCTGGAAAACTTTGGAATAAATAACACAGCAGAAAATACATTCAACTTTTCATCGCCATGGCGATCATCATCCACCATCATCCCATTTCACACGGTGCCTTTGATTGTTGATGTATCTCCTCTCACGAAGGAGATACATCAGCGGTATCCCCATATCTACAAAAACCAGATCATTTCATATTTCACCACCTTCCTCTGTCCAGACAGACATTCCAAGACAGTGCACACGGGCCACAGGTGTAAACTGAAGTGTCCCTCCCATTTTCAGAGATATCATCCATGCCCTCGGGATGATCCGGCCGACTGACCTCTCCTTAGAGGCCTCACGCTCTCGACCTTGCACAGCTCCTCAGATGTTCAGGAAATCATTTATGCAACTTCCTGCTCATGCTAAATAAAAGCACGACTACGTAGTAACTGGAGGCATAATGGGCAAAATGGTGTACAGGTCTAGTCGCTGACACTGGTTTTAGACGGCTAGATGGTCGTGTGATAATTTTTCCACATACGAGCACCTGCATTTATAGTGACAGCAGAGCAGAAATGGATAGTTCAGCTCCAGAAAGTAAAAGTCCAGACCACCATTTCGTTCCAACCAACCAACTGGGTATAACGAGTCACAGTATACTCAACTGAATGGTTGAAACTAAATCTTGGTCTGGATTTTTTACTTTCTGGACCTGAGCCATTCACCTCTGTAGTCATTGCAAAGCGCCATGTGAGGGAATTCTACCTTTTGGCCAAGATCAAAAGGAAGCCAGCCGGCACAGGGACTCATCAAGATGCACAACTTGAGGCACGAAACGGGACGGAACAGACAGCGGGGCTCTGGTTCCCACCAGCAGGGTTCCGGTCATGTGACCCAGCCTCTACGTGATGCTGTGGAAGTTCTCACAGTTCTTGTTTAAGCTCCTCCTACTGACGTTTCTATGCACCAGTATCCACCCAGATGTTTTCCCTGAGCTTGACAGCAACTAAACTGAAAGCTTTAAGACTTCACTTAAACAGAACTGAAAAAAAATTACTTTTTAAAGTCTTAATTCTAGATAAGCCAGCTCAACTTCCTGTGGCCTTCCTATAGATATACATGTACACATTCAGTCTACAGTTCACAATCCCCATTTCTGTTTAGATAATACAATGGTTACCATGGGACCATTATGAGATCAGTGCCACAATATTATAATTGTCAAAGTAAATAATGCTAAGCGGCAATCAGATGGCAAAAACCCATTGATTCGGGACCGCCTCGTCATCCCATTACAGCCTGTCATGCCTAGACTACTGAATAGATTTGTAAATCGAAGGTTAGCATTAGTATTTGTGCGGCGAAAAGGTTGTTTAAAGGTTACCATCTCAACCTTCTCAGAAGTAATTGGTCTAGGAAATGAGTTTGTTCAGGCTATGAGTTTCATTGGAATTAAACACCAGCGTAATTTGGTGCAGTGCGCCATTCTAGCTGTTTGATTAAGCACGTGCATTAGCACGTGGCGGAACATTAGCGCGACGTAAGAAAAGGGGAATATATACGCAGAACACACACAGATACTGCGAAGTAAAAGCTGAACTGGCTTTCCATTCTCGCATCCATCTAATTAGTTCGACTTTGCGTCTATTTTAAAAGATTTCTCATTAGACTCATAAAATATATCACTTGGTAATGAGATGTGAAACGTTTCATACTGATCATTTACACCTGGAACACGGCGGTAATAAAATTATTGTGTGGTGTGATTCGGAATCAGTTATAAATGAGGCTTACCAGCTGTTGACATTTATTTCTGACGCCCTCACTTGCTTGTAAATCTGTAATTAACATTGTTGATCCTTGTGTCTTCCTTAATTAAATCACGGAGATCTAAGGGATGACTTTATGCAGTTATTGATAATGGCTCTCAATTAATTGCACACCCTCGCAACATCAATCTTATTTCACTGCTATACACCTGCTAAAGTAATTAACCGTTCAGACTGTGCAGCAAGTCCCACAGTTGTCCCATTTAAATATGACTACTATTAAATGTTTATATCATTCGGGGAAAAAAAAAAGTTGAACGGAGATCTTTAATAGATGCTGAGATTGACTACAGCCAGGGGGAGTAGGTAAAAATTTTAGGCCCCCAGTCAGAATGTCACTTTGGGCCCTCCTGCTGGATTTGTTACTTTCTAAAGAAATATGGGTCCCCCACACTAGACAATTTGCCAGGGTTGGGGGCCCCCCTCAGAATTTCATATTCAGGGGCCCCTGTAAAGTCCTGGCCCTTCCGATTCTGCCAGGGAATCCATGCCCCTCCAAGGCCCCTGAGCTCAGCAATCGCAGTGCCTGGACCTTGACTGACATACTGCCTCACTTTTACCAAAGCTTTTCTTCTCTTTCAAAATAAATCCACCGCTAGGGGTGACCCGACTCGCACCGATATTCTCCGCTTTACACCTGCACCATCGGGCGAGTCGCGCTAGGGCCGTCTCCGTAACCTCACCCCAGAGACTCCATGACTCGCGGGCAGCGGGATTATCATTGACTCACTGAAGGCTGGTTTGGATTGCACCTTCGGGACCGTCAGTCTAGTTAGCGTGCTGAATCCTGCATTCATTCTGTTTTATTGCACCGGGTGGGGAAGGGAGGGGTGCGGTTTAGGGTTAGGCATGGGAGAGGGAGCACTCTCGAGACACAGGAAGAAGACGATCAGTTACATGCACCCAGGGAGTAGCTGGTCCATTTCTTCCGTGTGCTATAAACGTGTTGCTCAGCCCTCGTCAGGCT
>JAODKC010000051.1:3131545-3158226 GCA_026777985.1 Mormyrops attenuatus | reverse complement strand
GGGGGTCTAATGTGTCTCTTGCAGATTTGCGTTCTCTAAGCACTGCCAGATATGCGCGACTCCGTGCGCATCGTACCCGTAAATCCCTTTAATGTGTGTTACGCCCCGTGCTGCGCACAGACATGCTGAAAAGGATTGATGAGACAGTGCGTACAAGTTGCTTAAACTGGGAAATCTCAGCATAATTAGATGAAAGCATGAGTTCATACAAAAAAATAAATAAATGAATCGTTATATGAGTGCATTTGGCAGGAGGTGTCGGTCTCGCCGGACAGGAAAACGCAAGTATTCGGAGGCAAGAGACGTGCAAATACAATCACGGATGAGGGCGGTTGTTATGCTGGGTGCAAAGTAGAGTGCTGTACTTCTTCATACAGTAAGACGTTTTAAATATCTGTTAATGATAAAGATATAAAAGAGTAGTTTATGTATTGCCTTGAAAAATGGAGTGGACAAATTAAATAACAATAATTATTCTTACTGGGATCAGTTACTGTGTTTGAACTCTACAGGCTGGCTCTGGGTAATATATTGTCACACTGCTAACTAGCTAATGGTGTATTTAGCCATGTTTATTGACATTATTTTCAATCAACAATGGGGGAAACAGAAAAGCATATCCAGAATGGCTTGGCTCCAAGTCAGTGGTCTTGTATGCAAAGCGATGTTGTAATGAGTGACAGCATCACTCTAAGACATCTGATGCAAGCTTTTCGGTTATCGTAACTCACGTATGTTGTTGCTTTTTCTTGTAGGAGAACGGGAGTTTATTTTTACCCCAAGGTGCAACAAAGGAAGTTTATTGTGGACATTTAGCATAATTTGCATCTCTGTTGATCCTTGCCAACGTAGCTACATGAGTTTGATGATGTTTCGCTCATGTGTGACGTGTATATCATTTGCAGATTACGTGTTATGGATTTCATATCATTATTATACACGTAGGTGGAATGCCGATCTGACCAGACAATAAGGGCCGCTAGGACTACGCATCTAATAAGAAGCAACACATTTCTCTACCTGCATAAACAGAGTGAAAAGCAATTGATTCCCCTGAGCCAATCGCAAGAGTAGTGGCAGTATGGAAATGATTCAATCAGACTCTACATGTGTGATCTGGATTGCTTGCTGCAATGTTTAATTCTCAGACATGGCAAGGGGTGGAATGTTTTGTTGCTGGACATTTTGGTAACATTACCAATTTCACCACTTAATTTAAGTGGCCGAGAGAAGATTCATGAATAGTGAGGGAGCGCATTCTCTGGAGAACGAAGGAGAAAAGCGACGGAGCGATCTGTGAGGAGCTCCGGAACATTCCGGCATCCTTGGCCTGTTTAAAATTCTGCCGATGTGTTTAATGTATAAAGGGCATTCATATCAAAGCTCAAAAAGACCATGCCGTGCTGAAAAGCCCTTGTATGGTCATTGAATCCAAAGTCACAATGTTTTTACCTTGAATATATTGACCTAACGAGTGGACAGGTGTTTTAATCATTCCATCAGTTACCTGTTAGCTTACTGTATAGAGTTCTTAATAGAAGTCATTTGCAATTAAAAAATGCAGACCTGCAACTGAGTTTGATCAAACTCAACAGAGGTACAGCAGGCACCCACCACAAAGGGAATAGGCAGTTGATAACTCATACATTACATCGGACATGTTTTCATTAATGAGACAGGCTCATGAATACTGTACTCTCTATTCAGTTAACTCAAGTCCATTTATGCAATGCCAATAAAAGTCAGTAAAGAAACATTTCTCTCTGGCGTTGACTGCTGTTTCATTGGCTTGAATTTAATCAGTTCAATTGATTTTTTTTCCAGTGATCACTGCAATCTGCTGTTTAGCAACGTAAGGTAACTGTAGAATACAAATTATGAGGCACTATATAGTCTCTCGCAAAGAAAATGGTATGCACGCACAAACATATTCACACGTACAGGTAAATTGATGGCGATTTTTCTTTAAACCTCGAATCAGGGATTGGAGAATTCAAGTAAAGTGGGAATAACCTTGAGTTTATTTTGAGTCCTTTCCTGACAGTGTTGAAGCATTTATCAAAAGGGCATAGAGACAGACATATTTTTAGGTCATGACACCATTGACAGATACAGCCCATAACTCCTCATCGCATTGTGACTTTTTTTTTTTCCCTCAGCAAATGCAGTTTCACAGCAGCCGATGCAGGGAATAATTAACTGACTCACGGCACTTTTACTCCATTCTGTTACATAATGGGCAATCTAAAGATCATTAGTAATATTAAACGCTTGACTTGTGTTATTTATTATGCTGCTCTGTTTCCTATTAAACCTTCGACCGGACGTGATTTACGCCGAGGTGGCTCGACGCGTGCCTTGAGACGGTCTTAACCGACCTCTGGTAAGTTTCGGTGAGAGTGATCTCACCGATGGATGAAATTGCTTGCATGTAGTTGGCCGCCATTAGCATATTAAATCCAACGGCCGTTCCAGGGACTCAGGCTTTGCCAGCAGCAGGAGGGGCTTCTGTCTTTTTAATAGCCCCCAGGAATACGGTAGTTCATCTGTAGCCACACTGCTGATGACTTTTTCAGTCCCTTACTATTTTTGAGAGGTTAGCTATTCTTACATAGCCCTCCTATGGCACGAATTGTAATTCTGAGAATGACGTCGATATTATCAGTGACCCTGTCCAGCAGAGTGTCTGGAAAATGGATGGATGATTGGACATTGACATCATTCTGAATCTGATCGCAGACACAGCAAGTCAAGCGAATCACTACCGCATCTCTGAATATCGCCCTACTTAACTACCCTCTGTGCATATTAGCATAGAGCATAACACCTACCGAAAGAAGGAAGGGAAAAAAAAACAATTAAGCTTGCAAAGCAGAAAACTATAATGCCCATTTCGAGCAAATTACCATGACATTTTGTCCCAGTGGTATTTCCCATGATTCATAGTGTTCTCCATAAAAGGGGAATGGAGATAAATAGCCTGCTCTGCTCCGAACAGCGAGCTGCAGCCAGCCATGCGATTGGTCATAAAAGCAGATGTTACCATCATCTGACCAATCCCCACGGGGCAACTTTTCAGTGGGTCCTTAACTGCCATATTCTCCGGCAGACCCATTCCAGCGGAATGACGAGTTTCGGTCTCACGACCTTTCGGCGTAACGTTGCCAAAATGCGCACCTGCATCAGATCGCTGAGTTCCGGCCATTTTGCTGGTTTACGGCGGACGGGGGACTCGTTCATTAGCGATGATGCGATGCTGGCGAAGCCGAGGCGGTTAGATCAAGGGCTTGAGCGACTAGCCGCCAGTTAGCAATTAGCATGTGGGACGACAAATCCATCACGCCACGCTAAAGCTATATGCCGCGCAAGTGCTCTTTCGCTTGCGATATATATCAACGTGCACAGGTGTAACGCACGTGCGCACACAGAATCCAATCAGTGCAATTCACGCCTTGACTGTGAGACGTACAGTCGCGGCAAGCTCCCTCCCGGACCATGGTTTTTAGCGGACGGCGGTGAGCTAAGGAAAAACTTTTCCACGTCAGTTGCCTCTGCTGAGGAGCAGGAGCAGCAACACATCATGGCAAAGTGCCAGAGACAGTTCATTCCAAGGTTAGCTGACGGTGACGGTTCAGTTCTGGGTTATCTGAGCGAAACTCTGACTTATGTATTCTGTAGTTTTAACAGGTGCCACCTTGCTGATTCGAGGCTGATCCGAATATTGCGTTTCTGTTTTTTTTCCCTCTTCACGCCAATCTATGGCGCAATGAAAGAAGCATAAAAATATGACAACTGGCTGATTAAGACAAATGGGGCCCAATACGATCGCCAGCAATACTAAACCATGAAACCATACTGCAGAACGGAGATCAGCCTGGCCCTTTACTGTCACCGGTGAGGAGATGACCTCAAATGTGCCCTAGATGTTGAATTTTTCATTTGTTACTTTGCTATTGTTGATACAGGGTTTGTGGATTGTGTAGAGTCTGCATGTTCTCTATTTTATCCACATGGTTTTCCCAGAGGTAGATGGTTCAGCTCCAGAAAGTATAAATCCAGACCAAGATTTTGTTTCAACCAACCAGCTGAGTACTATGTGACTGTGACTCTTTATACTCAACTGGTTGGTTGTAACAAAACCCTGGTCTGGATTTTTACTTTCTGGAGCAGAACTATCCACCTACGTCCTGCATTTTGAAAAAAAAAATGTTCTGTAATGTGTGTGTTATGTGATTGTGTGCCCTGTGGTACCCTGGCATCCTCTCCTTGGTGTCCCCTGTACTCACCGCAATGCTGTACTGAATAAGCGTTTATGGAAAACAGATGACTGGCTGAGGAAAGGGGATGGCCTGTAAGCCTTTCCTGGCTGATTCTGGAATATTCTGCGGCACTCCTATAGTCGGGGCACCACCAGCCCCCTTGGTCAGGCAGGGCGTCTTGGTGGTGTAAATCCTGGCCCTATGAAATGTGCGCCAACCCAACACGTCTGACGGCTACTGAACAGCGAGGCCTGCAGATCGGCTGGTACGTGGGGGGGCACTGGCAGGGGTGAGATGTACGGCCTAGGGCTCCCGTTCACCCCCGAGCATCCTCACATGGCCCTTAGATGAAGCCTGTTATGTAAATGCTCCCGTTTATAACCTATCTGCACTTGCCCTAATATCACAGTCGAGAACAGCAGGCAATACGCTGCAGACCCCTTTCTCGCCGCTGCGGTTTTATCAAGGTGCAGTGTCCCTTGTTTCTCCCAGTCTCCCTTTCAGCTCCCTAATTACATATCTAACCACCCTCTTCAACTCCATGAGTGGGTCCCCTGAACCTGTCTCGGAGAGGAGCTCTGTGCTGAGGGGGCACTACCCTAAAAGCCTCAGCCAATTTTAATAACAATTAGTGCAACACTTACGCCCTTGGGCTAAAGATGATATTCATTAGGACACCAGAATTTTTTGTAAAATCATTTTGGTAACTAGTTTAAGGTGTGCTCCCTAACTATTAATGAACTGTTAGGAATCATTTGATGATATATTAATAGATAAAAAGATTCATTTACAGACGACCTTAGAAAGGTATCATATCTTGCTCCTGGTGTTTACAAAACAGCTTATAAATCACCCGTAAATATAAAACAATGGGTAAGTAAGCATATTCAGAAATTAGTTATAATTGAGCATTTACATGCTCCTTAGAACATACTCAAAATATCTGGTAATACTTTAGATTAACTGCACCTTCATAGTGCCTTTATAATGCACTCATAGCACATTCAGTGCAGCTTCATAATGCACTCATAGAACATTCAGTGCACCTTCATGATGAATTCATAGAACATTCAGTGCACCTTCATTTTGCATTCATAGAGCATTCAGTGCACCTTCATAATGCATTCATAGAACATTGAGTGCACCTTCATGATGAATTCATAGAACACTCAGTGCACCTTCATAATGCATTCATAGAGCATTCAGTAAACCTTCATAATGCATTCATAGAACATTGAGTGCACCTTCATGATGAATTCATAGAACACTCAGTGCACCTTCATAATGCATTCATAGAGCATTCAGTGCACCTTCATAATGCATTCATAGAGCATTGAGTGCACCTTCAGGATGAATTCATAGAACATTCAGTGTACCTTCATGATGAATTCATAGAACATTCAGTGTACCTTCATGATGAATTCATAGAACATTCAGTGCACCTTCATGATGAATTCATAGAACATTCAATGCACCTTCATGATGAGTTCATAGAACATTCATAAGCATCGTGTAAGTATATTAATGACAATTATTATGTGATAATTAAATTATAATTAGTTATACTATATAAAAATAAATATAATTGTGTATAATTGTGTAATCATATAATGTGTTATTAAGGTATATTAAAGCTGTTGAGGTATTAAAGTTAGGATGTTAGCATATACTTACATGCTGCTTATGAATGTTTAATAAGCATTATGAAGCATTTAATAAGCATTATGAAGCATTTAATAAGCATTATGAAGGTGCACTTAATGTTCTATGAATGCATGATGAAGTTGTAATATAAAGCGTTACCGAATATCTGCAAGTGGATCATTTCATTTATTAATAAATTATCAAATGATGAATAACAGTTCATTAATAGTAAAGCAGCAGACATTAAAGTTACTTTATTTTTAAAAATCTAGTTAGACCCACATATTACCTGCAAACGCCTTGCCATAAGAGTGTGCACTCTAGGTTGCTGCAATTGTCTATGTTATTAATATTGTTTATCTGTGCTTGGGGGCCTGAGGATGCCCTTCAGACAATGGCTGCCAAAGCGGGGTCTGCAAGGACCCCACATTCATCTCCCTGTTTACTGTCAGCCGCTTCTGACTTTCATCTGGCTGCTTCTAACCAGGACCGCACCATGGCGACTGATCAGCGTACGAGGCGAAAGCGAAGGCCCCCGTCCCTGATCCCGCCTGGGGGAAATAAACAAGAGAAGGGAGTGCAGTGTGTTTGGGGAGAGCTGGGATCGGTCCTAATGGGAAAAGCCCCTCCCCGGGGCCTCTTCTCTACCCTGACGCCATGGGTGGCTGGGATTGAACCTTTTCTGACGCCCCCCGCTTCTGCACCCACACAGCCCCCCAGTCTCCCTTTAAATCTGCTCATGAAATATTCTCGGAACCCCTCCACTGAGCCCTAAACTACCCTGATGACTTTCAATCCCTCAAACCCAGTAGTTTACACGCCTGACTCTGACCACTGAACTTTAGTTTGTGAAAGTAAAAAAAAAATGTATGCAACTGAAGACCTGGACTGAGAGAGCATGGAATCATTTACATTTTATTTATTTGCTTTCATCCAAAACTGTGTTTCTGGTGAAGCAGAGTCAGCCAGGACCTGAGGGAACTGCAGATTAAGGGCTTTGTTCAAATACCCAATGGGGATGTTTGAACCAGCAACCTCCTGATCATGGCCTTAGTATCTTAAACCAATGGGCCACACATCGCCCCCTAGTGGACTTCTGACCTCACCGACAGGACAAATGGTTATGGGAACCTGATGGATGGGTTTAAATATACAGGTATCCATCGATTGGCATCCGCATTTGGGACCGGGTACACTGGATGCAAGTCTATGTGGGTGATAATTACAGGGGAGAGGCAAGACATTAAGTACGGTACTGTAATATACACACTCTACAGCAAATAATAAGGTAAACGTTAAATCGCAACACCTCATAATAAAAAGATTGCACTTAAATTTCACAAAAAAAAATAAGGCGCGAATTGCACTGCGGTATTAAAATGTGCTCGGGAGTAAACAGTGGGAGCTGAGAAAGAAGACGGCGAAATATTACACAGTAAGATTCTTTTTATGTAACGAAATAGCACAGTACAGGTATTGTATCTGTATCATTTCTGTTCATTGTAGCTGTCCATCATATATAGATTACTGAGTGCAAACTGCATTACAGGTTAGATATGGACAGGGGGTCGTTATACGGCTGGCAGCTCTGCCCATTGTCCCGCAATGTTACACTAAGCGATACAGCCGCTAATGTCCTACTCCGTCCGCTTTCAGGCGGGTCTCGATCAGTGTATATTATTCACTATGAACCTCGGATGCAAATAGAGATACCTGTATCAGCCGACAAAACAGCATTCATACCCTAACATACCTGTAGATCTAGACACGCTCATATTTAGCCCGGTGACCACATTTCAGGTATTTGCCATAATAGTGGGATAATAATTTGTTTTGTTTAATTGTGTTAAAAATTCTTAAATAGAACCATTTTCTACAATGGATTAATATCAGCTTTGCTTTCTATTCCGATATGGATTTCACTTGCAGCTTTAAATTGCATCTGTCAATAAATGTGTCAAGCATAAATAGCAACACATACATACGTCCAGAGCCACAGTGGGAATCTCGTTGCTGAGCCTCTCAATAATGGTTGGCACTCAGTAATCATTCTGCTGAGAGAAGCACTGCTAAAGGGGTTTTCATATTGCCCCGATTACAAAACAGCATGTCTGAAGTCTGAAATAAGACCAACACCCAATACAATACACACTGCAGTCAGAAAAAAGGGACAAATGCTTAGATGGAACAAAGAAAATCCCATCGATTTTTTTTGTTTATCTGTGGCCAGACCTAGGTACTTTTAAATGCCAATAGTCTGAGTCACAAAAAGTCTGGCTTTAGACGGTCTTCATCAAAACAATCAATCATTGTCTTTCTGCTCTACAAAAATCAGATTGCCCTTTCAGGTAATAGCTACAATACAACCTTTTCTCATCAGAACTTCCTACTGTGGTTTTGGTTTTCCTTCAAGAAAGTAGAGCCGTCTTCACTTACGCCTAAAAGCTCTTTCGTTCTCATTGCTCGAGAAATCAACGCGCTTTAACTAGAACTGTGATTATGATTACAGCTGCCCGACCTTGCACTGTGCACCCCCAAGCTTGCTGTCACCTGTATGTGCGTCTGTGTGTCTCACAGAGAGTAAGATGGGATATGTAAAACGGAGAATTTCCCCACAGGAATGAATGAAGGATCACTATACAGACGTTCCCCGGGTTACGATCGAGTTACGTTCCGATAAACCTATCATCACAATATGGTGGGGGCTCTGTGGCGTAATGGATAGCGCATTGGACTCGTAGGCTTTGACAGAATGAGGTCGTTCAAAGGTTGGGGGTTCAAGTCCAACCAGAGTCATGAGCTTTTGTGGGCAGTGTGCATTGTCACATGTTTGTGTGAGAACAAGATGAGGTAGGTGAAAAGAGAATTTCCCCACAGCAATGAATGAAGTGTCACTCCTTTGAATCATCTATAATTATGTATACTGGCTTTGGTTTTTAACTGGTACGCTTCTTATTGTGCAAATTTGCCAGTCCTGACTCACAACAAGATACGAAAGCTGATTTTACCTGCACCTTGAGGATATCTACCTTTGGAAGATTTCCTGTTGTGAAATCCCTGTGTATTATTCACGTTGGCACATAAAAACAGGTGTACATGAGACTACAGCCACGATATCGCGGACTTGGCCTTAAACAGGAATATCGTAAAAATAAATGCCAAGCATCTACATCTGTTTAGGAAGCTCTTTCATCCAGGTAACAGAGAGTGTAAAACATGGGGAAACAGGTCATTACTTACAGTAAAGGGGGCCGATTATGCTTTCCTGGTTTTCTCCTTTAGTGCATCATACAGCTTTATATGCATATAAGCAGCAAATTCTTAAGGCCCAAAGTACACGCCAAAGGGAGTAACTCTCACCACAGAAGCCACTCTTCTCTAATCTGCCAGAAACGCCTCGTGGAAATTCCAGCCCTTACTTCCATGACATGGTGAGGTCACCTCGTAACACGATCCTTATTGGCCGCCTACCTGCAAGGATCTGCTTGCAGACTGCAAGACGGGGGTGGAGAGTGTAGGCCAAGCTGACCAATCAGAGCACACTGGGCTCATTGGGGCTGGGGTTTAAAGCTCTGACAGCGTTTCAGACAGAGTTACAGACAGAGTGAATAGACATATATTGTATGAGAGACATAATGTGCTTTTGGAACATTGAAGTTTGTAAATCTATTGCGGTAGACCTGCAAAATAAAATGAACCATAAAAATTTTTATAATAGGACCCCTTAAAAGATTAGACTGGTGGAAATACCTCTGGAATGAACAGGTTTGATGTAACACATACACACACCCTCCCACATAGAACCTCCTCTCAAGTCTCCTAACATCATCAGTGGTCCAATTTTATCTCTGGGCTGGTGAACACAATTAGGTTTCAGTGCCGGAGCTTACAGCGGTTGTCGTGGAGAACATCTGACTCCATAGCTCCCATCGGTACTGCCATGAGCTGGAAAAGCACAGGTGTATTTCAAGGTTAGGGGAGTCGGGGTCCATATCTGATGCCATCTCCGATAACAACACTACCAGGGAGCGCAATGACATGAAAAAAGAAGGGTACGGGGAAAAACGAGTGAGGGAAAAACAAGTGAAGATGTCAGTCACAGCTCAACGGCAGGCCTGCAGACAGAGCCTGTGGCCGCAGCCAGAGGGCTTCAAAGGTCCATCCCATCATCCAGAGGGAAAATGGGTACTCTGAATGAATTTGAAGTAGGGAAGTAGTCTGAGGGATGCTATTTTCCCCCATCAAGGTGCTTTTGGTCATAACAAAGTCTCATCAAAACAGAATTGAGAATCTTTTGCTGCAAAAGCAACATGTGAAGCCATGGGGATGGGGCTCCGGACTGTAAAGGAGGTGGGGCCCCTGGACCATAAAGGATCCTCTTAGCCCAGTTAGTCCTCAAGTCGCACACTATACCACTGCAGGGCCTTATTCTCAGCAACCCTGGAGCCTTTTGAGTCTACATGCATTTTTCCACTGCACCAGGCACCGAACTTTTGGTACTTCAAAAAAAGTGCCAAAAGTTAGGTACTTCAAAGTGTTGGTTTTCCACTGGCGTAAAAACTGGTGCTGGCACCGAATGACATCACAGCATGAAGTGTGGTATTATGTACTGAATTCGAAAAAATGGCTGTAGTACCTTATAGGGCTGGGCGATGTGTGATATTAATACTAACATCACATGTTATGCACATGCAATTCTCACATCGCAAGGACCGCAATAGTCAGCTAGATGGAGATCAGCCTCTCTCATACCTTCATACTGTTACAGACATTATAGTGCAGAGGGTTGAAGTTCTACTCAAACACTTTTACTTTGTCACAAGAAAGAAAACTTAGCAAGTATTACAATTATAATGATAATTCATTTTCAAGATTATCTAGTTGATGTCTTAAAAAAATCAGTTTAAAGTTTATATCCTAAGCTTTTGCATGAGAACTGCTTGTGGTTTCTGATCATTTTTATCTTTGCTGTTTAAATCACTCATAGACGTGTTTGTGAGAAATTTGAGTTCCTTGTTTGCTCTATGAATATTCCAATATTTATCACTACACAACCACTTTGCGATATTAGATTTTTTTCTTTATAAATATACTAAAATGTTATAAATGGTGAAAAGGTGACCTTAAAACAATATCTAAAGATGGTTGAAACAAACCCACTACCAGTAAAGTATGCTTGGAATATTGGTAAGCAGTGGGTCCTCACTTATTGACCAATTTGCATACCGACCTAGTCATAGGAATGGTGGGAAGCATTTGTAGTACCAAAAGTAGTACTGAAGAGTAGTACCAAACTAGCAACAAAGAGCAGTACCACAGTAGTACCACAAATTAGTACCAAAATAGTACTAAAGCAGTACCAAGCAGTAGTACCAAAGTAGTACCAAAGTAGTACCAAACAGTAGTACAAAAGCAATACCAAAAATAGTACCATTAAATGGTTGGAACCATGTAGCTGGCATTGTCTAGCAAGTTGTTTTAGCTTTATTTTATATTGAGTCAGAAGTTTTATCTCACGTTTACAGTACCTCTTCCTGCTATAAGCACATTTGGGTGTCTGGCATTAGCAAAACTAGTATTTAAAATCAGCCCCTTCCTTGATGTTTCACAAGCTTTTTCACTGCTGTCTCTTCAACATCACTTGTGTTTTTTGTTAGCTTACATGTTTGTCGGCTGCAGTGCCCGAGCAATTGAAAGATATATTTCAGGCCGAGTCAATTAATATATAATCCAGAATTTTTGTTTTACTCTGTTCTCAACAAAAATGCATCTTGCTGGAAGTGTTCCCAAAGATGGGCGACAAACGGCCCTCACACAAACACCTTTTAATTAATCCCTAATTGAATAATTAGTCATGTATATCTAATGTTCCACGAAAAACACCTTGTGCAAAACCGCGGAAATGCAGCCTGACAGCCATGATGGTCACATGGTCAGGAAAAAAAATTCCAGGTGGCTGCTTATCAACAGCTAAACGATGAGAGTCACGTAGCGCTGTGTTTCTGCTATGTGGGGGGCCTGCTAAGTCAGCATGGCTTGTTTTAATGTGGCTGCTGTTATACATGCCGCATGCAAATGTCCTGTCTTGATAATCCGCACAAGCCTCTGCCAAGTGGTCAATTGCTTGGGTCTAATCACTGCAATGTCCTCTGTAGATAATGCAGGACTTTGCATCTTTCACACTGTATGGTGGGATCTTCTCTCTCCCAAAAACACCTGAGCACCTCGGAGTATCTCCTCACTGATAAAATGGCAAGAAGAACGATTTTTTGGAGTGGAAAAGGTGCAGATTTATAGATGCTGTACTAGAGATATTGATTATTTCTGAGTTAGTCTAGGGGTGAGGGATTCGGCCAATGGCTGTGAGTTATTTTTTTTTTTTACTTTTTGTCTTTCTTAGCTCCAGGGGATTCATTTTGCATTATTTGTGGTGGCATCGCGTGCCGGCGATTCCCAAAAAAAACAAACCGGGTTCAGGGTTCGAGGCCTGCCGTCAGATCACTGCTACAATTCTGGCAATAAAAAATTCTGGAAAACACAACACCTCGCTGTCATGAGTAATGGCGGCGGTGACAAGGACTGCAGTGAAGCACAGGTGACTGCTGGCGCGGGGAACACAAAACGGAACATTTTGCCCATTCCTGAAAGCCAGCAACCAGAATCAAATCAGACTTTGTTGCCAAAAGCTCTCTCTGCTCCCCCATAATTCC
Organism: Mormyrops attenuatus; assembly: GCA_026777985.1. Classification (NCBI taxonomy): domain Eukaryota; kingdom Metazoa; phylum Chordata; class Actinopteri; order Osteoglossiformes; family Mormyridae; genus Mormyrops; species Mormyrops attenuatus. Next base: position 3,145,613 of record JAODKC010000051.1, on the reverse strand, counting down.
ACACTACATTCCAACACGGCCATGATATGCATTATACTCACAACTGAAAATATGCAAGTTATGTGAGTTACCCAAGATATGCACGGTTCAATCAGTGGCACTCATTACTCATATTAATTAATATTCTGCTGACATTTCGTCTGAGGAACAGTGCAGCGCAGTGATATTTGCGACCAGAAACCCTTATAGCGTGAAGAAACCTGCCGTTCCTGGTTTAAACTGGGCTGCAAGCATTTTCTGATGATGCACATGGTCTACCTTCGGCAGGTCACCTGACTCCTTTAAGCCAATCCACACACAGCAATCTGAGACTGATCACTGTCCTGGGGGTACTATACAAATCATTGTAAGTGCACCATATTTGTGCTAAATACACATTCATTCCCATGCAGCCCGTATGCATTACTTCCTTAGTGGACAAAATAACAGTTACAGTGTCTCCCAACAACACCATAGCCTTTTAGATTTCAAACAACTGCAAAACGAAATTAAAATTTAAATCCTTACAGCACAGCAATCTGGAATGTTTCGGGTCTGGTTTTAGGGAACATTGGAGCATTCGGTGAAATTAAACTGGGACAGTTAAATTCACCATGGTGAAGATGGGGCTTTGCAAAAGTAAAGAATAGCAATTATAGTCACAAAGCTTAAAATCTTAGAATAGTCATTTGCTCTGCAAGAATTATTTTCAAGTGTGGAAAAAAAAAGCTTTCTTTTTCTTGGGGAAAACTCAGGACCAAACTTGTGTGTGGGGAAGATGAAGAGAATGCAATACACAGGAACCCAGAATTGTTCCTTTTGTCCGCTGCATCCTCTTTGATGTGAGTGAGGTGTCACATAAAACATCCGCTACACACAGTCACACTTTGAAGGTGAACATGCGCCGGGTGACGCTGAAAAGCACTCTGGGATTTCGGGACACATCCCAACATCGTGGCGCAAGAATTTCACACCTGATAGTTGCCTCATTGTATTCTGATAACGCTGAATATCAATTCTAGTCTTTGTCGTGTTTCTGTGACTGGACCTGTCAGGACATTCCCCTGTTCACTTCTGTGTCCTTTTTCCATCTGTTGTACACCTACTGTCCTGGTAGAGTTAAATCTCTTTGGTATGAGTGCTTTGTGGCGGAGTGCTGTCCTGTCCAGGGCAGACCCTGAATTATTCAGCGAGGCCAGATTCAGGCCACCTCAGGCACTGTGATGGTGTTCAGATAGCGGCAGTCTAGTGGCATTGCATGGTTTGATGTGAACCGCATGCAGACGGTCCAACTCGAGGCTTGTAAAGGCTATCAGAGAGGCGTACTCCAATTCCACATACACCCATGACCTGCGGCCAGGCGCTTTCAGTATATCGAGGCCGCCGGGCTGTCCTGTTTTCACTCGATCGCGCGTGATTTCTGTTGTTCAGCGGCCATTTTTAATTCGACTGGGCTTTTTAAAGAAATCTGCTAGGGCTTCTGGGTTGATAAATGACTCCAGGGCACTTTAATTTCTGAGACAGGGGGTGGCTTGTGTTTGCAAATAGCAAGTGTCAGCTTTTTGATTGATTCAAGGCTGTTTGAAAAAGAAGACCGTACACTGTGGAGCATAACCACCTGCAACAATAACTGCACAAGCCTTGGGCACATTTAAATACAAAAAAACGGCAACAATGAAAGTAATTATATACGTTCCTTATAATAAGGAAAACTAGGAATGAAAAGGAATTAAGGTCTGCAGCTGGTTTATTGTTTTGTGCTTTATATTCAGTCTTTTATGGTATTAATATTGCAAATGACATTGTTATTCAGGTTAATAAATCATGCTTATTAAGTTATCCCCACTTTTTCAGATGGAGCGTAGTATTTGCCCGTAAAGGCAATTGTCTTCAGTATAAAAATAACGTCTGCCTCTCTACCTATCTGAATAATTAAACCATTTTTATTTATAAATACATTTCTTTGAAAGAACGAAATAGTAGAACAAGAGAAGCCCCAGGCAAGAGCTACCTAGAACTGCGCAGTTAAAAATCTGAGACACAAATGACTTTAATGCATGAAAAAAACATGTGTACAGCGAGGGGATTGGTCTTAATTATTGAAATGAATCTGTTAAGCGTTCACAGTAACACAGCATACAGTGTAACTGTTTTTGCATCTTATTTTCAAATTCTTCCAGTGCAACAGTATGGAGTGCAGCTGTTTACGAGGAACTGCTCATGGTGAGCGAAGAAGATGGATCTTTGCGGTAAATCGGGTTGCGTCGTTAAACTGTCCGCAAACATAATACCGATATTTGACTTAGGTATGAAACTACGGAATAACAACAAGTAAGAGCTACATAAATCTGCAGTGACGGCTCCTGTCATAGTAAAGCCTGGGCCTATAATGATCACATGACATATTTTTAAAATATGGACACTGCATACTGGATGTAAACCAGAGTTTCTTAATCCAGTCCTCAGGGACCCCAGACGGTCCATGTTTTTGCTCCCTCCCAACTATCTGCCAGAAAGTCCACATTTTTGCTCCGTTCCAGCCAATCAAGAGCTCGGAATGCCTAGTACAGGCGTGCTGGGAGCTGGAAGGGAGCAAAAATGTGGACTGTCTGAGGATTGAGATACTATTCACTGTTTATTGTCATGAAAAAGCATGGGGGATAAATATGCATTGACATCACATGCACCTTCTGCAGTTATATTATCCATTATCTTTATCTCTATTCATTATACACCAGTTATAACTGACATTTAAATGGTCCCCCAGGGTCAAATGTTAGGATTGAGCTGATAAAATGGCACAATATTCTAAGCAGCTACACTTATGAGTGATGCTATTTCTGTTCCAAATTTCTCCAGAAGGGTGAGTTCCTCTCCCCCTCCCATGCTGTCAGCTGGAGGCCCCCAATTGGCGTAATTGATTCGAAAGACTGCCTGCTAGCTACCCCAGAAAGGAAAAGATTTGTCTTCTGAAAACTACAGGCTACCATAGCAACCAGAAGCTACCATAGCAACCAGAAGGTAAACAAAAAAATGTACCCACAGCAAACACATTTGTATTGAAAATATTTCAGGTCAGATTCCATTTTTAAAACATTTAGAGCTCTGGACTTAAAAAGGAAAACATAGTTTTAAAACATAGCAGCTGACAGATCCTAAACAGACCTCGGTGTTTTGCCCTTGCAGAGCACACGCCAAGTTACACAAATTGTTATACAACTACCACTTGAAAAGTGTTTTTCCCAAGACCACAACATTTTGAGATTTAAACCCACCACAGAGGTTCAGAATCAATTTCTGCATCACTTTTAGATGAGATGTAAACTGGGCATTAACACCTTCATGTGCTAAAAAAAACAATGGTGCATAATGAAAATAGACAATTTCATTAAGGACAGGAGAATTTGCCTGTCAAGTGCAGTAAAGTGTAATCAATTTATATCACTCTGATTATGAGGTGATGAGTCAGCTGTATCCCCACAGATTAAAAGTGGTAACAAAGAAAAAAGTGATTTTAAAAATAGTGTTTAACATTTAAAAAAGAGGAAGCAAGTTCTACCTCAATCCCATACCGAGCTTTTAAATCCAAACAGCCTGTTAACATTAATGAGAACGTGACAGGCAGTCTTATTAAAAGCGAGTTTTTTATCCGTTAACCCGTATGCTATTTTTTTGTGTCATATTTCAGACAGATCTTATTTTGAAACGTTGCTTCGGGGAGTTTCGTCACCTTCGGAATACAATTAGTGCGTTTTTATTATGCACTTAAAGCAAACATTCGCCTGAGTACTTGCAATTACAAAACAAATAGTCCCTGAGTGCTTGGCTGATTAGTCAAAATTGTCTTCTAGCTATTATACAGCACGTTCGCCGGTACGTCGGGGGCTAGGCATCTCCGAGAGCCTAAATAAAACATCACTGCTCTAATAAATTAGGATCTGCTACAGCTTCGGGCCTGCGACTCCAGTTTAAACAAGCAATATTCTGCCCCAGGATAAAGTACCGTTAAAGTTACAGCAGAAAGAAAACAGGAAGCTATCCGTTTTAAGAAGGAATGACAAACTAATGAAACAAATGACTTTGGTGCGATTCTGGGCCCGTACAGCTGTAGCTACCGTTGTGCTGCTTAAAAACCGATCTTCCGTCACGTGACCGATGTAGTAAACTTACATGCAATAAGGTAGCCATCCATCTTCTGAGCGCTCATCCACGACAGGGTAGTGTCGAGGCCAGGAGCCTATCCCAGGCAGGATAGGACGCAAAGAAGAGGACAACCTGGATAAGATGCCAGTCCGTCATAAGGTACACACAACGGGAGACTTGCAAATGCTAATACGCCTAATAGCATGTCCTTAAGAGGCAACTCAGAGAAGACCTACTCAGTACAGGGAGAACAAGCAAACTCCACATACACAGAAAAGGGCAGAATTTTTAAATCTCAGTCCTACAGGTGTGTGACCCAAGTGAGACCCAGTCATACAGAAAGGTTATCCCGATTTACGAATAATCGCAATAACCACCCATCACATTTCCTTCAGTACGTTTCTTTAAGTGTCCAGTATCTAAGGGCATAGACGGGGCGGGGCCACAAGGGCACTGGCCCCAGCTGAAAGCTGATTGGCCACTAGAGTGCCCCTCCCCTGTCACTCACCAATTCGAAACATGTCATTGACTAATGATAAGGTTGGGCCTTCTACATGAATTATGCCCCTCCCAAGCCCCCCACCTTAAAAACATCTTAGATTCGCCCCTGTCTGCATCCAAAAAAGACCCGGGTTTATAAGACACCGCATTCCAACTGGTTAACCTGGTTAAGAGTGAAAGAGGAAATTACCTGGAGTTTCAGTCGTGGGCGTGCGTCCAAATTTATTACTGATATTAGCACGGGTCTCCAGAATAAGTCAAACTTCACGGTAATCCGCTAACAGCCGCATGTTAACGGCCCCACGCTAACGGCCCTGCACTACTGGCCCCATGCTAATGGCCCCTCGCTAATAGCCCCACGCTAACAGCCCCACGGCACCCAGGTCTTAGTGTCCCATCCATGTGGAAATGCCGGATCCGATATGCCAATCATAGGGACAATATAGCCCCCTCTATTTTTTGCCTCCCTGAAAATAGCTACTACAAAACAATTTAGTGATTTATCCCATATTTAGTATTAATTTTAGGGGGAGGTGTCCCCTAAGGGTGAGATCCTACAATCGCCCCTGATGTCAGTCCCTCAGAGCCGAGTGTGATGTCGGGGCTTTGAAGGTACTGACAACGTCCAGGGTGAGACATCGCTGGCATCTGGCTCCCGCCAAGGAATGTAAGTGCTAAGTCGGCTAATTCAAAGGTCAGCCAGGGTGAAAGAGGGAGAGACGGGGCAGAGCGGCATAATTACTGTGATTTATTTACCCTTTTACTCCTGAGTGCATCCCCACGAAACAGGTTAAGACTCTTCCCGTCTCTTTCACAGTCTTGCCGCGTCACCGGTGTAGTGACATCGTTTTGATGCAGTTTCCCTATTTCATCTTCTACTTCACATTTTCTTCGCTTTTTTTTTCGTTTTTAGCAGGCTGCGCCAAAATAACAGTGAGCTGTACTATTCACGTCAAGAGAAGAGACGGGGTTATATAAATGGCTTTCACATTAGCTCCACATTTTCACAAAGCACATGCATTCACTGTTCATTTGCATTTTTGTCAAATTCATTCACGTTTTTAAAGGTGGCATTTGGGGGGGATCAAAGGTCCTTCCTTGTTATTAACGGGCTTTTACCTGCTGTTGCTATTTGTCTGGGCGAAGTTAAATCACCCAAAGGCGTAATTCCCATAAAAAGTACAGGTCCTGTTAAATGGCACTTCTAAGCAAGACAAAAAGGCAAGCCGTTAATATGGGCTCGATCGCGCCCGTACGGCTTGGAGGAGGCTAACTGTGACTCTAGTCTATCTCCCCCTCATGTTGCCATGCTACAGTGCGTCATAAATATAAAAGCATAAGACTTCCATAAAGTGCCTCGGAGAGAGATCCAAATTGCATATTGAATTCGGGAAAGTACACCTTCAGAGTCGGAGTCTTGGCAAGGCCACCACATCTCGACTGCCAAAACGGGGATGCGAGTAATTGCTTGTCAGAGAGCGAAAGACAAAAAAAAAAAAAAAAAACGAATGCAGACAGTACAAATATTAAAAGCTCTGTAATTCTGCTCTAAGTGCATTTAACTCTTTTTCGCCTGACAAAGCTTATTTTTTGAAAGCCTCAAGCCGTCGACAGCCTACACCGTTTGCGAGGCCCTTCATGCAAACAAGAATATATAATTAATGAACAGCTTTTAATTTGAGGCATTCTGGCTCGAACAACAGGCAATTATTTTCAGTCTGTTCCTCTTCGCGGTGCTTAACGTTAAAATAAATTGATGCAGCTTAGAACTAGCTGGAGCGTTCGATACAACCTGACCGTGGACTGATCTGCAGGCAGCAGGATAGACGCCTACCCATTGACCTGGGGAGCCCTCTGTATGCATACCTACAAAAAATTCAATTGGTCACAACTAATTCAATTAGCCGAAAACAAAGGAAATAATACTACTAAATCGATGCTGAAATAAATAAATTATTGTCTGTTTCCTACACCGATAAAACTTTCTGGTCTATTCTATAAAGAATGAACGTAGAAAATGTCCAGGTGTGACTCCACGTGGGGGACCCTGAATTTCACACAGGCATGGCAACAGGACACCATGAGGGAACCGCGCAGCATTTCAGGCCTCTGGGAGGCATACGCTTGGCGGCCCGGCTTGGCGGTCATCACCATGCAGACACACAGTGGCGTCTGGATAATCTGTGGGGGGATGAGGGGCAGCATTAATAACAAGTAGGTGGTGGAGGGGGGGATCGTCAGCACTCAGCACGACCCGCGATTCGACCGCCGGGCCGGCCGCCAGCTCCGCCACGCTCCGCCACGCCAAACAGATGCCTGTCTATTATCTCCCGCCACTCGTTTCCACCCAGATGTGTTCCCAGCAGCCAAAGAACAAGCCAGCAGGGTTCCCTGAGGAGCATGTGGGTATATGTTTCTGTCTACCCTGCTGGGCCTGCATATGACTGCATTTTGATTAATTGGTGAGGACGCGAACGGACACCAAAGTCAACCCCGCTCCAAAAGTCACAAGACTATTCAAGAAATCAGCCGATGATGGCACTAGAAGGTTCCACAACGGAATAATTCTACAGTCCATTGCCATATGCAGAGTATACGGTGTCAGTCCCGCTATGCTATGATAATTTGTCCCTCAGGCCACAAATTAAGCACAATGCACAGGTCAGAAATACATATTAAGGTGCTTACAGTAAGACGATACATGCAACTAGTTATAACGGTTAATGTATAGATAGTGAAATATATAGTGCAATGTAGAAATAATGCTAATATTGCAAAGGAGTAGATAAGAGACAAATAACCGGGAATGTACACGTTTCATTTAAAGAAATTTTGATGAAATTATATATGTTTACATGACCTGTGCAAATCTGGCCTCTTCAATGTGATCGTATCCCTGACACAGAGAGAATATGCAAGTATTCTTCAGAGAACGTGTTTACTGAGTCATATAACCTGACTTGACAGCATCTGATTAATATTTCTGCTCTTCCCCAGAGGTATGCAAATACACTTTTGTCCTTTACGGAGTGACAAAGTCTTGCTGAGGACTTAGAAGAGATTCCTATCCCCGGCAAGTCTAGCGTGGAAGGAGAGCGGATCGCACAAACTGCATCACTTGTTTTTAAAAGCCTTAGATATGATGCGATCAAAGCAAAAACTCCATTTTACACGTCAATATAAAAGACACTGCTTTCTCCATCGAGAAAAGTAATTCGGTGGCCTACCTTGGCTTCGTCTGGGAAATGCAAAGTGCTGCATAATGAAAATCAATTCGAGTCCGTTGATAAATGGGGCTTGCATGAAGCTTTAATGAATATTGCAAAATTGTTTTGTGTCATTGGTGCTTTTACGGCATCGGTCTTATTTTCAGTCGAAAAACTGAATAGCACATTTTAGTGCTAAAAATTCAATGGCGTCGTAAGATATGATTAAAAACGGCTGAACAGATACTTGCATAAAGTGAATGTACTTCCTATAGCTGTACTCTAATGCAACCTCAGTTTCACTCTATATTTCAAAGAGCACACACTTCATTCTGGCCTAATCTATAAGTAGGCTCTGTGATATTGCACACTCAGGAAAATGGCCACCACAATTTAAAATTCCAAATTTGTGTCCCTAATATCACCATTGATCCTCTTTTTCAGTTCCAAAAGATCTATCTATATTTCAGTACGATTATAATGTGTTAAAATGGAAGCCCAAAGTGACAATTTAGTTACCGCGGTATCTTCATATATATCTATATGAACGATCAATGAAAATCACACGGCTTTTATTTAATTCCCTTGAATTCATGAGTCATGCATAAGGTAGAGTTAAAATATGTCAGCCTACATAAAGGTAGCCTCAAACACGGACTGCTACAAGATAGGAATGGCAGAATGCGTGAACAGGCCGTGGGGGTTGGCTGCTACAGTGCGGAGACATGACACATTGCAGTAATAACAATAAAAACAATAACAACAATTAGTTGTATTATTAGTAGTATTAATTTAATGTCGTCGCAATCATTAAAAAGCATTCAAAATGTCTCACAGTGAGGATTTTATGTAACAAAACATGGTATAGCGTGAGTTCTGGAGGATGCTGGGGCTTTTGAGGGAAAGAGAATCAGGTGACGGGGACCGGAGTCCACGTACTGTTCTAAGAGTCATAATCGTTTTATAAGCAGTTATCCCATTACCAATTTACCTTTCATCTGAGAGCACAGGACCCAAGAGGAACCTGCAGTCCAAGGTTACCACCATGCAGAGAACATCTTAACCACTGAAAGACTCCGGAAAACGATCCAGATGATTGCTGCAGAGCTCGCTGCATGTTCTCTGATGATATTAGACCAGAGGTGGGATTTGAACCTACTTTTGCTACCCACAGAGGCACCATGGGATGCGATGATGTAATAACATTTATCTAATGCTGATAACAGGTATTTAATTGAAAGCCATTGCATTGGGTTTTTTATGGTTCTGTTCAGTTATTATATTAAGAGTACTCTTGGTGACCTTCAGTGTTCTTCAGCTGAATGAAATTATACATCTCGGTAAACGTATTATCAGACGGAGAGTGCCTCACTCGCCTCCCTTGTTGAAATGGAACGCCGTGGTCGATCCGATTATTTAAATTCAGTTTTTTTGCAGATTCCCGCACTCTGATTCCAGCCCTCTTGGGCAGAGTTGGGCTCGTAGGCCGGGAAGGTAAGCTCACAGGCAACGAAATGTCATTAAGTAGGTGCCAGGGCTCATTGCATTTTCCCCATTGCACTCTGGGAAAAACGGCGCAGACTGGACACTCTGAAAAAAGACGGCCACAAATCGGATGTGAAACCCTTTCGGTGCTTTAGCCAATTGAAAAAAAAATCATTTTTTTTTATTAGTCTCACATTTTCCTAGAAGGTTTAGGGAATAAATCCGCCACAGATTCCTTTCTTTCAGGAAGAAGTCATATGTTTTTATGGCAAAACAATCGTTTAATGTAGCATATAACTCAACTTTACTAAGTACGGCACTGGGACCAGCCTAAGGCTTGCATCGTCATCCTTACTGCACTGTAATTTAAATATATTCGCTTTCTCACTGATACCCGTAAAGCTTGTTTTTTTCTTAGCTGAACATTCCTGTATATTTTACTCCCCCAATTCCCCAAATGGCTTCTTTCAGTCATTTCGAGCTCATTGAAGGATGTACCTGTCAGGTGAACCATATGCAGTCGCCACCCAATTATCATCCTAATCAGTGTTTCCCAACCCAGTCCTCGGGGATCGCCAGACAGTCCACATTTTTGCTCCCTCCCAGCTCCCAGCCAATTCAGAACACTGAATGCCTGGTACAGGTGTTGGGAGCTGGGAGGGAGCAAAAATGTGGACTGTCTGTGTGGATTGGGTAGGAAAGCACTGGTCTAAATAACCACTTGGGTCCGGTTCTTCCCGTGGTTTCAATTCGTGATGGCGACATGCTTCAAGCCATCACAACCATTCAGAGATGGATCAAATTCTCAGGGCAAAATCAATCATCTAACACAGTGTTTCTCAGCCCAGTCCTTGGGAAACCCCGGACAGTCCATGTTTTTGCTCCCTTCCAGCTCCCAGCCAATCAGAAACACTGAATACCTGATACAGGTGCTCTGGGAGCTAAGAGGAAGCAAAAACGTGGACTGTCTGGGGTTCCCCGAGGACTCGGTTGGGAAACACTGATCTAACATACTGTTTCTCAACCCAGTCTTCAGGGACCCCCAGACAGTCCACATTTTCTGTACCAGGTGTTCTGTGTTGTTGATTGCTTGATTGTTTGGTTCAGGTGTGCTGGGTGCTGGGAGGGAACAAAAATATGGACTTTGAGGGTCCCTGAGGACTGGACTGAGAAAAACTGATCTAGCATAAACTGAGAACATTCGATTGTGGATTAAGCCAACCAAAAAAAAAGAAAGAAATAAAAATAGAAATAGACAATCATAATAACAAAAATGAAAAAAGTTGCTTTTTTGACAAAACTGACCCTTCCAAAGGCTTACAGAGAGCTTGCAGTTATTTAAAAATGTACAAAAAACAGTGTACCCCTATGCACATCACATTTCACAGGTAACTTACCTCTGAGAGAAAACTGGGACACTTTGATTAATGTCACAGTCGGTAAGTGAGGTGTATAGACACAACAATAAAGCCTGTTCAGCATGGGACCCGTGGGGCGGAAGCGGCGGGAACAACCGACGAGAAACGCCTGGAACCGCGGTGATTTTTTTATTTATTTTTTCAGTCCTCGCATAAAACCACGGCATGTTTCTCTCAACGGCGAAGGCGCTCAGCGTGTAAGCGAACAATAAACGATCAGTCTCTGGGGGGGTAGGGGGGGATCAGCACGTCTTTCTAATTTCCTCTAATCCGAGGTGTCTTGTGTTTCGGGCCAGCTGAATAGAGCCTAAAAATACAAAATAGTGCACAAAGCAAGACCAAATGCTTTAGGCTGTACTTGTTAGAGCATCTTTATCGACTGTGAAGTGTCCACATTTTCAATCCTAGTGTTAGAACAGTAATTGGATATCCTATCTGTGATTTCTTCAGGGGTAAATAGTCTGCCTATCTATCTATCTATCTATCTATCTATCTATCTGTCTGTCTGTCTATCTGTCTGTCTCTGTCTGTCCGTCTCTCTGTCTGTCTGTCTGTCTCTCTGCCCGTCTGTCTGTCTCTCTGCCTGACTGTCTGTCTCTCTGCCTGCCTGTTCATCTGTCTCTCTGTCTGTCTCTCTGTCTGTCTCTCTGCCTGCCTGCCAATCAAAGCAGTCTTTCTGCTGCAAATATAAATAATTATAATTTTCCATCTTACTTAGAGCTCATCAAAGCTATTAATCTCCTGCAGCAATTCAATAATTTGTAATGCCCCCCCCACCCCAAGCATTAATAAGTGGATCATATTAAATTTATCAAAGCAAGCTGTTATGCGGATTGGTATATTCCTTAGACGTTTCAATTTACTGAACATCATATTTTGAAATTATTTCAACTAATGAAGCAATTCACAAACTTAAAGGATGTCTTGAAATTAAATTAAATTACAAGCATTTTAATATATGCATAAACCTTGCAATGTCTTCCTGAATATATGCTTCATAACTGCATGACATTCTTTTAAGGGACATCCAGGCAAGACATTTCAAAAATCTAAAAGCCCACTTAGTGTAAGTGAGTACAAACTCTCCCATAGCAGAATGCTGCACATCCTCTGCTCTGCTTGCAGGATTAGTAGCATTAAAAATGTCTCAATTACGCGACCACTATAGCAGATCAACTATGGCACAGCTCAGGAACTGATCCATGGCATTTGTGTAGCCAGTATGATCTTCATTCTTTGGCTATTTCAGATGGTGGTAAGTACAGTGGTGCATTGTTCAAGCAGCGAAGTGCAGCAAGCAAATTTTTCGTCCAATAAGCAGAAGTACTCGGACATAGCTGTGCCGCTTGGTGGGTGCTTGTCTTTAGCTAGTCTGCTAGAAGTTTTGTACCTGTCCATTATGACAGGATTTGAAAGCCACAGTTAGGGTGTCGTGATGGAGGGAGATGTCTACTTCACATCAGGAATGTTGGAATAATGTCAGTACTCACAGTTTTTGGTTGCATTGTCTGCTCTTCCGTTTGTAGGTCCTGCTCCTTCAGGCTACAGAACGAGAAGAAAGACACATCAACATTTACAGTAACACTTAATCACAGGGAATGTTCTGACCCATGTTCCAGGTCAAAATATGCACCTTCCCGAAAGTGATCGTTCCGGCACGCCCGGCATGTCGGATTACGCCCGACGTCCGCTGGCAGATCATGGGAAGGCTGCACCCACGTGGCCGCGATCCCGACCATGTGTCCAAGCCCGTCCTGTGACATTACTCTCGCTTCTGGATAGCTCAGAACATTCGCGGTGAGCCGGTGCTGCCGTGAAGATATCTCCTTGTTTACCAACAATGATGGGGGGGGGGGCTCAGCAGCGTTTGATCAAGATCAAGCAGACGAGTTCCTGGACTACTAGAGCTCACAGGACCACATATCGTCTCACGTCAAAGTGTCATTTTTCTCCAGAAAACAAACAAGCAGGTGATGACTCTGGAGAAGCATCTTATCCAGTGCTGTCACCCTACATTGTGACCTATGCCAGTGTTTCCCAACCCAGTCCTCGGGGAACCCCGGACAGTCCACGTTTTTGCTTCCTCTCAGCTCCCAGCGCACCTGTACCAGGTATTCGATGTTCCTGATTGGCTGGGAGCTGGGAGAGAGCAAAAACGTGGACTGTCCAGGGTTCCCCCGAGGACTGAGTTGGGAAACACTGCCCTATGGTGTCTGAGTTAAGCTCTAGCTGCCCCCATAACCAGATGCTTCATACAGCCAGGAGAAGGATCAACGTTTTCCTTCACACTCGTCCCTACATCACGCACCTCCTGTGACGCTCATGATGGCTTTGTAGTTGTGTTCATCTCCTGTTCACCACAACATTCATCAGTCACCATCTGATCTAGCTCACTTAACTCTACAATGGCTCCATCGCCTTGAACAGTGTGAAGGCGAAACATTTGTCAGACAGCATGAGACGTTCAACGGGCAAACATCAAGGTACTTAGAAAATAATACATGCTTTTAAAGACATTTCATGTTCTCTGCTAGGTGAATTTTTACCTACATACATGCCAGATATAATTAAAGGTACAATTTACCACTGAAGGGGAAAATGAGGCATCGAAGCCCATGATGAGTAGACAATCTTGATTCGTCGATCACGAATGTCAATCACTGGTTTTCGGCAGTTCTCATTGGTTACGGTGGTTGACAGCACACTATAATCCCACCCACCACAGGTTCTGAAGCCTCAATTTTCACCATCCCTGACGTCTTGTATACCTTTTATTATGCCTGGCCCTGCAGTACAATACACAGCATCCTTTGTAGCGAATCCAAGACCATAATGAGGCCTGCAGTGAAAGCTTGTGTGTGAGACACTGGGTTTAGCTGGTAATTCATTGCTTTTCTGGGCATTGAGACAGAATGTAGCCTTTCACCAACCGCGAAAACCAGTAAGGGAAACTGTGCCCGGTCTCTGTTTCTCTTAACTGTACGAGGTTCGGGAAAACGGGTGGGTTTTGGGTCTAGTCTCACGAAGTGAAAGAGGTTCCTGTTCTAGTAGAGATATACTTAACCTGAATTACTGAATTAAAATATCCATCCACACTAACTGCTGATATCGAAGGCATCAGCAAGACAATTCAATAACAGAGGAATACTTGGTGAATTTGCGTGATTTCAACAATTATATGCTGCTACTTGGTACTGTACAGTGCAAATTGAAATTTCCCACTTTCTTTGAATATCTTTATCCATTAGACTCTAAATATGCATCCACATATCCATCTACTGGCCACTTTTGCAGAATAACATGGAGGGGGATGGGGGCATGCGTCTGTGGGCGGGG
>JAODKC010000051.1:3112877-3123462 GCA_026777985.1 Mormyrops attenuatus | reverse complement strand
ATTGTGCAAGTTCTCCCACTTAAAAAGATGAGACAGGCCTGTAATTTTCACCTCGTCAGGTTTTGGGTGTAGAAATAACCTCTGAAACTGCGGGGTCATAAACGGACTGGGGAATGGAGTTACCCAAGGTCGCCCCCCCGCCAAAATCCCCTTGCTATCTTTCAATTTTCCAAACACATTTAGAATTTTTGAGAGCACAGCGATACTGTCAGTGGGTTTAATAGAAAATGTGTTCACACTAAATGCCAGCTTATCTGGTGTAACCTTTAAGCACATAGTCCAATTTTGATGTGTATATTAAAAATGATTTCACCACAGCTACTTAAAATACACCTCCCACATAACAAAAATAATGACTTAATAAATTAACTTAATACTGATTTAGCAGTGAAGAAATATCAGCCATATTGTACTCATTTAATAAACTAGTACATTGTTTTGCACACTTCATTTAATTCTTTATTATTTATTCTTTATATTCTCATGGTTATTGTACTACCAATTTTCTTTTGTTTATTTATGCACGTTACACTTTCCTCTTATGACAAAGAAATTTCCCCCTACAGAGATCAATAAAGTTCCATTTTATATTAATATTAAGTTTATTATCAATGAAAAACTAAGCCTGTTTAATTAGTTTACCAGTTTTTAATTTATTTTTCTATATTGTATTTTTCTTTTTCGTTATCATGCAAAATAGTAGCTATTTTACAAAAACTGAGCCAACTGTCTCCTTCCGTCTTTGTAACTAATGCGATTTAAGATGCTGCGGCTGCTCGAATTCACCGACCCCTCGGGAAGAGTGACGTTTCAGTCTCCCTGTGACGCATCTGCAACTGCAGACATAAGTGAAGGGAAAGAACTGCCTGTCATCCTTTTTTGTAACAGGTGTGCAACTGCTTTGTGAACATTATGAGCTGGTTTATTTCACTGGAATAAATGTCTGTTCTTTTCATTCAGCCTGCCATTGCCTTACAAACCTCCTTGACGTCATTGCGACTGATGGTCTAGTTTTCCCTCACATTTATATTATTCCTAGGGCTATCACACTTTCATCGCCTCCCGTATGAATCTAACACCATTTCCTGGGCTTGCTCCTCAATGGTAAAAATGCAGGATTCTCATTATTTACTCTTTTGCTGTTCATCCAGTGACTCTCCCGATATAATGAAAAACAACCGAATTGCAATTTGGATGATGTGCCGTTTGCACCGTGACTGTTGTCTGGCATGAGAAGGTCCTGCAGAAACGTGGCTAAAATCACAGTGGCTAAAATCCTGTCACACTGCATCAGGGTAAGTAGCCCTACAGTCCAGATTTTGGGAGAAAAGTGCTGGCAGCCAGAAATGAAACCAGGAACTGCTGTGATTTGCAAAACATAATAAATGGAATGCGTTACAGTAGAATAAATACGTGAAAAGTTTGAAAGAGTCAAAATATTAAACCGAAAGGGTAATTATGCAGTTTCTTATATCTGTATGCAGATTGGAGTAGAAAACCGAATGTTTCAACACCACTAAAGACTGACTTCTAGATCCCATGGCCAGTAATTAATTAAATGTATCCAGAATATTCTTGGCCGAAAACCTTCCACCACCTCTAACCCTCCAAAAAAAGTATTCCTTTTATGAGCCCTTGTCGGCTACATTTGACGAAACTGTACTCCATGAAATATTTTGAGAAAATTGTGATATCGACATATTCTACGAATGTCAAGATAAAGTCCATTACTTGGTCTTGTTTGAGTATGGTGACCAATACCTCTTTCTTAATAATATTCCACATTTTTTCTGACAAGTCAGCAAATACCTTACAAATATTATTTAGTTAACAACACACCAATTCATGAGCTCAGTACAAATGTCCTTAATCTGATTTGCTCCAGTCCTCTTGCATAAGAAATTACTGGACGTTTCTTATAATGTAACTTAGAATTAGTTTTTTTTGTGTCTTTCGGTAAAGACTTACACTGTCAGAAAAAATATCAATTTGTACCTTGGAGAGATTGTCACTGGTGCTGTATCCTCTAGGGTCTGCCAATTGTACCCTTAGCTGTAGGTACTTGTACCTTTTAAGGTACAGAAATGGACTCTTTGTACCATTAGGGGTACATTAGTGCTGTTTGTACCAGGGCTGAACCCCTTTTCTCTGACAGTCTGCTTCAAATACGCTTCGGTTGTATCGTCACTGTGATTCCTACTGTGTGTCAAATAAAATGAGAAAAATGATGTTCTAGGGTGAAAAGCATTCATCATTAGCAGTCCTCCATATTTCGTCTGAAACAGTGACTCTGTGTTATCAATAAGATCTGCAATGGACATTAGATTTTTGTTGCTGTTGTTGGTGGTGGTGCTGGCGTTTGACTCTGCTACAGATCTAGAGGATTAAGCCGATAAGTTAAATCAGGAAATCAAACCAAAGGCATCACAGAATGCCCATAAACTCAAATTGATTAGGAAAGTTAATTAACCTCTCTGATTTGAAAGGACAGATAAAAAACAAGGTTATATTGCATTTAACTCAAACTGAGCACTGCCAGGTTGTAAACCTAAATATAATAAAGTATATTACATTTATATAGCCCTTTTCAAGACACCCAAAGCACTTTACAGACGCAATAGGGAACCATTTCAACCACTCCCACTGTGTAGCCCCCACCTGGATGATGCGACGGCAGCCATTCTGCACCAGTACGCTCACCACACAGTAGCTAAGGCAATGAAGGGGCAAAAGAGAATTCACCAGTTACATACAGGGGATGAATAGGAGGCCAGATTTGAAAGGGCCATTGTGGGCAATTTTAGTCAGGACATCGGGGTACTATCCCTACTCTTTTGAAAGATGCCCAGGGATCTTTTATGACGTCAAAGAGTCAAGACCTTGGTTTTACATCTCAGCTGAAGGATGGCACCATTTTTACTGCACAGTGTCCTTGTCACTGAACTTGGACATTGGGATCCACACAAACCACAGGATGGGCTACCGTGTCACTGCACTGGGGGATTGGGATCCACACTGACCACAGGATGGGCTATCGTCTCACTGCACTGGGGCATTGGGATCCACACAGAAAACAGGATGGGCTCCCCCTATTGGACACACCAACACCTCTTCCAGCAGCATCCCTAGTTGGTCTCCCATCCAAGTTCTAGCCAGGCCCAAACCTGCTTAGCTTCAAGTGGGTTACCTGGGTGCGTGCACCCCCCCCCTTTATGAAATCAGATCCTTCTCATGGAGCCTTTCATACATATTGTATATATACGTATGAAACAAAACAGTCCAATAAAGTGGTTCGTTTACAGTTCTGGTCAAATTTCCAAACACTGGTGGAAATTTGTTGTTACACATTTGATTTACTGTATGTTTGTAATTTTCTCGACAGATTTAAAGTTTTCTCACCTAGAAAAAAGAGATATAGGATCTGAACACTGTTACATGTGATATCCCAAAACAATGTTGATATAGATTACGGCCGATACGTTTTATAATTTTTAGTACTAATCTATATATAAAATATTTTAATCAATCCAGAGAGTCTCCTGACTTGTCCCCTGTGTATCCAGGGATGGTTTATATGGACATCATGGAGCACCACTGGGTAAGGATATGGTAGGTGGGCTTTAGTGGTAGATTTTAGAGGTCAACTTTTCAAAAAATATATATTATGAATTAAACCTCTATTATAAAAGAATCTACAGGATCTATAAGCAGAGTTGTTGCAAGCATTCTACGTTCTCATGTTTGAGTGCTTAGATACATGCGTATCATTCAGTTCTCTGAACAAATATCCATTCAGAAAAATCCTGGACGTCAACGTTAACTTAATTTCTTTGTCGATAGTGCCATCGCATGCTGTAGAGTTGGGAAGTGCATATGGCGGAAAGGTACGACGACCTTGGAATAAGCACTCAAAGGTGCCAAGAGCGAGAGGCCTGCCAGCGAAAGTGCATTAGATGAAAAGTCACTTGCCTGTTCTTGAAGCCTGTCGACTCCTAAGTCATGTGTAGGATTGTGCCAGCTGTCCCTAACGCATGGCTGGCGTGCAACACTGTGATTCCAGAAGCATTCCGATTTTTGCGGAATTTGTTTGAGGAATCCTGTTATTATTGAAACAAACTCCAAAACACACCATCACCCTGTATTCTCTAAGCAGTTATGGGGGGCGAGTGGATTACATTTTAAAAGGCGAATCCTTAACACATTTGGAAATTTCTATAAAAATGACAAACAAGACATAATTTCGTCTTATTTTATGTCCAAAGTAAATTTCTTAAAGAGTCCTTAAGCTGTTCAGATCCTGAGATTAGTCTCAGAGACGCACAGAAAAATCCCACTGGGCTTTTCGCCTCTCCAGGCTTTTGTAGAAACGTGCTCCTTTGTGTCTGATAACGCCGACGGGCTTTCTAAAGCACAAACATTAACATTCTGTCCATCCCCAAAGCACATCCTGATCTCTTCAGCAGATATCAACTTATTCTGATAAACCAGCGATGTCTCCGAGGCCCTCGTCTAACCATAGACCTCCGTCTTATCTCTCACACGCAAACAAACACACTCACACTACCTCAGATTTACGCAGTATCGTACCGCATAAAGATCCTTGAGAATAAAACCCGCCTGCTCACATTCTGCTGATCCTAGTACCGAAATATATTAGCAAATTAGCCACAGTCACAGAAGCAGCAGGAAGCTGTGCTTTGAGATGCTTTGAGATGCTTTGGATGCTTGGATCGTGTTACTTTGAGGGCTAAAATATAAAAGTACCACTGTGAGGTATTAAATAATGCATTTCAGATGAGTTATTTAACATTATGCAGCTGATAATCTGCTGGCTGTGTACAAAACGACTGTAGGAATACACTGTGCCCATTTTATAATTAGATCTCTCTTGGAGTTCTATCTATCTATCTATCTATTTATCTATCTATCTGCTGAAATTTTCTTTCATCACACTGCAAATTCACAAAACAGCCATAGCGGGACAAGTATGACTAATTAAGGTGCTGGAAGCAGTTAAACGTATCTTACGGATTTTCATATTCTTGCATTATTGTAAACATCTGTGAAGGAGTCCAGGTTAGCCTGATCAGCTGCGTTTCCATGCTGATTGATCAGCAGCACCAGGAGCAGGAACACCAGCGGTCATAAAGGTCAGAGGGAGCCCTCGTCTGTGTTTAAATGCTGCCCTTGAACTCTGACCTGCCTTGTTTCTCACATCCATCCCACAAGCTGCTCCTTTATTATTAGTGTTTATAAAGACGTTTTTTTGCACCGAAAGTATATACAAATAAAAAAATATACCATATCGCCCCGTGACCCTAAATTGGGTAATTGGTTGCAAGATGGATAGATGAAATTGAACAATGTAAAGTATTCTATTTATTGTTGAATAGGCAAAACCATGCTAATAACGAGTACAAAACAAAATAGACTTTGAAAAATGAATCATAGTCCAAGTGTGAAATTAACAACCTACATAAATTATACTTCTGTAAAATAAAAAAAAATGCTGATTTAAATTATCCTTAGTGGCATAATTAACTAATAGAAACACATACTACATCTATTATAAACACATGCTTCACAAATATAGGGATTATATTTGACGTGCGTGGCCATAAAATTATGAATATTATGGTAATTAGAGTGCTAATTGTTGCTCAACATGAGGGCAGGGCAGGCCTTTGACGCGGGTCACATGTCCAGGGCTAACACTCTGGTTAGTGGCCTCATCCTCGACATCACAAAGCACTGAAGGCATTTTGGCGGAGGAAACCCTACAAACCGGGACAGGGAACGGCTGCTTTGGAAAAGCTCAAAGCCGCTGTCTTTTATCAGCAAACCAGCTTTATGAAACGATCCAAAAAAATCTGGTCTCCACACTAACCATATGTTAATCGTCCACAGAACACCAAAAAGAATATCGCAAGCCCTTCCTTATACGTCTCAGGATATGAGATGCTGCGGATTAAAGATTCAAAATATTTATCATTTAACTGGACTCATAAATGCTTATATTTTGTGTCTTAAATGATTAAATGAGCCACAAGGGTTTTTTGTTCCACTTAGAGCAGACTATTTGTGGAGCTGAGAAGTGAAAAATTTTAAAGTTCTTAAATTTATAGCACATACATTTTTGGAGGATGGTGGGGGCTGGGTGGTATTGAGGGGGTGCGGTGCGAGTTGAAAGGTGGGAAAAGTGATGCTCGTACCCTAAACATGCCTCTGTGTACACAAGCGACACACAGTGACGAATGATTTTTATATGGCTTACACACTGTCATGGATATTCCTGGATCGCAGTCAGTTATATTACAAACTTTTCAGTGACTGCCGGTTCATGTAAATAGCACCCCAAGAGCCATTCATGCACGCGAGCAATTCATTTGAATTCATTCATTGCAAATTATTAAAAGTAAATGATCTTGTCAAATACTTTTGTTTTGGGAGAGGTGCGATCGTTCTTTTACTCGTTTTCCTCGATCCACTCTGCTCTTCTTTTTCGTTATTTACTCTTTTCCTCTTCCTTTCCCTTTCTTCTCTCATTCCAAACAAGTAATGGGCTTATCGGGCAAATTAAAAAGGCATTTAAAAGAGAAACAGTTGCACAGTAATATAATTTAAATGGGAACAGCTATCTTGGCTGTGGAGAGTATTTTGTGAACAATGCCTCGATGATGAAACTGTAATGAAATTTTGTTTGCCGAAAGACATAAGACTAGACAAACTCTTTTCTTATCTAAAGTATATTTTCGGATGAAACTCATCTTTGAAAACCCTAAAAAGCTTGAGCTTGTCTAGAAATTGGCATTAGAACCGTTTAAGAAGGCCTTACCCATACCATGTGACCACAGAAACCGCATTCCATCAAATACAATGGACATAAAATCCTTTATCTGCCCAAACTCCAACCCCAAATTTATCTCTGCTCTAAATGGCATGCATTACAGGGCTACGATATCTAGTGGATCTCGAACTGCTGCTGAGCCCATTTTATAATAAATAAGCTTTGGGGGTCTAGGGCTGATAAATCTGCTGAAGGTGCATGAATTTAAGCGCGGAGAATAACCACCAGATTAACCACCAGATGACACATGAAATGATGGATTAACCAGCAGATGACACACGATGCAGAAGACATTCTGAATATGGAAGTAATGGGAAGTAAATCTGAAATACAAACTAAATCCATATTAATGGGAGCCCCCCATAACCACTGGATAAGTGGATGGATGGACGGATGGGGGATGGGTGGATGGACGGATGGGGGATGGGTGGATGGACGGAAGGACGGATGGATGGATGATAGGTGGACAGACAGATGGATGGATGAATGGATGGATGACGGGTGGACGGATGATGGATGGATGGACGGATGGATGGATTGATCAATGAAAGAATGCAACGAATTTGATAATCTCACTGTGATACATACTACTAGTTAGACGGCAATATTCAATGACAGGTCTTTCAGGTGTCATCTGGATTTAACAATACATCCAAACCGAAGACAGCCGTACGCTTGGATCCACTTCTCAGTGTGACAAGCAGAGCACATGAGCTTTGGGCATTAGCGCAGAGACGCCTCGTCACCCCGTCACCAAGGGTTTGCTCCGTTTATGTTCACACATCTTGGAGAGGAGCTGTCGTATTTGCAAGCTCTGTCTCACGGTAGCAGAACCATAATCTGAAAAGCTGAATTAACATACTAAAATTAGACAGAAATGTTCTTAAATGTGTCCTTACATTCTCTAACAGCCCGTCACGAACTAGCCCTACTTGACATACCATGTCAAACATGACGACCACCCACCATCTTGTCCCAATGTTACCACTTACCAGAGGTGGGTAGTTCAGGTCCAGAAAGTATAAATCCAGACCAAGATTTTGTTTCAACCAACCAGTCGAGTACTCTGTGACTGTGACTCTTTATACTCAACTACTGGTTGGTCGTAACAAAATCCTGTTCTGGATTTTTTACTATCTGAACCTGAACTATCCACCTCTACCACTTAACACCTGCTCTCGCAATTTTAACTACGGTACAAACATTGAAAGCACCTTGTCGTCGCCCCCCCCCCACACCCTGTTTGTTGGAATGAGGTAATAAATCAAGCCAGTTGTCTTGGGTCTGCTTATAACACAGTCACCCACATGAACCACAAGATAAACCCAATAAACATTTTAAATTACCAGACATTCTTCTGGGTGGATGCAAATCCATATAGAGATGTAAGTATTTTTCACAAGCAGGTGCTATAAGCAGGGCATATAGCTCTCTCTTCTGACAGGCTTTAGCAAATAAAGCCAAACTATTGTCATCTACTCCATAATAAATTATACTTACCAATTTTTTCCCCTTGCTGTTAGGATTCACGTAGTGTAGTGCGGGTTCATCTTAAAAGTCAAGCTCTGGTGGTTGATTTATAATTTTCCTATAACTCTCTGCAGCTAATATATAGAGTTCATGCATAAACAGGCTGGTATTGTACAGCTGCCGATTTTATGAGTTCTTAAGTAATTGGAATAATCACAGAGACTGATGATATTTCGTAAAACCCGGTCAGCACAATTTTAATGGAATAAACAGAGAGTAGGCAGGTGAAATCGTGTTAAAAATGATTAATTTCAGCAATGCAAAAAAAATGCATAAGGAAGTTCAACATGGTCAAACATGGAAGCAAGCATTCCACAGGTGCACATTCTGAGGCTATGTCGGAAACTACATTTCCCCTTATCGCTCACATCTAACTAGTGTCCGTCGTTACCGAATAAATAACGACTTCTGAGGATTGCAGCGATTTGCCGCTTAATCGTATGGCGGGTGTCGAATATATTCGGCGGGGATCTTTTGGGAAATATTAACACTGAATTTTCACGATTGAAAGGCTGTGCTTAAAGTCGTGCAAGCCGCCCCCCCCCCCCCACATTATATTGGCAGAGACAGACAGTAAACATCGCTCAGAGTCAGGGCTGCATTGTGATGGATGGGATGCCGGTAAATGGGCTCCCAGAAGCCACAAACTGTGGTCCCAGCCAAGGACCAAACCAAAATATATGTTTCTATGACAAGCAAACACAAAATAAGTGAGTGGTATTTCAATATTTATGTTCGCGAGAATGATCTGTCCCAGGACTCCCGTAACTGTTTAATAACTTAGGAAAGTTAAAAGGACCTATCAGAATGATTCTTTTTATTTCACAGGACAGTTTCGGTGTGTACGGCCGTGCCGTTTATAACTACTCTGCATGGCATGCAAACCTCTCAAAAACAAAGTCATGGAGAAGAAACGAGGGCTTAACTAAAGGTGTTATTACTATTTATTTCTTTCTCTGACGTGACTGACACTTGCCGTCTCTACACGGTTATGATAGTCGGCGACCCGAGATGAAACTGCGTTCACTTAAGTTAAATAGCATTATAACCAGAAACACGGAATTATCCACGTGGACAGGCGCGATGGGGAATCTACGCCCCGTGGCAAATTAATATGAACCTCATGCGTTACATTTAAAAATAACTATATGTTTAAATTATTGACAAAGAGATAAAAATCTAATCCTAATTATATTAATAAGTACGACAAAATATCTGAAACTAAATATATAGGGCTAGCAGTTGATGATGATGATGATGATAATAATAATAATAATAATAATAATAATAATAATAAGAAGAAGAAGAAGAAGAATAATAAACAATGTACGTGTAATTTACACCTGAGGGGTAAGGTATGGTAGCTATATGGTGTACAGCTGAGGTGGTCATCCCATGGGTGGCATAGGCGGTCGCCTAGGGCGCCGACTTCTGAGGGGGCGCCGATTTACCAGCCAATATCACTTTAGACACGGGCGCTGGTACTAGATGATTCTCGCCTAGGTGGCCACATTGGCCAGACACCCTCCCTCTACCTCTCATCCTCACTGACTGCTGTACAACTTATATCAACACTGAAGTCGCTGAGTCCGCAGCACGTGCCCTGTTCAGTGGCTTTCGAAGCCGGTCTCTGGTGCTGTCTTGCTTTATATCAGCGGGGAAAAAAACGATATACTTGGAAATTGGGTTGATAACGTATCAGTTGGTACAGTGCACGCTATTCAGCTGTAACTGTGGATATATACTGATCGCATAGAGTTAGCAGTGGGGTCATGATCAAATATGACCAATTATTGGGTAACTGAAGCACTCTGACAGAAGTATGTAGTAAAAATGGGAAAACACGACACTGTTAGCCAGCGTGTGCTCTGCTTCTAAACAGAGAGATTAAAGGACTCTCATGAGCAGCAGCAAACAAACACCCAGAGCCACAATAACACGGTAAGACAGTCATTTTATCTGATTGGTAAATAATTCCTCCCAATTCCCCAACTGAAACACACACTGAAGGGAACCCGGCCCACTTAAACACGTTTTCTGGTACCATATGTCCGTTGTAGGCTCGGGAAGCTTATCCTTCTGTACCCCCAGTGGTAAAAAAAAGCACCAGCTTTTAATTTATTTTATCTTATTTTTGCCCCCCCTTTCTCTATAGGCCTGGCAGGTGCTCTCTTTGCACTGGAGAGTTTCGGAGGACAGAATTACCCC
>JAODKC010000051.1:3103736-3112867 GCA_026777985.1 Mormyrops attenuatus | reverse complement strand
GTGTGACCATTTTCCTAAATTATCGCCTGCATGACTTTCCCATGGGTGAAAGTGGATGGGCTTAATTGCATTAAGAACTGGGAGATGACAGTCAGGGAGTCCTTTTGCATATCCCATCACGCTCTGCTTGACATACACACACACAGGGGTGAGAGCAAAGGTTAGGGTCTGAGGAGAGGGAGGGGCATATCCCGAGGGCCCCTGGGGAGTTTTTCTGGAATCTCCTAGGCGGATGCTTGATTAGTCCCGGGCTGTATTTATGCATTGGAATCCCCCTGCTGTCACTTTTGTGCCCCACCCTCCAGACGGGAGCATTTTTCAAACTGCAACCCCCCCCCCAAATGCATCAAACGAATGACTGGGGCGTGTTATTGGAGATGAGTTATCGATTCGAGGGTCTGCACGTTGTGAGTGAGGAAGTAGGACCCGGCACGAGAGGGAAGTATTCAGGAGGGAAATAGTGGGAACAGTGTGGGTGGGCGTTACCCTTTTAATAGATTCCTGCACCCAGTATTTCTTAATGGTCTCTGAGCACGTTCCAAGGATCCAGTCAGCCAATGAAAATGAGTTTTTACTCGACAGCCAATCAGAGATTCATTGCAGACCCTCCCACTCCGCCCCCTCAACAGCTGCACTGAGGCATGCTCTGCAATTCATTATTCAATCTCGATAATGGCGTGGGTTTTAGCCGGACTAGGGGGTAGGGGGTGGGGACAGTGAGGAATGCTACGCTTACCTTAAGCTGGAAAACTGCTGCCATATCTTCTGCTCCAAGCTTCCCTTCTGAGCTTCCCCATCCTTCTCCTGGCCACAGCAAGACCCCTAGCAAGACTGTCCATAGCCCCGTCCAGGCCATTGGTGCCGATCTGTGAGGGAGAACAAAGCGGGAGTGAAATGGCTGCCTCCCTGACCGCATCGCAAAGAGCTCAGGCCAAACCAACCACTGACCACGACTGGTCGGCGCCAGGCCCCCAATTAAGCAGAGTAACTGGAGTTTTTGTAGCGCCATCAGCTCTATCTTCAAGTTCACTGAAAAGCAGCCCTCACTCATTGTTCTGCTTCTTCTTTTCCTCGGTCAAACTGAGCATCCAGACATTGACGTTGGGTTATTATGAGATAATTACAATTATTGCTGCATCGACTAAAAGTAACAAGATTCTACAGCTTTGTGGAATCGATTAAATATGTTTCTGTTATCTGATTCGAATGTTTAATCAATAATATAAATTAGGATTAAGTATAATTTGACTTTATCTGTCATCCAGTTTTTGATGTTATGTTTGTCGTTCTATGTAATCAAGTGACTGATAATATATAAATATATTAATATTTTAAACAGAACCTCACCTAAAATGACAGCGTCAGGATTCAAGAATCTAGAATCTAGACCTTTCAAGCTTCAGTATGTGGTTTCCTATGTGTAGAATGTAAAATAATAATAATAATAACAATAACAATGTAATAGGATGTAAAAATTAGCCATAATTAGTCCTGTGATTAATATGAAATTGTATTTTCTCGGTGAATTGTAAATTGGAAAAAAAAGATGCCAAAAATCCCGGGAGTTTTAACAGTTTTAACAGTTATACATAGCGTACGCCCAGAAATCTAGCAAAGAGCACAGCCGACAAGGCATTAAACAAGAAATAAGATCCACCTGTATTGCCTGGTGTGGGTGTCAACACCTCCAGGGCTGAATATAGTACAGAAAACGGGCGCATTTTTAGGTTAATCACAGACGCAGGATAGAGGGAGGAAAAAGTGTTGGAAGGTTACAGTGGATTAAACAACGCAGTCAAACAGGCAACGATTTTGGTTCCGGTTCCTTTTTCCCCCTGTTTGATACCTAAGGGGATATTGATCCTCTCCAAAAGCTCAATTTAATTTCAATCTGTTTCTTATTGATTATGGATATTATCATTCTAGACTTTGTGAAAATCAAGTTTAAGGTCATTTGATGTGTTTCAGAGTATCTGTAGTGACAAGCACGTTGCCATCCAGTGCCAAACGGGTCTATGTACCGTCAACTGTCTCTCATCTGTAGCCTGGTGCACACAATGTCTGGTTCGAACCCTGCTCTTCTCGTTTTGCTGCCACATAGTGCACGTCGCCATGGATTCAACGTCGTCCGGCAGTCTCCAAGAAGCACACCGATGAGAACTGATATCTTTTGCTAAAAGTGAACATATATCGAGCGGCCGGGACCTGATTTCCCAGGACTCTTCGTTAGCCGGCACGACAAGTGCTACAAATTACACCAGCAGAAAAATGAAAATCGTTACCCCAAATTAACCCGCCTAATTTATGGGCAAAAACGTTATGCTAATTTAATCAAAGTCCCCAACCACTTGTGACGAAGGGCCCCATCCTTGCGGCCGACACATGTACCCATACACTTTCGCTAACAGACTTAATAACTTTTAACACGGTTGCTGGCAGACCAACATCCCATGTTGCGTTAACGAGGCCATGTCCAGCGCTGCGTTGCCGTTGGTTACTGTGCGCCCATTGTGGATTCGACGAGAGAGAGGAAATCGAGCGGCCCGTCAGGGAGCGAGCGACTCCTATTTCACCCGCTATCGCTCTGACACCAGGTTAACGGGATGAATTCTTCCCGAAATTTTATACGACAAAACTACGTGGTAAATCTCCAGCCTCCTGAAGTATTTTGGACGTTTTATAGCTATGCCACCAGGGAGCTAAGCTGGCGAAGCGTTCTTCGTCCTGACAGAGAAGAAGATACAGCTGAGACGAAGGTGACAGGAAAACCACAGAAACCAGGACTGCATTTACATTTATTAATTTAGCAGACACTTTCGTGCAAAGAAACCAAGTTCAGTTCAGTGCAAACAAGGTCAGGAAGCACAGTTATTAAAGATTTACTTGGTGTCTAAATTACATGCAGAGAAGTTGTTCTATGATACTCAACAATACAACACTGTAGAGTCTAGAATTTCTCAAAATTTTATAAGATCACATGCTAGTTAATGTTTAGGTAGTGGAGCAGGAGCCTTCCAGTGTTTCTGGACAAAAGTGCATTTTTTTATTATTGAAAAGCGAACTAAAACCTACAACCCTGAGGTCAAGAGGGAAGCTCATTCCTGCTTCAAATGAATGACGTCCTCGATGATTACCCGTACTTATCACAGCTGTGAGGATCATCGTTCTATTTACACTTTTTTATAGGACTCCTGGGTTTCATTTAGGCCAATTATTATTTTTTTCGTTCACCTACATGAAGCTACTAGCTAGTTGCTCGATAGAGATAAGTGTAACAACTTTGACCTTTCTCTTTCTGTCGTTTGGAGAGTAAGGAGATTATTTGATGAAGCTTTGTGGCCAGAGCAAGGTCCCCGTACTGAAATGTACCACACGTCTAAAAAGTCAGCTTCGTTCTCAGAGCACTGGTGTTTATATAGCCCGAGGCATGCTGGGATAAAGTCAGCACAGGGCAGCTAAAGCCTTAAATTACACATATAGAGATCCTTGACATTTCCTGGCCTGCCCGAGCCGTCGTCCATGTTAATTAGCATCTAACTTTCTTTCTTAAATCCCTTTAGAAGAACGGCACAACGGCCAGGAGGAAGTAAGACCTTGTGGCGTTGTGCCTCGGCTGTCTTGCATGAGATGAAGGGAAACCTTCTCTGTATCATGAACTAACCTACCTATGAACGAGTCAGAGTCATGCTGACCGGGGGCTCAGCCATTTGGGGGGTGAGATGGACGTAACATATCGCTCAGCCAAGGAAAACAAAAGGTTATAAAAATTACACATATATGGACGAGTGCTTGGATGATGAATGGTTGAATAGATGGATGTATTTTGCCTACTTTGTTAGTATACAGCGTAAGATATACCATATTTATATAAGGTAAACAGTGTGTGTATATATCCATTTAAGATCGTTGTACTTATTCGTATAAATTCAATTTTATCTCTATAGGGCATGTTCACAACATTACATTGTTACATTGTGCCAAAGTGCTTTTAAGCACTTTTTTACTTTTTAGCACAACGACCTCCAATATACCTATAATTAATTTAATAAGGCTGGTTTCGTCTGTTTGACATGTGTGTACATATTTCACCGGCACAAAAACACATATACAAAGACTTCTCTCACATCATTATACACAGCTGTAACTAACTGGATTTGTAGACCAAACAATGTGAATGAGTCACCCTCATTAGCGCTAAAACGCTTCCATGAGTGGCTTCCGCCAATGCACAACCCCCTTTAGTTTACATATCAAAGTAAAAAAAAAACAAACTGAAAATTATCAAACATGCACATAGAATAGACCACACCACTTTCAGCTAGAACATGTTTGCACGGCTAAAACAGATTTCTTTGTTTAGACACCCGTCGAAACATCCAGTGCAGACCAGAGGTATATTCTGGACTGCATGTCATATGTATGCCGTTGTCGATTTACACGTGACACACAGAGAAGCAAACGTGTGTGTTAATGTATAGTAGAAAGCAGGCGTGATATGTCAGTACCGAGAGATATATATTTGATTTATTTAATTTATTTGATACTTTATTATAATTTAAATTAAATAATACTTTTAAATCATTTTCCCAAATAAAATGTAAATTCACCAATATTACAAGAGGAAAAAATCCACAGCAATTGTCTTTTATTTATTTATTTTGTTAGCTTATTTGTTTTGGTTGCCATTTTTTAGTTTTGTGTATTTTCTCTGGATATGCCAGATCATAAAAACTCTAATTATATATAAATTCCCGAAACATCCTGTAGAACCTTTCACAGTGTTTCTGCCAATGTATTTTGTAATGCACTCAGATATTTCGCATATAATAAGATTTAAAATGTATTAGGCTGTATTAGTAGCCTACATGATGTAACCGTGTCACCTTTTACTTTGTAAAACAAACGTGAAAAGAATACTTAAATAATGTACTGTAACACATTTGCTAATTGTGCTGCAATGAGTATTGTGCTAGAGACAGGAACATCAGTCAAGCATTACCGCTGGACGGTCTGCATCGATGCAGTGGGTCTTCAATCGCCTGCCGTGGATTATAAAACTGCACCTAGGATATTCTGACTACTGCATTACTGCCCGTACTACAACGCCTCCCTATTACATTCCATCGCCATTTCCAACACATAACTTAAGTGCATAAACAGCCGACATATATCTCAAACATAAACATACAATGTCTAAACAACGTTTACCGATCTATCTTGAATAAATCTATATACGTCTTTATCCAGTCTATTTGCTTACTTGGGTTTCGAACGTACTAGGAATTCACATGTTGCGTATTCAAACTACCGGATTTCAGCACCATGCACGCTTGTGGACAGCTCCGTCTGCAGCGTAATAAGGATGCACGCCTTTTTGTAAACTTTGTTTAATCCACAAAGAGGGAAATGCTTTAATTTTTAAGATCAAAATGCGGCGGCCATCGCTGCTTTCAAAAATGCACAAAACGCAGAAGTTTTCGCGGATCCGGTGCTCTTCTCTTCTTGGCTATAAGCAGACGTGCGAGGCATTATTTACCAGGGCTGTCAGAGCGCTTTTCCAGCCGGGATGGGACGCACTTGTGATGCAGATTATTTCCCGATCGCTAACTTCTCTAGCGAATTATTCTTTCAGTCTTTTGATTGCGACTGGTTAAGCCTCCAGTTTAACCGTCCCGTTTGGATGCGAAAAGTCAAACTACAAGAAGGATGAGCGCTTATTCAGATTTATTCAACATCACTGACCAGCACTGGCCAAGCCATTTTAAGCGACTAAGCCTTAGTACAAGCAAACCACAAATTGCTTTTGTCTCGCGATTAATTCACGCGATTCCCTCTTAAAGTTGCACCCCGACACGTTAAAAATGGTTATAAAGTGAGATTTCTGTTGTTGACGTTGCCAAGTCACACAGCTCGGAGCAATTGTGCTCGAAATCGGAATTACCGACAATAAACAAACTAAAGGCATCTCTTAAAGCAGAAAAAAGGGAGAAACGACCGCGTGTGTTTACGTGATGTGCTTAATGATGAATGAGGATTCATTATGCCTGTTTTTTTTTTTATAATAGCTCCTGTATGTGCTTCCACTAAATGAAAAATGTCAAACAGATTTTTCAATTAATCATAAAAATGATAAAGGCACATTGTTGGTCAATGCCTGTAGCCGAGTACGGATATAATAATAATTACAAATTTAAAAACTTGAAAAAGGAACCTTTTTAGAATTCAGTTTTCTGTCACTAATAATATGTATGTGCAGAAACAATACCATGCCTGCTTATCATTTGTAAGTGCTCCATACCTGTCGTACTCCGCTGGCGAAGAACCGTGAGCCCGCCGGTACCCAAACGAGTCGCAGAGGTATTCGGTCTGGATGCGAAGCGGCCGCCTTACTTCCACCCGGCACACGTTTGCCGATCACTTCTCCTGATTTAAACCCGGGCTCTGGAAACAGGGACGTGCTTCAGCGTTCAGACTCTCGGCTGCGGCACCCCATCCTCGCGCGTCTGCCCCCCACTCCGTCCGCTTGTCCTATTTCAGCGGCTCCAGACTACACTCCTCCTGACGTCACACGCTGCATTACTAACATATCTGCATATTCCAGTCCCAAACTGACACCTGTGCCTATTTCCGTGCGCTCGGTTTCCCCAATGGGAATGAAAATCACTACAACGTGTAAATACGCTACACAAATACTAGGTTTATAAAACCCTTGTGCAACGCACGTCTCAGGTTTAATGGATTTTTTTGAATGAATATTTTGTTTGTTTGTTTTTTTCACCTAAGAATAAGATATTATGCATAAAACGTTCAATACACCTTAACGAACTACCAGCTTTTAAGGTAAATTAGTAACTAACTTAGTAGAGACGAGATCCAGCCGGTGGCATACAGGAACCTTCTAAATATTTGGTTTTACACCAGAGGAAAGGCCTTAAGATCAGAAGGGTGGCCGCTAAAATATACCAGACGTATATTTTAAATGGGCCTCTGCCTCCCTTTTCAATAAATTACTTTTCCAAAGCAATTAACATTATATGTGGTCAGAGGCCAGATATACCCGTCGAATCAATTTCAGAGCAGCTGCTGAACCGCACATGCCAGTCCGGAAGCTGAAGGGAAAATTCTAGCGCGTCTAACATTTCAAACAGCAGCCCGGAGCGGCGTCCCCGCCCGCATCATCTCACTTACGCTTACTTACACTCACGCACTGCTCATACTACCTTAATCAGTGATATGTTAAGCCCTAATTTTACTTGCAAAGTTTTTATATATTTTAAAATGATTTGAATCATTCACTTTAAAGAGCTGCGCGGCGCTGAAGCACGCAGCCAGTACGAAATTAGCGAGTGTCAGGATGAATTTCCTGCCTAATTAAATACTGACAATAGAAACACGAGAATAACTTGTTTTGTTCCTTATTTTAAAAAGTGACAGTTTCCTGATTGCTCTATAGAAACAGGAAACGAAGCAGCTTAATGTTAAATAATTTATCAGGGAAGAACAATAAAATTGTAGAAATGTTTTAAAAAAACGCTCCTGAGAGATTTACTTGCACAAAATTGTTCTGAGGGCAGAAGAAAACATGACTGGTTCAACGACATCTAGAGGAGGCGGAGACATAGACATCAGAGTGGTTGGTCCCGCTTGGACCCACCTCCTCTATAATCTGATTGGCTACCTCTCTGAACCAATCATGTTTCCTTCTGCCCTCAGAACATATTTGTGTAAGTAAAACTCGCATGAGCAAACAAAGCAGATCGGTATGGTCAATCAGTCAATCAATCCAAGACCCATTTGCTACATGCACAGTTTTACTCAGTATAATGCGCAGTGAAACGCAAGGTTTGCCTAACCCCAGTACTCTGAAACCGGGGACAGAAGTATGAAGAGACACACCATTAGACATTAAACATTAAACAATTCTGAGAATAGAGAACAAGAGGACTTCATCAGCACTGCCTCCCCATTGGTTCCGTTCGACCGCTGCCACCGGTGTCTCGTACGGCGAGACGGAGAGGTGCGGTTACAGGAGGCCCTGAGTAATCACAGCCGACGGCTAAACCCACACGGGACGAGAGGACCCTGCAGTGGGGAGTGAGCTTTTGTAACGGAGTGTCCCCAGCGGCTCTGCGGGGGGCTTATTTAGTGCTTAGAGTCATAGCCTACAGCCTGATAAAACCACATAATGAAAAACACAAGATATCCGAAATAATACTCCCCTGAAATAAACTGTGTAAAAGTGGCCTAGCCAAGCATAAAGTGAAATAATGGCAGTTAACATGCACTAAGCCATTTTTACTGCCTTCTACTGATTCTGTAAAACCAGTGAATGATGCGCGCTTTTATGTTTGCACTGGGGGGGCAAAAAAAAAAAACGCATCTTGCTTACCCTTTGTGTTTACAAACATATCTGACGCATACAAAATGTATTATTTTGTCCACCTATTGGGTACCAACAAACCCTTATGCAGCATAGAACATGGTTTTATAATTGCAATTTTGTAATTGTACTAGTTCCCCGCCCCCGGCTGCCCCACCACCTCCCAAACCCCACCTACGGACGTATACAGGGAAAATGCCCGTTTCTTAACTTTCTGCCTCGTTTCCCGCAGCTGTCTCTATGCTTGGGCAGGAATCACAACAAAGGAGCCATGATTTTTTTTTTTTAAAAGGTTCTTTTTACGATTTGAAAAAGTCCTGCTTTCAAACCTGATTATCGTTCAAAACTGAAACTTTTTTGTTGTTGGAACCAGTGATCATCGAGGTAAAATGCTTTGAAGTGAAATGAAATGAAATTGCCCCAAAACGTGGGAGCCTTTCCTACATGTTCCACTTGTCATGTGTGATACCTGTGATTTTATGTCCTAACAAGGCTTTTTAATGTCCTGTTTTCCTACATCGGTCCTGCGCTACAAAAAACTTTCCAGTAAAAGTTTAGAACGTGCCCAAACGTTGTTCCATCACTTCCTGTTTAATTTGAGATACTTTTCTCTCCCTTGTACATTGTGTCTCACAGAGACGGGGAAATAGATTCTTCGTAAAAACTTTTTGACTTCAAGAGAGGTGATTATGAGGTGAGAAGTGAAAGATGCACTTGCTTCACAGTTCGCAGCCGTAATAGCAGGGATTGT
>JAODKC010000051.1:3071236-3101236 GCA_026777985.1 Mormyrops attenuatus | reverse complement strand
ACGGGATGCTGGTGTATCAGATGAGCTTTTGAGTCAGGGGTCACGGTGGGGGATTTCAAATGCCCTGGTGTCTTCAAAGGAAGCAACCAGATGGAGAAGGAGGTGCAAGTGACATGACTGTATAAAATCTATAATACAAACACAAACTCCATGGAGCAGAGATGTGGAGGTTAGCACTGGCGTTGGCTTTAGTCCGTCGTTTTGTTTTTGGGGGACGTAATTCCATGACAGGTACACACCGTCTCAAGGACTGGATTTTAAATAAGAAAGCTAGATTACAATAGGGGTGTGGCAAGGGCAAGGAGGAAGAGGGTGAGACCAAGATGGTGAGGGGAGCAGAGAATGCTGGGAAGGTGTGGTTACTCCCCCCTTCCACATTAGATGGTATGGTCCCCAAAATTCCCAAGTATATTATTTCAATAAAGGAATAGCTTTGAAGATGGTATGTCTTCAAACACGATGCATAGAGTATCCAATGTAATTATGTGGAGTATCTGCACCGTCTAAGGTCAGGACGACCGCTAATGTCCTCGGATCGCAGCTGTGTGCTGAGGTACTGAGAATGCAGGCTGAAAATAACGTTCCTGGCTCTTAACTGGAACATAATTTTCCATGAATGGAAATATTCATCCCATTTGGGATGCATTAATACATTGAAAATTCATGTTAATATCGAGATTTCATATAGATTTAAATGTTTTATGTTTTAAATATGTTTGTCGGGAAGCTGTAGGAGAGACCTTTAGATACCGTAGATATCACAGACGCGGTTAATCGGTGAATATGATGTGTGTTACATGAATATGGTGGAAATTGACAGACATCCTAAGATACCGCCAAGGCCGCCACCCGGCACCTGAATGCCTGATAAGCCCACAAGGTCGGGGCTCACAGAGAGCCTGGTAACGGACCAGGCATTCTCATTGGTTCATGTGAGCATTAGCTTGTTTGACAGGCCTATCAGGATCTGTACTCAGGAAAAGGGGTGTATACAGGGGTGGGGCCACAGGGTCACTGAGCCCCGCTAAAAGCTGATTGGTCTCCAGAGTGCCTGCTCCCGTGTCACTCATCGACTCATTGGCTAATGATAAGGTTGGCCTCCTGTATGGATTATGGCCCTTCTTATCCCACCTTAAAAAGTCCTGGAATCGCCCCTGCGCAGGAATCCTTCATTCTGACCTTGCTCTGAGAAGTGACTTACAGGTCATATGGCTCTGCATACACCCATGCCGATGTCTGGACGTTCTCATGTATATCGCCTCAGTTATGGCTGTGTGTGTACAGAGGCTGCATTAAGCTCAGACTCTTCCTACAGCTCCCTGTGTTTATGAGAGAATCGGCACCGAACAGCTGCCCTGCCAGGTCTTGGAGAGGGTTTTCAAAGCTAGCTTTTTAGTTATTATCAGACCAAGCAGGAATGGAGCTAAAATGGTCCAAAGCAGGCCAAAGAGGGGACTGTATTGATTTGTTTCCCTGTACCGGTGAGTTAACCATGGTGGGGATGTAGAAGATAACATAGGGCCAAGTATTCATCCAAAAATCACCAATTAAGTAAAAAATCAAATAATCAATCAATCATTTAATGAATTAATTAATCATTCAATCAATTTTTTGATTGATTAAGTCATCAATTGATTGATTGATTGATTGATTGATTCATTCATTCATTCATCCATTTTCAATCCATGCTTGTCCTGTGCAAGGCTGTGGGAGCTCAGACTTTACTAGCAAAGACAAATGCACAAACACCAAATATATGAAGAGGCAGAACTTAAGCGAAGTTAGTGCTTGCAGTGCTTGCTTTTTTATTTAAAGTTAATTTAAGTTAAATTAATTAAAGTTACCACAAGTCAAGGTTAAATAATATACTCAAAATACTTTACAAAATTGGTTGATAACTTATATTTCATAAATGAAGGGAAAACGCGTGCCAATTCTAAGCATGTGAGGTTTTTAAATATCTGGCCAAAAGTGGGAAAAAAAGAGTGAGCGAGTGATATATAAATAAGTGATATTTTTAATAATTCTTGTTAAAGGAGAAAAACAACAAAGAAATGTAATTTGAGAAAATCAGCAGTAGAGAAATGTAAGCAGGGAAAATAAGAATTATGTTACATTCAATAAGCAGTTCAAACTACAGCCCGTGGGGCTATATATAACAATAATAATGGCATTAGAAATGAAGATAAGGGCCAGAAAATCCTCACGATAATCTTCATATAATAAAGTATAAGTGGCAGCCCCTGGTACAGACACACGCGCTCGGGGCTAAGAAACGGCCTGTCGCTGCCGTGGCTCCTATACCGAGTGGAATCCGGTCAATAAATGTGGCTCTAAACATTATCGAAAATACATTCTCATATCGATCGGCACGATTTAAATACAACCGCAGCAGGCAAACAATTATATGAACCGCTAGACAGCTTAACAAACGCTTCGATACGACTAAACCCAGAAGATAGTAAGGGCATTTGCTCACATTTGCTTACAAAGCTGTTCTGGCTGCAAAGATGATTAATAATTATTTGTTATATACTGCTGGAGGGCGCCACGGTGGGTTGTGGTGCTGCCTTGCATTTCCAGGGTGGGGGGGGGATTGATTCCTAATCCCTCTTGTTTGCATGTTCTCCCAGTTTTACACAGGTTTTCTCTGGGTATTCTGACTTCCCCTGCCATGCAAAGGCTTGTACCTATGCATAGTTTCATTAGGCTAAATTACTTTTCTGTACATGTGGCTGTAAGTGTGTGTAACCCAGCCTTGTGCCCCGTGTGGCCTGGCAGACACGTGGTCACGTAGGAAAATGTCACGACAGTGTGACATGCTGCACAGGGAAAGAGGGTGACGATCCCCTTGTGGCTCAGAGACAGAAAGGTTATATTAAGAAAACAGAACAACAAAGGGAAAACCAAAAAATTACAGGACCACAAGAGGTCAGAACTAAATAGGTGTAAACGCTACAAACAGAACCATAAATAAACCTACAAATGGAACCAGGCAACTCAGGGAACAAAACTTCGGAAACAATCAAAGTAACAATACACAGTGACATGAGTACAACAACTGACTGGAAGACAGAGCAGAAGCAGGTACTTAAATACACACAAGGCTCGCAAGACACGATGCAGGGCAGGTGAGAATCATACCCGAAAAACTGTGTGTGAAAGCACAGGACAACGAGGAACAGGTGGGGCTAATTAACACAACTACAAAGCTTAACAAACATCAAAACTCAGAGACATAAACCAGGCACTAGTAATACAATCCAAAGCTAATCAATGCAGAATGAAAGGAATGAAACAAATACCCAAAAGGAACACAAGGAGGGCAAGCAGATGAGAGAGAAACAAACACAATGCAATAAGCACTGGGGAAAGAGAAAAACCAATAAATACAACATAACAGATAAGGCTGGTATCTGGCCAGCCTCAAACCCATGACCAGAGGGTTAACAGCCTGAGCTACATGCTCAAGCCACTAAGCTGTGCAGCGATCTAGGGAATGCAGAAAGCACGCTAGGAGGTAGTACAAAAAGAGAGGAGGGAACAGGATGGCCAGCACCTCCTGCTGGCCAAATGGGGAAGAGACATGAAGGGCAGGGACAGATGGGTGCTGACCCTGATAGGAAAAGAAATGGCTATGAACCCTAACCCCCACCCATGATATTTTTGTTACCGCTCGGGCAAGTAGCCAAGTAGTAAAATTACGAGTTTGAACCCTCCTGGAAATTAGGTCTACGCCACCCAGCTGAAATGTACAGAAGATCACAACTACTCCCCCCCCACCCCATGACGAAATCTACGGAGAGGGACCAGCCCCCTCGCCCCAGTCGGAAAATTCCACGAGAGACCTATCGGTACGGTTGCTACGCAAAATTTATTTTTAATAATTTAATAGTAACCCTTTTTATTCATTTATATCTGCTGCCTGGGATAGACTCCATGTGATCCGGACCAGGATAAGCTGGCAAAATATGAATGGATGGATGGATTGACGATATTCTAGTATAACTACAATGTTCACGGGATGCTTTTTTTTCAAGCCAAAGTGTACGTGCATCTAATATGTAGCTAGGCATAAATGACCATGTGTTTGTAAGAGGCAGCGCTAACCTCAATGGAAAGGGTCACAGGAGCAGGCAAGAGTTTGTGCGTTTAAGACTGACCTTTACATTTAGAGGCTCATTTATTTATTTAACAGATGCTTTCGTCCAAAGTGGTACACAAGCGGATGATGCATCAACAGCATGCAGCCAGGCTGGGCTTCTAATTGGAGGCCAGTAATAAGTGCTGGTTAGCATGTTAGCAAGAGCTTATTCAATGCATTACTATTCAAAGTAAGAAGCTAGCAAAGAGCTATTCAAACCAAAACACCATGAGGTCTCATCACAACTAGGCGTGAAATTTTAACTGAATAGTGAAGGCAAAAGATTACAGTAGAAATAAGCACATGACATGAACCGGGGAGTCATCATGTCGACAGTGGACTCTACAGGAAGCGGAAGAGTCATGTTGTTGTAGAAAGGACCTGAAAGTCACAGACTCTGTCACACCCCAGGATGACCAGGCCTCCCCAGGTCTGACAATATCGTATACACACCGGCGGTGTATACCCCCACTCAAACCATGCATTTGCATGAGGCCCCAGAAATTTGAGTGGCACCCTGTTGGCCAAAAACACTCACTACACTAGGCGGCCCAGAAATAACAACCCAAGCCCTATATATACAAACAGGAAGTATTGATCAGGCAGTGTGTCAGCATTAGTACAATGTAATATCTGTATTAATTCATAACGCAGATACATTCTCAGCTCCATTTTGTTATCACATTTATCATGAAAGTTAACTTTCAAAAAGCTGCCAGCTCTCCTACTATCCAGCACAATTTGGCAGCAGCATGAACCTGAAATAATTCACAACTCCGCTGTTCTGCGAAAACCCTTCGGTTGCGCTTAACCAAATATAGCGTTAATATATATAGATATATATATATATATCTGGTAAGCTTGTCTTTCAAAATTAATATTAGTGAACTTTAATCATGCATTTTTTTTTCTCCAAGCTACTGCACACGGTGTTCAAATAAGCCAAAGGTTTCCACACAACATTTAATTGAATGTTATTTCTGTCCAGTGAGACTCCAAAGCCAAACGGCATAATGACTTAAAACAAAGAACAGCAGGCGGGGTTAATGAATTGAGCTTTATTACGCGCTGTTTGTCTGCGCGTGTGTGTTGTTGTGGTGCGTCCTGTTGATTATCCTGAGCCTGAAATCAGAAACAGATCTTCCATATATTTAATAACATAAGTTAAGAACAGTAGAAACATATTACATTTAACAGACACATTCCTATAAGAAAAAGAGAAGCAGAATTGAGAGAGCAGGGTGAGCCAGTCCTTGGAACAATCAGGAGTTATGGGCCTCGCTTAGGGGCCAATTCGTAAAACCACTCATCCAACCTTGGGATCTGACCCAACAACCTTCTGATCATACGCAGAGTTTCTGAATATGCAGAGCCGCACACCAAATGTACACTGACAACCCATCAACTGGGGAAAATATCATATTTTAGCATGTTTAAGGTTTATTCATGACAGGCTGGGGAAAAAAAGATACATATAGAGTACTAGGGTGTGTGATCTGAATGCCCGCTGTGGGTATTTCCTTCGGAAACGCCATTTTGGTTCCCTCCCTTTAACACCCAGTGTGAACACATTACACTTTCACCGCACGGCCTTCATCATAATGACGGTGATTTATTTAACAATTAATGTAATTATTTAAACTTGAGTGGTAAAGGCCTCTGTAATCAGGAGGTCGGCATGAGCTGGATGAGAGGTTAGCGGGATTGGCTACGAGCGTAGGCGGGGAGGGAATGAGCTGGTCTCGCCTGATCGGGCGCCGAGCTGGTGGAGAGGGGGGGCGGGTGTTGAAATAGCAGTGAAGCTAACAGGTATAAACATTTCTCATAGATTTTAGAACAAATCAATGCAAATGAACAGTCAACTGTGCTCCCACAAACAGATTCCAGTAACCCCGACTTAGCCTCACGGAAAATCAGGGAACGATCGCGAACAAATACCTGCAGTGGGCAGGGTAGCCTGGGGAAGGCGGGAGAAAGTTCATCTCTGGGATTTGAGCAGGCATCGAGCGGCGCGGGCCTTATCTCCAGCACCAGTCCTGGTGCATTAACTACACTTTTTGGGGCAATTAAATGGCCAGCTGGCTCGTCCCTCTTTAATGGCTTTTCAAAACAACCCTGAAGCTGAAGATTATTGACATTGAACATGTACTTATTTATTTATATATTTATTTGATTCCCGTGATGGGTTGGCGCTCTGTCCTGGGCTTTTCTGCATCTTGTGCCAAAAGCTTCTGGGATAGGCTCCAGACCCCCAATGACCCCGCATAAGACAACTGGATATGGAAAATGAATGGACGAACATCTATCTATCTATCTATCTATCTATCTATACTACCAGTCAAAAGTGTTTTCACACCACAGGTTTTTGCCACTTTTCCATTTATTTCATAAACTGCTGATTTTTTATTCTTGTTCAGCATTGAAGTGAACAACTATAAATGAAAATATAAGTTAAATAAAACAAGTTTCCTTTATAACATGGAAGGAGTATGTAACAGTGCATGTCTGACACCCTATTAACTGGTTGTGTGGTGATGGCAGTCAGATTCTAGGCTGTCCTTTAACTTTAAATGGACATGAAACAGAGCAGTATTTAATGTCACTTGTAGGATGAATGCCTTGAATTTTCTCTGCTGCTATAACTGCTAGAGGAGGTTACTTTGATTAATCAAAGATACGACATTTTACTGTTAACAAAGGTACTCAAACGGTGAACATACAGAAATTTATTTATTAGCAAAGATTCTTCAGTGCATTTTTAGTAAATGTTAAGTGAGAAACTTGCAAATGTAAATAATCTCAGTGTGTGCAAAACTTTTGACTGGTAGCGTATCTATCTGTATATTTGTTTGTTTTTTAGCAGCAAAGCATTATGGTCCATCTAGCAAAACAAGCCAGTTTCTGGCCAAATATGAGGACATCACAGTTAGCCGCGTTCCGACACACCCTTTACTGTTTAACTTGAGGAATTACGGCACCTCAGACATAGGAGTAATTATGATCCAAGGTTAATTGCTTGATCTCCGCCATATGCAGTGTTTCATTAGGCTAAATCGTTCACGATTGCCGCGCGGCGTTCCTCCCCAGCCGGGGACCGCCGA
This sequence comes from Mormyrops attenuatus, assembly GCA_026777985.1. Taxonomy (NCBI): domain Eukaryota; kingdom Metazoa; phylum Chordata; class Actinopteri; order Osteoglossiformes; family Mormyridae; genus Mormyrops; species Mormyrops attenuatus. Next base: position 3,093,991 of record JAODKC010000051.1, on the reverse strand, counting down.
GCGCTGCTGTCGCTCGCGGGTCCCGAGGCCAAAGTTTGGCGGTTCTGCCTTGCTGTGGCCTGGGCCCGCTCTCCTCCAAGCACCCAGGTGCGGCAAAGGCAGCGTCCATCTCACGCCGTACGCTCCGGAGCGCGTGCCAGAAAGTCCTTCTTCTGAAGAACACGCCGCATCCTGAGGGAAAATTACTGACATTACAAGGATCATTACCTCCAGATATAAACGCAGCGCATCGCCCTGGCTTAATGATGCTTTGATAAGCTCTTTTCTGGGAGTAAACATAATCCGTTAACTTTCAATTCTTTTGTCAAGTGCACAATTATATTTTAGGCTGAATAAATGGCACATTAGCAGCTGGAAAATAAAACAGTGTGTAAAGCAGAATATTCTGAAATACTGATCTGGCTAGATGTGAATAAGGAGAGAGATAGTAAGACTTAATCATTATGCTGAAGTGTTATCAACAGGATCACACATAGAAATTCAGGGGCCCCTGACAAAATGTAACCTTGGGCCCCACCATTGAATATGTTTTACATATGCAAGGCCTCCTGGAGAGTGCTGACCCCCCCCCCCTGAATCTGCCAAGGTATCTATGTCCCTTCAATGGTCCTGCCTGCCAAATAAAACATTTCTCATCTTCCACTTAAACCCCTAAACATGAATGAATATTTAAATTTAAAACGAGCACAAAAGCACTGCTAAAATGTTTTTGTTTGTTTTGTTGTTTGTTTAAAAAAATGAAAACTACAGTCGTCTGGAGTCTTTTTGGAGATTTTTTATTCCATTGTTTTCTAAAATCTGAATTGTGCCAAAACGGACACAAATCTCGTGCAAACTGCCCTCCTTCGTAAGAATGCGTGCTTCTGAGAGGTCATTCGAGGGTCAGTCTCTTACTATCACTTTGCTACCTTTAATCTCACAATGCACACACGCACACACACACACACACACGTCGGGTATACCTATCCTTATGGGGACCGCTCATTCACTTCTATGGGAAAAATGCTAACTATGGCAACCTTAACCCCCACCCAGCCCTAACCATAACCATAAATAACCAAACAAAATACAAAATACTTTTTTCATAGCAGTCACCGATTTTTATAAAATAGAGTTTTCCCTTATGGGAACCAGGAAACCAATTAAGGAAAAAAAAACTAATATTTATCACATTATGGGGACATTGTGTCCCCATAAGGATAGGTATACCCGCTCATACACACACACACGCACACACCCTCCCCCACCACCTAGCAACGCTGATTTTCAAAATTTACCACAGACATAAATTTGAAGTGGCTTTCTTCACACTTTGGTGTCAAGCCAAATCATGTCCAAACGCCAGGAAGTGTGTTGTCAGAAAAAGACTTCCACACAATGACAAAGTGACAAGTCCATCAATCTTTTTTTTTCTCTGGGAAGGAGTGATCCATGCCGTCAATCAATAATGGACACAATTAGACCCTCTCCTGGGGTCTCTGGTTCCATGCACAGCTGGACAGGAACAGAGTGCATCCCGAAACACGTCAACCATGTGTTTGGACATTACTCACACTCTCCTAGGACACTCTGACATTTCCTTGGACAGAATGTGAGAGGAGGACACCATGACTCAGTGACCCGATGTCCCCTTTGGTACAATTTGGGGGATGGGGGGGTGGTGGAAACAATCTGTGTAGGAATAAAGAGATTCTAGAAGGGCCAAGTAACTGGCATATTCAAGGGATAGAATGTTCTAGAACATACGTCTCCAACTTTATTATTTACAATGAGAGCTACTTCTTCCAAGGAAATAACCAAAGGACATTTGATATAATACAAGATCAAATCGGGGGGGGGGTTGGTTTCAGTAGTAGACTGGGGCTGTGGGGGTGTGTGATGAATCTTGCCTCCTTTCCCGTTGACTCTGCATTACTGCACCATTTTGCCTTTGGTTTGGGTGCACGACAACCCATGAGATTTGTGCTCCAGTGCACACTTGAATAAGCAAAATTTTAATTATAGAATTTAACGTAAATGTTCCGATTTTTAAAAAGTGTTACGGGAGTCATTGGCAGCTTACTGCAACACACTGGTAACTGCTTTTCTAGAATCACGTTCTGGAACACCACACTAACACTGCATATATTGACTGAACTTTTTCAGTTGCTTTGGAGTTTCTAAAAATCACTGGCGTTTTGTAATCGTCTTTAGCATATGATTGGTAAATTGTGATTTCGTAAGTTGACACGAGCACTCCCAGAGCTCTTAGCGCAAACCTCCTCTCCCTCCCAATGATCTGGCAAAAGCACTTAAGATACATCAAAAGCAATGCTGACCCTTTTATGTTCTTCTGGAAATTATTAATATTACTAAAAACTTTAAAAAATCATTTGAGGATTGCAAATGCGTATTTGATTTCCCTGGGGGACGCTGTACGTTGCGCGCATGCAGCTATTTCTCTGTGCTTCTGAATTCGAATGAAAATGTGAATCCCAGCATTAAAACAAAAAAGCTAAACAAATGCTAATTGCCTCATCTTTAATATTAGCAACTTAAGCAGTGAGCAAATGAAAAAAAAAAACTCACGTTAATATAGTATATTAACTCAAAGCATGCTGTTAACATTCAGCGATGACCATCCATCCATCCGTCTTCCAGAATCATTTATCCCATACAAGGTTGCGGTGATATATAGGAATGTGCTACATTGTAAAGAATACAGTAATTAAAATATCACTGTGTTAGGGTTTGTAAAGGTAACAGAAGACAAGGTTCTAGAATGTACGACTGGCATTCAGACTGTAAAATGCCACATTGTATGTCACTTCCTGTTTTATGTCTGTAGTTTGCAAACTAGAGACAGAGACATATGTATCACATGGTTACAGCATATGCTCCGATATCCACAAATAAGTATAATGAAGGACAGGGTCCGTAAATGTTATCACGTGTTCTTGCAGGCTAACGGTTAGTGCGGATTGCATTGTTTATTTATTTTTCCGCTGGCACAAAGGTCGCGAAAGTGGTGTGGATCTCATTAATTGTTAAATTTCAGTTACAGGTTAGCTCAGAGAGAGCCGGAATCTAAAACCAGCAAACACTGAGGTCCTTCCGATTGGAGTCATTTTGCTTGGAGTGTCTTGAAAGGCCAAGCAAAGCTTGGAAGTAAGTAGGCGAATATGCTGCCTGAATTGACAAACACAGATGCAATAATCCCTCTTCTAATTAATGTCAAAAAAGTATATGTTAAAGCAGGGTTTCCCAATCCAGTCCTTGGGGACTGACAGCAGTCCATGTTTTTGCTGTCATTTGACATTAAACTATAGAGAAACAAAAACAAAACGCAGACTTCAGACGACCCACAGGCAATATTCCTGACAGTTTTTGATGGTTTTATATCATCAAATAGGAAGTCATTAGAGTACCTTTTAGCATAATCAAGCAAATTAGCCAACCCTACTGGGAACTGGGAGGGAGCAAAAATGTGGACTGTCTTGCAAGGAACTGGGAGGGAGCAAAAATGTGGACCAGCTGTGGGTCCCCAGGAACGGGGACCCACAGCTGGAACGGATTTGGGAACACTGTCTTAAGGGATTAACTGCATGGAGAAATTAATTCTACCTCATTGTTCTATTGATTATTATATAAATCATATCTTAGTGTCTTTATTTTCCCATTACCCTATACTAGTTAATTGAATGGAGAGATGGATGGATGGAAGGATTTCCTCTCCACAAGTAATGCAATTAACTTTCCATGCATTCACTTACAGCAATACAAATGTAATTGTAAAATTGAAACAAGCTGTTGTAGTGATGGAAAATCTATCGTCACACACTATTCTGGAGGGTTCTGCTATGGACCCTCTGGCCTGTACCTTCAGAGAGAATAAGTAACCTGTCGAAACACTGAAACCTCTTTTTCTGTTGCTGCAAAGCTTGCCATTTCTGGTTTGAACTTTTCCTTGTAGTGCTACTCTAGATGGGATCTTTTTCTTTCTCCCAAGATATTCATGACATTTTTGAAAAGTCTATGTGGCAGCTTATCTCCACTGGCCACTGCGTGTGCATCCCCTACAGACCTGTCAAATGTGTACAATCCCTTCTAATCAGCACTCACTCTCCCGCAGAGTCGGGGGGGTGGGGAGCTATCAGCTAGGTAGGTTATGAATTGGAGGACGAAACACACCTCTGCCCTACACTGGGGTGAATGTTTTTTAAAATGCAGCAATGGGAGTGTCTCAGTAAGAGGAGACCTCTTGGGCTTACAGAAAAATGGCCAGAGTTTCCTGTGATAAACAGGACATAAGATCATGGGTAAATGGGAAAAAAAGCAGGGCCGAGGACAGAGCCTTGTGGTACTCCACAAGCAGAGGGGAACAGAAGCGAAGAACCAAACATCCAAGTAAGGTTTGGAACAAAACGCAAAACGGAGGCTCAGAACGACCCTTTAAAAAAACAATTTCTTTGGTTCAAAAAAAGCATTTTCTATGTGTTGCTTAGCAACTGAAAAACGTTAGACTAATCATGCAGAAGGGGCCTTAACAATCTTGTCATTAGGAAATTGTTGATGTGTTGCAGAGATATCATTGTATGCAAAAGTAGATCAGTTCTGTCAACAAAAAAAGCTGGATACCAGGTACTATAGGAGCCTTAGCTTCTGTGGTGGGAGCAATTATATCATATGCTTAGTGACACGCTCCTTACAAAAACTGCCAAAAACTGACACCGGTCCTACAGAGGGACATAACTTCCCTATTCCTGCTCCTGCTAGTGTGGATTTCACACTTATATCTAATCAGGGTGAGCCCGCCATATAGGCAACATCGGCAAACGCTTAGGGTACAATTCCATTAGGGGGCGCAAAAGAGCCAGTGAAAAAAACAGAAAAAATACCATTAGTTACATTCCATCACATTACAGTCATTTAATACTCTGTGGTCCTGAAATGTTTTTAATAGAAATAAACGGATTAATTAAATTTTCTGTTGCTCTGAGTGGAGGTTGGGGGGACGGGGCAACCGAATCTCGCCTAGGGTGCCAGAACACCCTGGGCCAGCCCTGTATCTAATAACCTATCTAATAGCATTACAAGGCTACACTTCATTCCCATTGTTCTGTGATAATCTGCCTAATCCATATAATATTCCAAGGGGGATTTTTATCTGCTGTACAAAGTATATCAAAATAAGAGGTACTGATTGCTGTCTATTCAATTTCCCCCTAGTGCTCAATTTAAGTGAAATACCCGCCACGGGATGGATACTCTTAGCTACCCAAAGAGCTAAATGCATTCTTAGATGATCAACAGCTAATCCGTTGCTCCCAGAATCCGAACCACATTTGGTAGTACAACACTGGCAGAAAGACCTTTGGGCAGCTTGGTGGACGTTTATCCTCTCCTACTGTCCAATAACAATGTTCCCATGCAAATGTGGAGACGGTATTAATGCAGTTACACTGTCTATTTTCTCTGCCTCCCTTCTGCCACTAAGATTCACCACAGAGTATGTTAAAGAGTGGACTTGCGTATCTCAGTTAATGTGGCCACCACAGTGCATTCAGAAGGTCACATGACCTCATTCGGGAGGCTTTCAGAGACACATGCACCTTCTGCGGGCAAAACTCAAACGAATGAAAGTGGGTATTCCTGAGATGGCGCCAATTTGTAAATACAAACATACAACCGCCTCCCTAAATACATATGCTACTTGGGCCTGAAATAACGGTATTATAATTATTGTGATTCTCTGCTGTGGTGTGAAGTGGAGAAACACTTCCAGTGAGCACATCAAATTTAATCTAAGCCACCATCATTGTGTGTCAAGTAGTTTATTTAAAAAGAGGTATCTGGGTAACACTGCATGTAGAGCATATTGGCAGTGCCTGCTTCTGCATGCAGTTGTATGGTTCAGTTTGCTAAACTGCTGTTTAGCGTACTTAGTATGAGTGGAGGGATCTTGCCAGATACGGTAAAGTGCAGCTAGTTTTCAGAGGTCTGAACTAATACCGTGATCCTGGGAGGGTGAGGGAGTCACACGTCGAACATCTAACATCCACATCTCAAACTCTCGGATGACGCCCGTTTTCTCAGAGGACCAAGCGCAATAACAACAGTTTATTAACGTGACACGAATCTGACAAATGCACAGCGTTCGCCGTGAGAAATTCGCTTGTTTGAACTACAAACGGGACCCGTCTGGACCGGCATCTGAAACCCACTCGGATGCGTGAACATTGGCTGAGGAGCACATATTAATTGACTCCTGATTGGCTAACTTCAGACGATGGAGCGGATCCCGCTGTTCATGTCAACTAATTATTTCCGGCCCCCCGCTGGTACCCACGTTCAGCTTCGCTCTCATTAGCAGGCAGTACCTCCGTATGTTGCTTTTAATGTTTCTTTTCTTTTTCCAAAATTGTAAAAAACGTATTCTCACCCAATCCCCCCCACGCCAAACCACCCATATTTATGATGCTTGATAATTTACGGACATTCCCAGCTAACGGGGAACGTTCCAAGAACTTCTGGTAGTGTTATGTTAAGGTCTTCTCAAAGTTGGGATTAACGTAATGTAAAGTTAACGAAACGTTATTTCAACGTCTTACATTTTAACAAAGGTTCTGTCAATGTTATCATGGTAACATTATTACCTGAACATATTTTTAATATAATGTTGAAAAAAATATTTTAAAATATTATATTTTTTAATATTAAAAATATTTTAAAACATAAAACTTATTTTATAAGAGCGCAACATGTGCATATTGCCAACATGCCATCCAGCCATGAACCTGCCACTGTTACAGTGTTACAGTGATACAGTGTTACAGTGTTAACTGCTGCTCTACCATCAGGGGCAAATATAAGGTGGGGCCAGGCATGGCCATGCCCCCCCCCCCCCCTCAGTAAATATGTGCCCCCCAGTCACCAAAAAAATTTAAACAAAAAATTGAGTATATACCCGTCGATCGTGCCTGGTGTGTCTACAACTCAAGCACAAGATGGTTTTGCAATACCCAAAATTTTACCTAATAGTAAAATTATTGGGTCTAATTTACCCATCCGATTGTACAAGATCTGGCTACTCTCCTGTCTAACGTACCCTTTATTTTTGTTTTTACATTATTCTGGGAAAACTGGACACTTTCCATACCTTAATCGTAAATGTAACGATTAACGTTATGATGAATGAAAAATGATTAGCTGGGCTAGATGGTTTGCATGCGATGAATAGACATAGTTGCCCTGTAATGGACTAGCATCCCATCCAGGTTGCCCCCCTACCCAATGCCCTGGGACTGGGCTCCAGACTCTCTGTAGCACTGTACTGGATAAGACCTTTGAAAGGCAGGTGGATCAGGGAATGGATGTATATAACAATTTAACATTATTTATTATTTTATATTATGGCAATATCACGTAAGATGACCGTGGGATAAAAAGGCCCCTGACAATGCTAGAAAAACTTGTGAAGCTGCTCCCAGGCGTAAATATATTTAATCCGGCTTTTGATGCTAGGATCGGTGTAGCGTATACTGAAGCTGAGCTCTGTCGCAGGAGGGATCGCGTTTTAGTTTTTGTAGCAGGTCTGTAAACATGAAGGCAGAGTAACATGATGGTGCCGTGTCAAAAACATTCCGCCTTATCCTATTGGGGGGTTATGGTCATGGGGTGAAGAATCCACCAATCAGGTGCAACACACTTTGCAGATTTCCCTGCTCAAACACACCTACTGAACCTGGCAATTGACTGGTGAGTTGAATAAGGTGTGTTTGTGCAGGGAAATCTGCAAACTGTGTTGCAGACTGGCCCTCCAGGACTGGAATTGGGGAACCCAGTTTTATACTTAACGGTTGCTTGAAACAAAATCCTGGTCTGGATTTGTACATTCCGGACCTGAACTTTCCAGCTCTGGAAGAGATCATGTGACTTTCTATCTAGCTGGTATACTTGATTTTGTGTAAGGAAAAGAGAGTAAACCTAGCTGTTACCTGTCCGCTGCTGTTCTGCTCTTGGGATCCTGATGCTTTTGTCGTTGTAAGATGTGGGCGGGGGGATGTCAGAGGAAGGATCAAGGTCATATAACGATGCCTCCCACTCACTTCACCTGGACATTCGTCCCAATCATTAAAAGACTGAATTGTTTTCTCCCAGCACAAGTAAAAATGCCCAGGCCCTGATTCCGGGCCCCAGCCATGTCCCTTTCTGTAACCCTACACCAATTTTATTACCTTGTGGTTCCCCCCCCACTGCTGCTACAATGCCCATTTTTTTCTTTCCCTTCTGTCCGCCCTGCCGCTTCTCTTAAAGCACCCTGCCCAGGTGAAGTCCCTGTCATCCCAGGTCCGCGTCATGTGAGTCCACTTCGCCAGCCCGCCCCAGGGCGAGCCTCACGGTTGTCTATCCCAGAAAAACATACAGAGATGTCTCAAATGTCCCCATCTGTCACAACCGGCTCAAGTGGGACAATCCAAAGACTAACGTAAATAAGTGTCTAAGAGTGGACATGCCTCATATTATTGAAGTGAGATTAGAATAACCAGTAGCTGACTTGAGTAATTGAGGCATAGTTGAAGATGAGGGAACGATTAAATAACTAAAAAAGTGAACGAATTGGTGATTAGACTCCTAAGAACAGGAAGTGTTTTTTGCACTAAATCATCAAGGCATAGTTTTATATTAGAAGACAATTTATAGAAAACGACTTAACAAACATTTACCTAAAAGATCACCTAAAAGATGCTCATGTATAAAATGCATTACCCGGTCATCTTTTTGTCTGAGAGCCAATATCTTTGGACACCTTTTCCCGGCCACGTGACAGTTCAGAAACACAAGCGTGACGAGCGGAGCAATGGCTGCGAAAGCCACCCTGGATTTAAATAAACGTCAAGGCGACGATCGCATCCACGGGGATGACTTTGATTGGATTGCGTTAGCTGGAAGAGACCAGGAACGCGGTTTGCTACGTGTGCGCTGGGCGCCTCGGTGCCCCATCAGCTAACAGGAATAGACAGTTCGCTACGCATGCAGCCCTGCACACCATGGGGACCCCCGGTCTTCTCAAATTATGCCTGTCAAGAGCTTGCGCATCCAATCGCTGCTGTAATTGACAGTGTACTAACATGCGAATTATGCTAGTTAGCCGACGCTGGGAGACGAAGGACAATAGACACTGCAATTGTAGGGCAGTGTCTTAATGTTGCTTCCACAGTTTGGAGCACTGATAAGTTTAATGAGGGGGAGGGGGGCAGCTGTACAGTGGCACAGTGGTTCGCACTGTTGTCTCACAACTTTGAGACCTGAATTCAAGTCTCTGCCCCAGTTCTATGTGTGTGGAGTTTGCATGTCCTCCTTCCGGGGTGTTCTCTGGCTCCCCCCCCCCCCCGACCAAAAACAGGCGAGTGTATCCCACAACGCTTCGGCATCCCATCCTGTGTTAATCCCTGCTTTTCACCTATTGTTTCTGGGGTAGGACAAACAGGTATGGCAGGTCAATAGGGTTCAGAGACTGGGGCTAAATTACTAAGATGCATCTGGTATTAACATGATGGCTGTGTCATGGAGTCACAGTGAACTGTGATTTGCTCATGCCCTTATGTATTGAGGTCACTGGTCACTGAACCACAGTGCATAGCTCATAAATACGGGTTCACAGTCTGAACGAATAAATAACTCGTAAAAAAATGGTTCATGTTATGTCATCTCCGTACCAGCTCTCCTGCGAAGAAGAAGCCCTGATTATTTTTACAACCACTATTGAATTTTTAATTAACAAATTTGCAACCGAGGGAAATGGCAGTCATTCTACTCAAAGCTACGAGACCATATTGGCTCCCCGGCAGGAAAAATTTGCAGCTCGATTGTGCTGTTAAGGTCTCTGCATCACCTGAAGGTAAACAGGCTGCCTTTTCGACTCAGCCTGTTTATTTGGCTTCGTGACATCCTTTTGAGCCCGACTCTGTGGCTTTCTGGAACAAACCGTGAAGGAAGACAATATTATATTAAAACAGGGCATTCAGCAATGCATGCTTTTCCTTTATAAATGAAGAAAAACCTGAAAGCTATAAACAGGGTATTTCCCGGGTGGAAGCAACAGCTCGATGTGGTTTAACGTCTGCAGCGGTAGATATTAAACACGTAGCGTTCTGGCTTGAGCAGTAAGGGTCGCAGATGGTGGATAAATCATTTCAAAATTTAAAAATGGAAACATGCTGATGAAATTTAATAGCAAAAACATAAGCAAATACTTATGTTGACAGTGAGGGTGTGCAGATGTGTCCTTCAACAAGGAACATGACTGAGCTGGGTCATTAGACATATTACTGCATGAAACAGAAACGATTTGGGAAAAGTGGTTCTTTGGGGTAGCTCCCACACCGACCCTGGGGTCAAATTGACCCCACAAAGGCACATGTCAGGTGACTTGGCATAGTAACATAATTATCATAGGAGCGTGTAAGAGCTAGAGTGTGGTTGGGTTGTAACAAGGCAGAACCAATCCCAGAAGGCGAAGGGCATAGGGTAGGGGGCAGTTTATAGGCTAATATATAGTCTCCATTTTAGCTGCACTGTCTTGGACTGTCAGAGGAAACCCACAAAAACGGCGACAGGTTCATTCTATGGTCTCGACTAGGGATGGAGTCAAACCAATAAAGCTGGAATCACAAGACAGCAGCATTGACCCATATATTGCCAAGCCCAGTCGATGAAGCTACTGATGCAGTCCCTCAAATGTCTGATTGGACCAGCCTTCGAAAATAACAACAGGGCTGTGAGGTTCTGCTCTGATTTTGATTGCAGAAGTTCTTCACATCTTCTAACTTAATCTCCTTCAGATACACAGAAAGGCACAAAAAAATAGCCCAACGTTGACTTTTGATTTCTAGATGTCCTTCAGCACGCTGTCCTGAACCCACCTCTCAGAAGAAACAGCCGGCGATCTGCTGGGTAGCTAAGTCAGTCAAACATCACGTGATAGATCACTTTGATTTTTGTTTTGTCCTTTTTTTTTTTTCTTGCGGAGCCTGTGCTCCCGCCGTCTCAGGAACGCGTTACAGGAAACACACTGCTGGTTACTGTTAATAACTGTTGCTTGTTTTTTTATATACACTGTGACTTGCTGCTAGATACTCTGCTGCCAAAGGACACCTCGGAAAATAAGATGATATTAATCGGTGGAATCATGGCGCGTCTCCATAGACCCAGGTAATGGAGACGATGTCAGAGATTCCGAGATTAGATGAAAGCTGTTAGAAGGCGCGGCCTGGTTGTGAGGCTTCCGCGGGCTCCCAGGGAAATTGCGGCGCTGCTGGATAACAGTAACCAGCTGAACGAAATACACATGCTTGCAACTGTATTCAAACAGCTAATTCCTCACCTTGTGGAAAATTGCAAAAACACGCCTGTTTTTTTCCCCCTTCTTTGCCAAATCGGTCACGTTAAAAATTCAAACTGACATCAAGCACATCAACTGCAAGTGATACACGTAGGAGTAAGATGTAAATTCAAAGAGGATGACTTTCTCGATGAATCATCGCTATCTCTCGTCAGCGAATGAAGGTTCCAAACGTAGTTAGACATTACCCAGACGGCAAAATAACCCGATTTTCCTCAGCAAACGTTCTGAAACGAGATATCTAGCACTTAAGCAAAAGCTGAAGTGTCACTGAGGTGTAGCTGAGGGTTATTAAGGTAGACATATCGCATGGTTGTGCTAAACCTGAGCGTTTTGATGACTTTTTGATGCTATACATGCATAGCAATATTGGCGTAACAGAGGGGCATAACTCTGGGTTGAGCATTGGGGGGGGGTTGAGGTCTCCACCCATTTAAAGGGGTCCAGGGGGTTGTATCGGCTGGTTTTGCCATAATTTATGCCAAGCATTCCTAAATTTCAGAATCTGAAATGTTTCAAGCCTCTGTGAAGAAATTTTCTGTGTTTGTGGCCCCTGTAATTTATGCCCCCCCCCCCCCCCCCAGTAAATATTGTGAACTGAAAGAGGGGGCGGTCCCGTGATAACTTTTGCCGTGTGATAAATTTTGCCGACTCATCAGCCTACTGGGAAAATGCTCGGTACGCCAGATGGCCAGCCCAGCCCTGCGAGGGTATAGAAAATCCACACGAGAGGGTGGGAAGCCTATATCGGATAGTTTTGGATGCAGAGTTAAAGGCGATGATTGTTTGATGTGTGTATGTCAGCCTTGAATCAGGGAGTGTTGCTCATCTCACACGCTTGGCTCTTTCCCACTCCGTGCGTCAGAGCTCACATCAATCATTTTATCCATATTCATTCAGAAAACGAGTCTGCTGAGTGAGCACCTTCGGCCGAGATCCTGACATTTCGAGGTTTGGCCTTGGGCGTTGCCAGCATGGAGCTGGCAAGCAAACAGGTTGAGTTTGTGATATGTTTAGGGTTTATCTTTGCACATCCCAGCAGGAGTACTAACCAGAGTTAAAGGAAAACAACTCTGCGTGGATTAAGTTTAAAAAATATTAGTGAAATAATTCCACAAAGTTTCAACTGCCATTGAACCTGATCAATGCAACAAAAGAAAAGGTAAAGAAAAATAAAACTTTTAAAAGGCTCGTGTTAGCGCCTGAATTCTGTCGAAGGAGATCAAGTATATCGAGACAGGTGTGGTAGTCTGTGATAATTCCGGGAGACATTGTGCAGGACAATACGAGGCAGTGTTTCTCAGAGAGCCGGCCGAGGGCACCCGAGGTCAGTGAAGGGATTTCGGGAGAGAAAGATTGAGACGCACCAGCTGTGCGTGTGTCGGCTGTACGAGATTAACACAACCAAAGACGGCCCACCGCTGGCTCTCATTAGAGCTCCGAACACAATTCTGAAAATAAGATCAGCATATTCTGCCAGAGAGACAGGAGGAGGGAGAGGTGGTGCGTGTGTGTGTGTGTGTGTGTGTGTGTGTGTATTTGGGTGTGTTCTAAAGAAACCAGCAAGCTGCCAATGGTATTCCAGTCTCGCTATCTGAGGAATAAGGACGACCAGCAGATGTTGCCTAAATCTTGCCCAGATGGGATACATTTCCCTTCCTCAGTGAATTTCAGACCCAGCATGAAAAAGATGCGCATTGAACATCCCTGTTTGCGAAGCCCAGGCGGGTTCGTTATTGATTAAATATCAGTGTTTAGATTAATGCTATTTGGATGCTATTTGTAATAATTCCTTTTAATCATGGTAGTCAGATCATTTCGCAATCGATGACATAGACCTGCTAAATAGTAAACGGAAGACACCGATTATCCAATCATGTCCCAGTGCTGAATACACATCACCGTGGTGACAAATGAACTTTGATAGATGCTTAAAATTTATTTATAATTGTCTTCGACCTATTATTTTCCTACTGAAACAACATTAGTTTCAGTTAAGATGCATCCAAAAACAACATTTATTTTTCTCCGACACCATTAGGTGTTGTATTTATTTATTTGGTCTCGTTGACAAAACACAATAACACTTTCACGTCGAGGGAATTGTATAATAATAATGGTAAGAGTGAGCTTCTCATGGGCCTGCATTTCCTACAGAAACACAAATGTGTTTCTCCTTTGTTTCCTGCTGTGTCTTTCACGCGGCTTACTGGGAGCAAAGTCTGCACATAAATATATTATGAACTTCGTATTGATTTACTGCACGTGGGCAAAATGGCAATCGCTGAAGGAATTCCCAGTCACGCAGGGACACAAATAAGTGTTGATGGTCTGTAGGGGACAGGTGGAAGCCGGACAGAGAGACGGACGAGAGGAAAAGCAAAGAGGCGGCTAAAAAAAAAAAAGATGTGAAAAAGGAGAAATATGGGATGATGTTTATGTTTGCGGAGCTGTTAGCGCAGAATTATCTTCAATTACTAAATGATAAGAATTTTGTTAAGAGAGCCATTAAAAGTCCCTAAATGACAGATTAATGGAAAGATAAAAAATGTAATTCGCACTTTGCCTCCATGATTTGTTACGATATCACGTCGACCCCTGGACATGTGACTGTCATGTGACTCATCTCTCATCTTGGCTTCTGTTCTTTTTATAACTGTCGCTCTGAATTTCTGACTCCCAGTCTCTCTTCTCAGCGACGGCTCAGCAGTCATCAAACTCACGTCAGAGTTATCAGCTCTCATCTCCTCCTCCCTTTCTTCAGGGACCGAGGTCAGCTGAAACACCCCCAGACTGGCCCGGCTCTCCCGCCCACTACCACCTACGTGTGGACGATTCTACTCCATCCACAATTACTCAGGAATCAGCTATTGATTACCTTCCATTGTCCACCACTATGTTCAACAGACCATAGATGGACACAGGGAACATGCTTGCTCAAAGACAATTATTATTATTGAATTATTCATATATAATGAATGGATTTTTGAATGGAAAATTAAGACGTATTTTTTTTAATTCATTTATTAATTTAAAACGACCTCAGTAAAAACTCAGTAGATCCAATGTGATGCAAGATACAGTGTGTTTTATTTTGCTTAATATCTGAGGAGCGAGCTTGTGTATTGTCCTGCTGGATTGCCGTCCCTATTCAACCCAGGTTCCAGCAGACCGATGGCAGAAAAGGGCCGTTCCGCCAGTAAATGGAACATATAGATTTTTTCTGACCCCCACCTGATGGATTTTCATCACCAGGCCCATGATGTGAAACCACCTCAGCCAGCCCCTCTCCCCCAACCTGATGCCGGAACAGCATTTTCACACCTGAATTCCTTCAGAGCATTTTGCTGTCAATTATAAACAATGTGCTAATTAAAATAATGCCAAAAAAATTAACTGAAATCCAGTCCTGCCTTTCACTTTCCATAAACACTGAAATCCAGCCCTACCTTTCACTTTCCATAAACACTGAAATCCAGCCCTACCTTTCACTTTCCATAAACACTGAAATCTGGCCCTGCCTTTCACTTTCCATAAACACTGAAATCTGGCCCTGCCTTTCACTTTCCATAAACACTTTACAGGGTGCAGGTGAGCCAGGACGCGTAGGGCATGAAGCTGGAAATTAAAGCACATGTTATTATTATTATTATTTAATTTTTATTTTTTACTTTATTTATTTTAATTCTGGGATATCCCCTTCTCCTATGTTGGGTGAAGGCCAAGACATTTATTATTATTATTATCGATTGACAAAATTGGTTACATTTCTATTGTAATTTCTCGTTAGAACAGCAAAAACGTGCATAAAATAAGTACATACTTGTGCTGTTAGAACAAGAAATTACAGCTCATATTAACCTCAATGAATACTTGCATATAGATATGTAAATCCCAGACGATTATGATAATAATTGTTGCTGTTTAATTGTATTTTATAATGGTTTATTATAATAATGATAATTATTAATATCATTGTTGTTGTTGTTATGTTTATGATACTGATATTACTGTTTGTGTTATTTGGTTCGTAAAATATATTTTAGCTCCTAAAATGTCTTTTTAAAAGATGACACAGATAAAAGTTTTCCCATGTACTAAACAGACCTTTACATGACTGTGACTTTAACACAAGCAGAGGATTTCACTGCACCCCCCACCAAAGCTTAATCTCCTCCCGCTGTGGTCTGCACCCTCCCAGCCGCTCCGGCGGCAGCGGGGAGATGTGCAGGCAGGGAGAATCCCGACAACCCCGCCATCTCACACGGGACAAGATTATGATTATTATCCACCTCCCCCCCCCACCCAAAAACCAACCACTCCATCCCTACCAATCCTCCAGTGTCCAGAAGAAGAAAGGCAAAGAAATGACCTTCTGTTTAGCCGGAGACTTGGCTCAGTCTGACTGTGCTTGGAATTAGCGCTATCTGGACCGGGCGGTACGTGCCAGGGTCCCGGGAGAGACGTAAAGCTGTCATTCCTCTTATTCAATTGCAGATCGTGTTCCCGTGATCCACCCCAGGTTCTGGCCCTGGGGAACTCTGTCCAAAATCATAATGCATCAAATAAGTCTGTGATACTGCGAGTCAACGCTGTCAAAGATGTAGCAATAATAAAATGAGGAAACGCATCCCGGTCGATTTCCCGGATCGATAATAGAGGTGAAAGGGTGAGACATATCGACTCATCAGGCAGGACTATTGACTTACGCTGGCCTGTATATAGCAGCGTGCTTAAAACAAAATAAACACTGATACAGACGCTGCAGAACAAGAATAAAATTTACCGGAATTGTTATTTTGTCTTGCCGTATTTTAATTAAATCAGTGACTTACTGCAATATACTGTATGTAGATGCATGTAGGAGCAATCTTGCACCGCCTTACCTCTCTGAGCTCCTCCACCCCTACACTCCTGCTCGGTCTCTCAGGTCAGCTGGTCAGCTGCTCCTGAAGGTACCGAGATCCAGGAGGAAGCTCAGAGGAGATGGGGCTTTCTCTATCGTTGCTCCAAAATTATGGAATAACTTGCCCTTGCACGTTAGAGAGGCCCCTTCCCTGTCCACCTTCAAAACACGTCTTAAAACGGACTCTTATGCCTTGGCTTTTGGCCCCAGCAGGACTTAGTTTTCTTTTAGTTTTCTGACCTTGGATTTTTCTTTTTTCTTTTCTCTCTCTAATGTTCCAATGTACAGCACTTTGTGTCAGCTATGGTTGTTTTAAAGTGCTTTTATAAATAAAGATGGTATGGTATGGTATGGTATGGTATGGTATGGTATGGTATGTTATGGTATGGTATGGTATGGTATGGTATGGTATGTTATGGTATGGTATGGTATGGTATGTTATGGTATGGTATGGTATGTTGTCTGTCTTGTGCCTCAAATTTCTGCGCCACATTATTTAAATTTGGTCAGACCACTTTATTTATCACATTGCTTGCATTTATTCATTTTTGTTATGTGCCTTATGTTTATTATTGTATTTATTATATTTATTCTTTGTCTGCTTCATGCCTTAATTGCTAGTTGCCTATTGTTACAGAATCTCCAGCCGTGTCAAGATATATTTCCACTGGCCTCGTTCATGTGGCAGTAAAGATGGAGGAGGAGGGGTCATAATTAACTGCACCCAACAAGAAAAACATGCACAAACTGTTGACATGGTATTCACAGAAAGTAACCCCCCCCCAAACACACACAAAACTACGACGAAGGAAACGCCAGCATGTATTATGTTAGTTTATTTACCTAAACACAACTGTATAGTCCCCAAGAATTAAAAAATACATTTGGATATTTGTAACATTCACAATTTTTAAAAAGCATTTGTAATAGTTGAAATTACTCCTGCTTTAGTCAATTTGGCTAGATAACCTGTCTGAATAAGAGTACACTCTGATATGAGTCCTAGCTGAGATAAACTGCATTATAGAAATCTGTATGCTCTGCTGTTATTTACTCAGCGCCACAAAGCTGCCTAGAGGGCACTAGAGTTCGCAACGATCGTTGCATTGTTGATTCTGGGAGAGCTCTGTGTTTCTAACAGCAAAGCGTCCACCTCAGCTTGAGAATGTGCAGATGCCTGAATGTGCAAGTGTGCGTTCGGGGTTCCCTTGATAACACCCTTGATAGACCAGCAGCATTAATAATATTGGCAGTTTGGTCTTTCATTGAAGGTACAGTTACTATCACGACCATTCTTCAGCGTGATCTGGACAGGGAGCCTTTGTGTGTTTGCAATACGTCTGCAAGGCTTATTCAGTCCTGCTGCTTGAGCCACACGCATTGTCAGCGGACGGGGAGCAGTTCTGTGCTCATCTCGCCTTCAAAGCTGCTCTCCCGGGCTCACACCGAATCCTGATTCGTTCTTAAATTAGTCATTTAAAATCACCGCGGTGCGTGTTATACTCAAGCCAGGCTACAGAATGCATTTCCATCTTTATCATAGTCTCTTCAGCAGCGAGAAACAGCACTTTACGGCGGATAACAACAGAATAGATTGTCTATAAAAAGCCACTTAAACAGACAGGTTTTAATGTCTGTTTGTTGATTTGCAAAGTAAGGAGTAGAAATTGATTAGCATAATCAAATCTGCGCACTTTGATTTCGTGATCAGCTTTCCAAGTCCGAAACCGGCTGTATACCTCTACAAGCAAATGCATTTACATTTACATATATATCTATTTCTCTTCAGCAGATGCCTCACTAAGTGAGGCAAATAGCACATTAGAAACATACGTGCAGTCAAGGAGCCAACTAGGCGTAAGTGCAGCTAGGCTGAGCTTCCAGTGAATATACAGGTACGATGGTAAGCAGGACTGGAGCAGGAGCTACACAACATCTTCTAACAAAGCAAAAGCCTAATAGGACAACTAGTGAATGAGCAGAAAATGTAACATTAAGAACACTCAGGAAACAAGGGTTGGTATGAGACTAGTGGAGGTATTTATGGGGGCCGTGTAGAGTGACAGATGTTTTAACTTTTTTTCGGGGGTAGGAGAACTGCAGAAATGCCACGATCTCGGAGCCCGGACTTAAATCTCCTAATGGATCTTAATGAGGGCCGTCGACACGCTGTCGCGCATGATTACCGGTAAAAACACCAACGCAAGCAGGAAAGCACATCAGCAGATTCGCCGACGAATGCCGCATTTACTGGAGCTCGTCACGTTGGGTTGGCCATGAATTACGGGGGAAATCAGTCCTTATGAGACTATAGCTATGGGTGGGGGGAGGGCCATTATTGCCCCTAAATGGGCTCTTTCGCTGCTCCGGTGGATGGGCAGATGCCGAAGCATGTCAGTTGCATAAAACAAATAGAAAGCACAAGCTGGTTTAAAAACACCGCCTGCACCTTTGCGGTGACTTGTTACCCATAAGCCACCACTGATTGTCCTTCTACTACACTATTTCTGTGAAATCAGTAGTATGCCAATGGAAATCAATGAAACATAAGAACTTCCTGTCAAGAAAAACAGTCAGCCTCTGATGTCATATGTGAAGAAGTACTGCTTGATTTTAATTTTTTGTTTTGCAGTTTTGGTAATGCGGGGTGGCACAGATGTACACTTATTACATGGAATTGTGGGAGGCACCATTTGCACAGAACCATGGTTCGAGGCAAATGTGCTTTTATCCCAAAAGTCATACGAATTGCCACGTGTTGCGAGAGTTGCTGGAATTCAGCACATGAATGAGCAGTTGCAGGGAGGTACCTGGAGTCACCGGGTAATCAGATCCCAGAGGTAAGCGGATTTACCCCCAGGCTACAACTGAATTATACCTTTTGGCTTCACCTTTATAAAAGCCACTGCAAATCATGAGCAAGCAAACATACAAATAAATAAATAGAACAGCAAAAATAAGCTATAGGAAGGACACTCCCACAGATTATATTGTATTACAGACACTCCCCAGGTTACAGTGGGGTTACGTTCCAATAAACCTATTGTAAGGTAACCCAGGGAGCGTCTGTAATTGAATATATTAGAATATTTTCAGTGTTATTTTTACATTAATAAAGCAGGCCTGTGCACAATTCTGATTTTGCAATGATAGATGAGTAGGTGGCTCTGTTTTGACTTAGTAAATATCCTTGAAATAAACAAGTTTGTTTTCTTAAAGATGCCAAAGGGAAACACAAACTTAGAGTGCAGCCTAAGCCTGTGATTTACTGCCGGAATTCTGCCAGGAGCTGTTTTTTAGCTCTCACCGAGGTCATCCCCAGCTTTTTCTCACATCCATCATCAGTCTGCCCCTTACAGTATGTGCCAGGAAGCCTCAAGGGGCCTCAGTGCGGTCCTGCAGCATGCAGTTCGGCCACAGTGCTGGCATGTTACATCTGGAGTCATGTGACACGGGTCCAGGAGTTCATAGGCGTCCGGCCCAATGCCCGCAATTGTTTAACACAACCTGGACTTAAATGCACAAAACCAATCATCAGATGTATATCTTTTTTTCAGAAAACACTTAAGTTCTTTGTCCCCATTTGGTCCAGAAAGACCTCTACGAGCAGATGCATCGACTGCCCATGCCATCTCTGCAGGCTTTGTGTGGATGGCTTTGTTGACGTGTTTACAATGGGGTTAATACTAGCTGCATATAGCCAAACAGAAATAACTTCGAGGTTTAATATGACTCTCCATTATTACAGCCTCTTGAGTGAACAGCATATAGGCATTTTAGATGTGATTCGACCCTTTATCTTACAAACCCAATTGGCCTGCATGATTGAAAAGGACCAACCTTATCGGTGCCAGTCAATATCATAGACCCAGTGGTGGTAAGTGATTGCTTTTTCCCCCATCATGTAGATGCTTGTCAAACTGAACAAGAGCTGGACTATTGATTCACTGATAACACCATAGGCAGTTGAAGGACTCATGATGTTAGTCTGTCTTTTTGCTCATGAGGCTGGTCCTCTGGATATATCCTGGCAACATGTCATTCCCCAAGACAGTGTAGTCAACAGGTATAAGGTTCTCTGTCCTGAATAGGCAACATTATTGCAGAGATTCAGCATACAATCAATTATCAATTAAGTCTTCAGCATTAATGAATCTGAAACAAGTCATGACACACATGGTAATGAGTTTTCAACTGCACCAATTGCCCCCATATGGGAAATGAACTAGCTTTTCAATATTTTCATCTTCAGCCTATCTGGTAAGTCATGACAGTTTCTTCACTGGCTAGGTAAGGAATAAAGACTGCTGTAAACAGATGTGTGATCATGCATTTTTTTTATTTAGAGAATTCTGGGTAATGCTTTACATTAACTGTACCTTCATAATGCATTCATAATGCATTAATAGAACATTCAGTGCCCCTACATAATGCATTCATATAACATTAGTGCCCCTTCATAATGCATTCGTAGAACATTCATATGCAGTACGTAAGGATATCTTAACAGGCCTTAACAGCTTTAATATACATTAATAACAAACATCATACAATAATATTTGTCATCATCATATATTTCTCTATTTTATTATTTTTCTTAACTTCATCCCTTATAGTTTATATGTTATGCAGTGATGGAGCAGTGTTGCCACAATAACATTTCACTGCCATTGTACTGTACAGTTGTGCATGTGACAGATAAAAATCTTGATTTACTGAATGTTTGTTAAAGTATGTTCAGTTGTTAAGACCTACATGCTGCTTATGAATGCTCTATGAAGGCATTATGAAAATACAATTTGGTGAGCGGTGGTACAGTTTCGAAAAACAGAGGTAAGAATCGGGGGGAACCAGAGAGGACCCCCACTTTCCTTGTACTGGGTGGTGTTCATGCCTGTTCTAGTGAGGCCAGGAGGTCCAAAAACTCCATGCTGCTTCCAGGGAAGGTGTAGTCCATGGAATGAGCGGGCTTTTGTTTCTGCGCGCCGTGTTCCAGAAAAAGAATGACAAAGTCAACATCACAAATGATAATTTCAACCAGCGTCAACACTCAAGGAGTAGAAGGCGCAGGGGGGTGCGTGCGTGCCTACAGCACGGCACAAGACAATTCCTGCTGAGATAATCTAGTCGGAAATCAAACTGAATATTTTCTCTTTTGAGCGAGGTGAAAGTGCACTGGTGACGAACAGAGGGATACCTACGGCTGTCTAATCCATCTAATAATGAGAAAAAATAACAGAAGTATGAGTTCTGGGATGACTTATACACATGGGCTCACCGACAGCTCAAAGCAAGAGGCTTGGGCAAATAAAGGTGCCGGCAGAATTGCTTTTATGCAAGTCACGTCCAATGAAAATCTCACCATCACGGAATGTGATAGATTCTATGCACCTGGATGAGATTTTACTTACTACACGCTAGGGGGTAAGAAGGCCAATGATTCTCAAGTTGTAACCAACTGTCAAAATGAAATGCGTTTCGTATTTGCGGCATAATATTTTAGCAAGTGCCGTATCGACTACCGCGCCCATTAAACTGTCCTAAATAACTGTTAAATTTTATTATTCCACAATAACAAACTGAAATATACATACTTATTGTTTACTGTTTTTGAAATCACCGGTGTGAAATAAGAAAGACAATGGATTTGCATCGTAAACTATTTCCTAGCTTAGCCATGTCTCTGATTTAGCACCAATGATAAAAATCGGCGTTTGATGTGGGTCGTGGGACACACTGGTCACACTAACCCTTCAATAAAGCTTTCAGGAGACCATCAGTTGCTGCCTCCCAGATGACATTGCTCAGCATCTTTCGGAAGTCCGTCGGTTCCTTGCCGCCCTCCCAGGACCTGCAGAGTCTCTAACTCTTTTTCGTAGGACCACATAGATTTGCCTCATTAGACTGCTACTGTCCCTCACTGCTCATATAAACCATCCGTCTCCCCTTAACAGAGTGTACAGGCAGCACTTGGACCGTACATTTCCCCTTAGCGCCTTTAAAACCACCTCTACCTGCATCCTTGGCAATTTCATGGCACTTACAAAACACATGCGCTCTGCTCACGTGCACATTTTCCAGTACCATAAATTGTAGTTTCTGTTATCTGTATCTGTTTCTGTATCTGTTATGTTGTCGTATGGATAAGATGACCTGTTTTATTTATACTGTTAGCTAAATGAAGTCATTCATTCAAAAAAAAATCAAAGCTGAGCCTGTTTCCATTGGTTATGGTGAATGTCACACGGGCCCTTACACTAAATAACCTTCCTGCAGTTTTCAGTGTTGATCGATGTTGACACCAAAGACTGCTTTGATTTTGGGGTACTGCCTGGTTAGCAGGCTATTGGCCATTGTGAAATCTTGGCATTATAGCAAAAAGGGAGTAAAGGAGACTAAGGGGGGACATGATCCAGGTATATAAGATTCTAACAGGTCTGGATGCTGTTCAGCTAAATTTCAATAT
>JAODKC010000051.1:3059780-3071136 GCA_026777985.1 Mormyrops attenuatus | reverse complement strand
ATTGCATTCACAGATCTTTGTGGGGACCTGAAAAATGGTCCCCACAATGTAATATAAACCTAATCCACACACACACAGACACTATGTGCAAGTTAGAGATGCCAGTTAGGCGTGATCGTGTGTCCTTTGACTGCAGGAGAAATCCCACGTGATATCGGAAGAATATACAACATCCATGCACACACAGGATTTCAGAAACACAGACAGGCGATTAAATCAAGTTTCTATGCTGCGATTGGAGTTTAAAATTCCCAATCCCACCATCTGGCGTTTCGCACAGTGGGGCAGGGCCGCCAGCGCTGTGTTACCGCTGAAGTTGAGCAGGTGGGTGAAGAAGAAGGACTGCTTGTGGAAGTCCTCGATGGCCAGCACGATTGGGCCATCCAGGCTGCTGCGGAGAGTCTTCTTAGAGCCACTCTTATCGGCGATCAGGGACTCCAGCATGGTACGCACCATGTACAGCTGTGTAGGAGGGGACAGAGTCAGGGGGATGAGACACTGAGGACAGACTGTGTCAGTAGACCGTGAGGACACAAAGACCACATGAAAAGATTGTGAAGAGACAGGGTCTGTGAGTAGATAGAGACTGTGTCAGGAGACTATATGGAGACAGATAGTGGGGACAAATGACACTGTATGGAGACAGACAATGCTAGAAGACTATGAGGAAACAGGGACTGCGTCAGAAGACGCAATCACAGAATATCAGCAAACTGTTGAGATGGATGTTCAGATGGAGAGGATCTGTCAGCTGGGGACTGGGTTAGGAAATAGGGACTGTGTCAGGAGACTGTGAGGAAATGAGGAGAGTATCAGGAGACTGTGAGGAAATGGGGACTGTGCCAGAAGACTGTGAGAAAATGGGGACTGTGTCAGGAGACTGTGAGGAAATGGGGACTGTGCCAGGAGATTGTGAGGAAATGAGGAGAGTATCAGGAGACTGTGAGGAAATGGGGACTGTGCCAAGAGACTGTGAGGAAATGGAGACTGTGCCAGGAGCCCGTAAGGAAATGGGGACTGTGCCGCGAGATTGTGAGGAATTGGGGACAGTGTCAGGAGACTGTAAGGAATTGGGGACTGTGCCAGGAGGCTGTGAGGAAATGGGGACTGTGCTAGGAGACTGAGAAAATGGAGACTGTGCCAGGAGATTGTGAGGAATTGGGGACAGTGTCAGGAGCCTATGAGGAAATGGGGACTGTCCCAGGAACACGGTCCGCATGGTAGCACCCCATCACCTGAACGGCCTGTCAGCTGACCTGAGTACTAGAGGGGCCAACGCTGCGGCGGGGAACTTTAATCTCGAAGCCACCCTTGGGGTCCTTCTCTCCCCGCAGGCAGGGGTCGTTGGGCGGCTCTCTCGCCCCGTCCCAGTCACAAATAGTCTTCCTGGTTGCCTGAAGGACACTAGGGATAATGCCACCGGCACTGCAGTCACTTACTCTGTTCGACAAAGAAATTCTTTCACATCTTGTCTTTAAATCACACTTTCTAGGGACTGTTACTTAAGCACATACATCTAATTTACTTAATTTTTATGCTGATACTTTTAGAAGATACTTGATGAATGGATCCAGATTCACACAGCAATGTTACACATTTTATTACTTTAATATTATTGTCCTGTTACAGGTGGATCCATTGTGTCCATTGTGAGTGTGTGTGTGTGTGTGTGTGTGTGTGTGTCTGTGTGTCTGTGTGTGTGTGTTCACCCAGTAATAGACTGGCATCCACGGTGCCCCCTGCCTTGTTCTCTGAGATCGCACAACACTGTACTGGATCAGCATTTCTGGAAGAAGGATGGCTGTAAATGACATTTATAAGTGAGCAGAAGGATTTTATCACTGACATTATACTCCTGGACCCTCCGATTAGGTTCCATAAATTGTGTTTACTGACTGTTTAATTCTATGATTATTAGTGAACACAGTTTTTATCTCAGGCACCTGCACGGACGCCTAAATGGCACGGGGTGTTAGGACGGAGCTACTGCGCTACCTAATGAGGACGTTCTTCTTCTTGCGTACGGCCTGTCGCAGGGGCTCCCTCAAGGTCATCTGCGCAAAGTCCTGCAGCTCTGCGTAGATGGTGTTCCGGACGGCCTGGTTGAAGACGCTCTCCATGCGGCCCATGAGAACCTGGAGGCCCTTTATCATGGCGATGACCTGCAAAGTGGGGCAAGCAGAACAACGGATGTGAGACAGCAGTCAGAAAAGAGAAGAGGTAGTTCAGGTCCAGAAAGTAAAAATACACACTGAGACTTTGTTTCAACTCAACTGGTGTTTTGAATCAAAATCTTGGTCTGGATTTTTACCTTCTGGACCTGAACTAGCCACTGCTGTAAAAATGAGGATGGAGCCTCATAACACAAAGACATCATTGTTCTCGGGCATCTAAAGTGAACAATTTTTTAAAATTTTATCCAAAGCGTTGTACATTTCTAAGAAATCATGGCCAGCTATTCTTTGGAGCAACAGTCATTAAGGACCGAAGGTCATTACTCCAAGGCCCAATGGTAAAATCACCCTATTAGTCCACATTATGCAAACGCAGTGATCCGCACTGGAGCTATCTCACCTAACCCTGCTTCATGCACTATCCTTTGTACAGTCCCATATACCATATTCCCTCCAGATTCTGGTACAAGCATCACTTGGATACTGTTGCCAGCGAGCTGCTCATGCGAGATCTTCACAGTGCCTTTAAATCACCAGGAGATACCCGGACTTTGAAACAGGTCTTAGCAGTGCTCCCTGTTCACAGTGTGCTTCTGATTCTAACTGAGCACCATGACAGTGACCTTAAAAACAGGAAAAACCGGACCCCAAACTAGAATGATTTACAGTGCAGGAAACCCCCCCCCACCGTATCTCCTGGAAGCCCTGAATCCACTCTAATGAGGTTAAACCCATTTCGCAAAGGAGAAGCAGCCCTACAGCGCTCCATGCAGGCTGTAATTGCATATTAAACCTGAGCTCTGTCAGGCTGGACCAGACCCAAGGCCCATGGCGACGTGCCTGGGAAAGAGCGGGAAGCCCGGCGCCGGCACCACGCCTCACCTCCACCAGGGCGAACTTCTCCTCGCTGGTGTAGTTGTAGCGCGTGGCTCTCTCGTACTCCTCCGCCGTGCCGGGACAGTCCTTGTTGCAGAACTTGTCGGTCGGGTGGACCAGCTTCCACGAGTACTGGGAAAAGAACGTCAGTGTCACCACTGGCAAGACCATCGTCGGCCCCTCTCAGTACGTCCGTGAACTCTTCAAAGCTCTCCCCAAAGAGAGTTGGTTCGGTCCATCAGAGCCACCACATCGGAACACAAGTATAGCTTCTTCCCCCGAGCAGCTGCACTAACCTGAACCGCACACTACCTCTGCTATTTCTCCATTTACTCAATACTAATATTTATTTGTAATACATCATTTTATGCGTATATTTTATTACTCATCTTTATTATTTTAGCCTTATTCTTTTGGACTGTAAACATGAAGAATACAGTGATGAACAATTACAAAAATATGAAATTTAAAGGAAAATTATGTCCATGTTTTTTAAAACAAAACTGTGATTTTCAGGCGAGGCAAATGTTACTGACTGCTGCGATTGGAAATCTACCAGTAGACTATTTTTAGACTGTAGTTTTAATGCTGCGTCATGGACAGCATTAGCCAATTCGCCATATGCAGCATGAGTGAGATTCAACAATTTAGAAAATAAAATTCAAGAGGCAGAAGGTTGCATCTGAGTTTTTCAAAAGCAAACAGTCAAGTGGGCATAAGTTTATGCCTCCCCCCCGTGACCCCCAGATTCATTCCACCACCAACAGGCCAAACAAAAGTGCAATGTAAGACAAACAATGCAAAATAGGAATGAGTAAACAAATAATAAAACACATGCAATGGGAGTGGAGTATAAAATGGGACCAGGAAAGGCTGATTATACTTCTGCGTCGAGGCTACGCCGTGACCTACGCAGGTGGCCCACGCCGTTATGAGTATTTATACTTGTGCGCTGCTGTATCTGTGTCGCGCGGCAATTACCCCGCTAAAACGGTAGATGATACATAGTTTCGGATGTGGCGTTTATTGTCTTCCCACCCTGAGATTTATACAATTGTTGAATCACGCAATTGAAACAGAGAAAAACAAACATTTAAGAAAGCATCCATTTTTCTTGTGTATGTTTATGCTGCTACAAACTTCGGAAAAATGGCCAGCCGCTACAAAGTCGCTCTTTATGCATCTTCCCTTATAAAGTTAGTGTCTATGCTACTTTTTACCTTATTTTAGCCTTGTAAAGTATGAATAAACTTAATGGCGGTAAGTGAAATCGGCGCTGGCGTCCTGAGCGTTTTGTAGACCTGTTGCTACGACACCCAGGGTGGGTTATTTAATGCTAGATATAAATAGCACTTCAGTTTCAATCAGCGGGATGTATGCTGTCTTCAGTCCCATAAAGAAACAAGTCCTTGGCTACCGCGTACATACAGCGTTGATTTGACACAGAAGCGTAAATCAGCCTTTAGGGTCTCTGTCCGCTGGGAATGTTTGTGTCGCGCGCCCCGGAGCCCAGAGCCCTGATACGCACCACCTCCATCACGTGGCTGCTCCACTTGGACAGCAGCTGCAGGCCCCTCAGCGCCAGGTCGAACAGCTCCCTGTACTCCTCGTCAGACTTCTGGCTGTCGAGGCCTGAGCCAGTCACCACCTCGCTGTTGCTGTAGCGGGCCAGCTCCGAGATGAAGCGGATGTGGTCGTCGCGGATCTGCACCATCTGCTCACACAGGTTATACTGTGGGCTGATGCTGCTCTGGGTGCACGTCCACCTGGGGGGGGGGGAGACAGAGACAACCGACATCATTTGAACGCCTCCTTTGGTTACGCCTTTGCACTCCGTGCTGGTACCCACATACCGTGCATCTGCATTGATTATTTAGCGGATGTTTTTAACCATCTACAAGAGAAGAGGAATTTGCAAAACTCACTCGGTCCAGTTTGTAAGTAAGCACTATTCGTGCGGCAAATTTAACGAAAATTCTTCGCTGGATTACATGAGGACTGAGTTTTGGTTCCCATAACTGTAACATATTTGATAAGGTAGCCTCATTTTAGGTCATTGGGGGTATCATCTCAAAAACAACAGACAATAAACTGAGAAAGCTTTGGAAACTGGCTCTACAATAGTGAAAGCAGTCCCTGGACAATCATGGGCGATAAGGGTGACATATGTCTACTGATGCTGGGATTTGAACCAGCAACCCCCTGATCACAGGCGAAGAGCTTTACCCCTCTGAGACACCCTGAACATATCCCGCTGCCCACTTTAAACATTTTTCCACTTACTTAGACTTGTTTTCCTCATAATGGGCACTGGTCTCGATGTATCGTGACAATTCGATCTGCATGTCTCCAAACAGGGGAACGACCTGGAGTTGCTAAAAGACGACAGTACGAAGGAAAACCTTAAGAATGACTACTGCTGTCAGAGGAAAGAAAAGAAAAAACTTTACTAGGGATGGATCACGAACGACAGATCACACCTTGAAGAACTTGTCGATCTTGCTGAGGTTTATCCTCTTTTTGGCGTCCAGTTTGTAGATGTTGCTGACGTTGCCGTCCATCAGGTAAAGCCCGAAGCCCATGACCTGTAACATGGGCAGATGGAGAACCGCGGTGAGCTTCACACGTGTGGTGGACACCATGAGGAGCAGCAGGGAGATGGAGGCATCTCTCAGCCTCCGCAATGACTGGCCTTCAGCAGCATGTGCTTCTCGCTGGGTGTGAGGTACATTTTGTTCTCGTAATAGTCCACGCTGATGTTGACGATGTCGGCCAGCAGCTCCTCGTAACCTGAGATCACCTCCAGTTGCTGATGAAGACACTGGATGGAGAAGACAATGAACCTTGTCTTGTTGCAATAAAACACTGGCTAAAATTCAGTATGCATTTGAGGTTGTCCCCACAGCTGCGGTTTCATTTAAAAACTCAAAACTGTGTTACAGTGTGGATGAGTGAAAATGCCCTAATTGGTCCCTGCTCATCACATGACCCTCTCATCCTCTGATTGGTCACCTGGTCACCCTACACGGAAGTAAACAGTATTCCAACAAGGCGGATATGGAGACGCTGCCTCGCTGACCTGTATGCAGCTACATAGCATGTTGCACAGTGTGACTGCCAGATGTGGCAATTTCAGGTTCAGAAAGTAAAAATCCAGACCAGGATTTTGTTTCAACCAATCACTTGAGTACTATTTGACTGTGACTCTTTATGCTTAGCTGGTTGGTTGAAACAAAATCCTGGTCTGGATTTTTTCTGGACCTGAAACTGCCACCTCTGGTGACTGCTGCATATTTGCACAAAAAGAAACTAATTCAGCGGTCACTGGGTGGATGCACGCGTGCCCAACTTAGGCTAATAGCTACGTCATATGGATGGAGATCGTTTTTGTTTGAGAACTGTTTTTACACGAAAATGTAGTAGTGTGGATGGAGGCACAAACATACCCAGACCTCCTGATACCTCTCAGAGCAGGAACAGCATAGTGACAGCAAACTGGGACTTGTGGCACAGGATGGAGAACGACGGAATGCCGTGCTGTATGTGAGGAAGCCCACCTGTGTGATCCTGTTGTGATTGGCCAAGAACATGGACAGGTTCTGAGACTCCTGGATAGACTGCGGGTCGGCCATTTTCCTCAGAAACTGGGCCGCCCTGCATAAAAACAGACCCCGTGTAAGAAGACTGCAGATATATATGAGTCATCATATAAAAGGTCTCAACCAGGAAACCTGGTGTATATCTGGGCCTCGAGTTGGTAAGAGATGGTTTCTTGCTAAAGCTGGAGGCTAACATGAGCGGGGGGCGCGGAGCTGTGAAGGGGGTCCACGCATGAAAAAGCGTGCACCTCTTGTATGTAGAGTGGTCATTCTTGACGCTGCACTTCATGTTCTTCAGCTCGTCGAGCACGGCAAACATGTTGATGAACTTGCCAAGCGTCAGCAAGTAGGCCTCGGACACGAAGTCCTTCCTCCTCTCAGCATGACACAGGCGCTTGACCTCATTGCAGAAGCGTTCGATGGCCTTCCTCTATGGGCCAAGAGGGCGGAAATTCAACCCCCTGTCAACCCTCACAACCATGCAGCCAAGCTTTTTGTTTACATGGGAAAACACGGCCTTTGAGGAGCCTGGGATTATTACCTGGAAGTACATGAATTTCATGAGCTTGGTAACTTCAGGTTCTAAAACCTCCACTGTCTTCTCATAGATCTCTACTCGGTTGGGCTGCTCGTTGCACTTCACCTATTAGACACCAGAGGACAGCGTCACATTCATCATTCCGTTAGCCATCCACAGAAACACATTACCAGGTTACTGATCTGAACATAAGTTCAGGGCTTTAAATATTTAACCATAAATGTTTATTAAGAAATCGCCTACCCAGACTTCATAGTTAGCAAATGCACAATACCATCATGACACCAAACAGTGGCCAATGCCACGCCCTGATTTAGGAGGAAGAGACATTTATATCGTTCACCTGTCCTTTCTCCCAGCATAAAGACAATTTGGTCTGTTTTTTGCAGTAATGTTCACGAACATGCCGACCTCAGTTCTGAGGATGGTAGCTATGAGGTGCCTATTTTCATTTATTTTTGCCATTATTTTTGCCTTGGTTGATGACCTTATTTTTAACGCTCACCTATAGTATTGTCCCTCCCCACCCTGTCCCCATCATGAATCTCTGTGCCACCTGATTGGCCAATGAATGCCTGAGCATGTTCACTGGCCAATCAGGAAGCTTCTTTCATGATTATTAATGAGTACTTCCAAACCACCGTGTAAAATGAAAATTCACGTCCCCATCACCCCTAAACAGGAAACTGTTACCCAAAACAGGAAGTGGCGGTGGGCCCGGGCGATGTTACCTGTGGAATGGCACGAGAGCAGCTCCGCCAGGTGTACAGCATGACTGCATACTCCTGTCCCTCCTCCAGCATCTCGTTCTTGGGGGACAAAGAAACTGTCAGGAACCCAGTGAACTTTAACTGCAGTGTTTCCCCTACCATTATATTACGGGGGCGCCCCGCCTCCCCAATGGCACCTCCCGCCCCCCCATGAAGGTCAAGTTAATTTTATTTAATTTTATTTTCTATATACCACCAGATCACAACAGAAGTCATTTAAGGTTACCTTTCCTATAGAACAGGTCTATACCTTGTCCTTTTATTAAACAAACTAAATAGCCTTATGTTATTTATCTTGTTTACACAACAGCTTGTCATTCTTGTCTCTACACGGATGCGCGTTCACAATTCTCCTCTGCTCTCTGTATTGCAAAGGCGGAGTTCTGCCCCGATGCGCGCACACAGACACGTGCGCGCACACACAGGTGAGCACACTCCCACCAGCGGACAGAGCGCGCGCATTGGAAAATATGTCGCGTCAACCACCTGAAAAACAGACGGTGTCGGTGTCCGTCTGCCCCCCGCCCCCCCCAAAGCTGCAAACCTAGGGGAAACACTGAACTGAGTGCTTATGTTAACTGTCCGGGCTACGGAAACTTAACATCCCACCAAACCTGAAATGTGTCACACTGCACCCTACAATACTTGGATATGATGAACAATTGTGGTTACAGAAATCCGTTTTTTTCCAGCAAAAAGCAGGTGACCAGTGGTGACAGACACCCTGAACCAGGCACTCATACAGACTTGCTCAATTAGAGAACCAGATTCACCTGCACTCTGTATACTCTGCATGTTCACAGAGGTCAGAGGTCAGACTCTAACTGATTCCGCCCACTGAATCACCATATAGCCAAAATCAGTGTTTCTCCCTACAGTCCTCTGGGACCCCCAGACAGCCCACATTTTTGCTCCCTCCCATCTCCCAGCCAATCAAGATCACCGAACACCTGGAACAGGTGTGTTGGGAGCTGGGAGGGACCAAAAATGTGGACTAGCTGGGGGGGGTCCTCATAGACTGGGTTGAGAAACACTGGCCTTAATCATACACATGTAAGATAACATATCACATCCCCCACCTTAACACCTTTACCTAACATATTCAAACACAACAGGATGTTACCTAGTCACACCAACGCCGCTCGCATTTCCGCCCCTTTGAAAGCTACGCTTCGTTAAACTATAACCTCATTAGAAGCAACATAAAAAGGAAACAGCCTGTGCTTTCGTGATGCAGGGGTCGCAGACGGCAGAAGCCTGAGGCACAGCAGGGCTAAAAATGGCCCCTTGCTTTGACACTCACATCAGATATCTGGAGGCTACCGTCTGACTTTCAGCCAACGACACGCCCGGCTGGCTTTGCCGGGTCACTGGCATCGCCGTCGCAGGCTGCGTTAGCATACTGGCTAACTACGTTAGCGACTTGCATAGTTGGAACCATGCACCTGAATGGGCCTGACTATGTAAGTCGCTAACGGGAGCTTTTGGGAAACCCACCCTTGGGAAACCCCCCGAGCAACTCGCTCAGTGACCCCACCTCCCTGTTGTGCTCACCATGCTGGAGTGGACGGTGGCCTGTTCGATGTAGCGGGCAATCCCAGTGACGAATGCGTTCCTGTCCTCAAAGTTGGTGTCGAAATTAGCCTGCGGAATACACATCTGTCAGTGCTCCAGACAAACATCTCATCAGATTCTTAATTCAATTAAACAGTCCGTAAAAACACAACTAGGTAATGGTGTACAAGTAAGCTCTTTGTATAAGCATATTATATCAAAATGATGTTTAACAATAAACAACTTGCATTAAACAATTAGTGATAACTATTTTTAAAGTATTCATCCATCTCCTGTAACGGCTTGTCCTATTCTGGGTCATGGGGGGTCCGGAGTCTATCCCAGAAGCAATGGGTTCGAGGGAGGGAATAGCCCAGGATAGGGCACCAACCCATCACAGGGTGCACCCACATGCACACCTGTGGGCAATTTGGTAACTCCAATTAACCACAGCATGTTTTTGGACTGTCGGGGGTGGGACCCCACAATGACATGGGGAGAACATGCAAACTGCACACACACAGAGCCACGGCAGAAACCTGGACCCTGGTCCCAGAGGTGTGAGGCAACACTGCTAAACCACTGCACTGCACTGCACTGCACTACACAGGTAACATTAACACCATTAATTAATATTAATCGACCAGAATCCTGAAATGCCACACAGAATTAACTATTAAAGTCTTGATACTGTCCTAGGGTTAAGTGCCTGTATGACTTTAGCGTCCCATACAGAGAAGTTTTTGATCCACAGTAGATAATGACGAGTGGTAACCTGGGACCTCCTGATGAGTACCTGGTACATGATAGAGGAAGGGGGGGGCTCGATGCAGGGCTGCTGGTCTGGAAGTGGCAGTTCCTCCAGCAGGTCCACGTTGGACAGAGCATCTTCGAGGGTCACTTGGGTCGTCATGGTCGCAAAAAGTTCACTTCACAGTACTGTCTGAAAGGAAATCCGCAGCATGTGTCACAGCCCAGCGCAGAGCACAACAGACAACAGTCACAAACACCATTTAAGGTTCACATATCTGATAGCATGTTGGTTCAGTTTCTTTCAACATATATAAAATACAATACAGGAACCCCACCACCGCCAACAGGAAATTATGTCACATAGCAGAGAAAAAAATTTAAATGCACAGTGTATGGAAAAAAAGACTAATAATACAAATTAAAGTTTCAATTGTTAATAAGTCTGTTAGGAAGAGCCTTCCTTTGCGTGAAATCCTTCTGTAAAATGTCCAGCAGCGTGACTAATGTTTTATAAATCACCACTGATACGGATATTTGCCAATAATCACATAACCGTCTGGCAGGGGTCTAAAACCTATAAAAGATAATAAGAAGCAATAGAAAATACAATAAATAGAATCCATGTAATCCCTCTCTGTTGTGTCCAATGCATTTCAAATGCCTCGAAAGACCGGTGTGGCGAAATTGGGCAGCCACTAAAAAAAAAAAAAAACGTTAAAAATAAAAAACCTGCAAGTCTTCAACCGCAGCCCACAAACTTCAGCGACACCTCTGGTGCCGCAATCAGGAATCACTTTTCAATGAGCGAGAGTGAGAATTACATTACAGCGATGCGCGGCCCATGTGCCAGCCATGAAATTAAAGTCCGGTGTTTACAGCATCACATCCCGCCAGGGAGCTGCTTCAGACACTGCCAGTGGACAGTCTGACTGCTTCAGACCCCGCCAGTGGACAGTCTGTCTGCTTCAGACACCGCCAGTGGACAGTCTGTCTGCTTCAGACCCCGCCAGTGGACAGTCTGTCTGCTTCAGACACCGCCAGTGGACAGTCTGTCTGCTTCAGACACCGCCAGTGGACAGTCTGACTGCTTCA
>JAODKC010000051.1:3037280-3050950 GCA_026777985.1 Mormyrops attenuatus | reverse complement strand
CACAGGCAGAAGGGCGAGCAGGCAGGAGAGACGTCACAGGCAGAAGGGCGAGCAGGCAGGAGAGACGTCACAGGCAGTAGGGCGAGCAGGCAGGAGAGACGTCACAGGCAGTAGGGTGAGCAGGCAAGAGAGACGTCACAGGCAGTAGGGCGAGCAGGCAGGAGAGACGTCACAGGCAGAAGGGCGAGCAGGCAAGAGAGATGCCACAGGTAGTGGAGGCATCGCAGGCACCAGGGTCCCCAGGCAGCACACCCAGGGGGGTAGGGGAATAAAATGCGCAATTAGCCAAAGTAGGGGAGACTAGAGGCAGTACAAACGGTTAGGTGAGTGTAATATGTAAGCTCTGGCAGATAAGGCTATGGCAGCATAAGTAGGAGGGAGAGGCAGGTGGGAACGCAGGCATGGGGGGGTCCCTGAAATGTCAGCACTCCAATTCCACAAGGGGGTGTGAAGCTAGAGTGACAGATTGACAGTTCAGTTCATCCAAAGCCAATGGCACCGATCCCCACCCAGCTCTACACCTCACACTATAGGTCTAACTGGGAGTGAGCAGTTAGCTAAAGCTAGGACTAGAGTCCCTCTAAGCTAAACTAAACAAGGGTGTTTTTAACCTAGACTTGAATATCGAGAGTCAGAATCCCGCACATCCACTGGAAGACCATTCCACAGCTGCAGAGCTCTGTAAGAGAATGCTCTGCAGCCTGCCATAGCTCTTTCTACTCCAGAAACTGATAGAACTCCTTCTCCTTGAGATCGAAGCAAGAGGAGGGTTGTAAGAGACCAGTAGATCTCTAAGGTATTCTGGTGTGAGTCCATTCATGCTTTATAAGTTAATAGCAGTATTTTGTAGTCGGTCCGAGACTTTACTGGAAGAGGGCTGATATGATCGAATGTTTTAGTGTTTGTAAGAACTCTGACTGCTGCATTTTGTATCAGCAAGTTTATATAAGGATCCGGATGGACAGCATTACAGTAGCTCAGTCTGGAAGTTATAAAGGCATGTATTAGTTTGCCTGCATCATGAAAGGAGACCATCTTCTGAGGCTTGGCTATGTTCTGTAGACTGGTCACCACAATGCAATACACACACAGACACACACACAGACAAAGACGCACACACACACACACACACACACATAGATGTGCACAGACACACACGCACACACACACAGACATACACGCGCACACACACACACACACGGCCTCGAACCCTCAACTCTTGCACTGTCCCCTGTGACACTTCACCCCCCACCAAGACACCATTTAACTAGCTATACAATTAGAAATAACTCATTAGACACGTGTGACTGGAGTAACAGCGCTGGATTTATGGGATATTCTTAATCAGAGCCTTAGACGTAAAATGCACTATAACTACTTTTCTGTGAGAGAAATTTAACCATGAAGTTAATGGTACATGAACATATAGAGTTACAGCAGCATCTAAACACATATTCCAGCTCTGAGCAAGTTGGGGCACAATACTGCTGGGGCAACTCACAATACAGGAAATCTAATGCAAAAGAACTACCATTGTAAACTGCTGAAAGAATGGGGGAAGAACGGCAACATACAGCTTTGTATATAATCGGTTATGTCCTTCAATAAAAAAATACTGGTGCTTACACAGTTACATTTCATTATCTTAAAAACAAGGAACATATCTCCTAGATGTAGGCATCTTTCGGGCCCAAAGATGCAGTGAATATCATGACCGCCTTCATACCTCCAAGTGAAATGCATGCATTTTTAACAAAGTACTGGAGAATTAAAAATGATAAGGCTATTATAGTAGTACTCCTCCTCAAAAGATAAAATTGCGTACGATAAATGTGACATGCAACTCCCGAACACAACAGAAACTAAAGTTATGTTTTACGGATATTAAACCTGGAATATAATCTTAGCTTCTTTCCAAAGTCTTGCCTATTTTCATTGTTGTGGCACAGAGTTTGCACATTCACAACTCCACTCCAATTTCCAATCTGCTTGGAACTTTACTAGTACTGTATCGCGATCAGATTATCACTGTACCAAAGTCTACTACAGTATCACCAACCGTGCATGTTCCACTGCACAGGAAAAGCATCATGAAGGTTCCAAGACATTTTAAAAGGCGTCGCCTTATATTGCACGCCACACGTTCCAGCCCAGCTAACAGGGAACGTTCCCAGAACTTTAGCCAAAGTTATGAGGAGGTCTTCCCAAAGCAAGCCAAGATCAGTAAATCTTTCTTCACCAACGGACGCCCCACAGCCGCTGGACCCCATGACCCTGCCCAACACCCAGTTCGCACAAGCATTGAAGAGAGTAGGAGCAAGAACACACCCCTGACGAACGCCAGAATCCACTGGGAAGAACACAGAGATTCTCAGTTCGCTCTACACAGCACTCACAGTGCCAGAGTACAGGCCGGCCATGACGTCCAGTAACTTTGGGGGGATCCCGCAAAGTCTCAGGATGTCCTACAGGGCAACTCGATCAACTGAGTCGAACGCTTTACGAAAATCGACAAAGGCTGCAAAGAACCTCTGCAGATATTCACGCTCGATGAGAACCCTCAGTGCAAGGATGCGGTCGATGGTAGACTTCTTAGGCGTAAAACCAGACCGCTCCGGTCGCTGAGAGGCAAGCAAGTGATCATGGATCCCGTTAAGGATGACCCTAGCAAGGACCTTCCCCGGCACTGAGAGCAGTGTTATGCCCCTGTAGTTGCCTCAATCCAGGCGATCACCCTTCCCTTTCCAGATAGGGACTACAGGTCCAATTTTCCAGTCAGTTGGGATGACGCCTGACTCCCAAATGGAAGCAAAAATTGCCTGCAATGCCAGGAGGACAGCCTTACCACCAGCCTGGAGAAGTTCACCCCGGGTACCACAGATCCCTGCGGCCTTCCCTACCCCCAGCTGCCTCACCACCCGTGTAATCTCAGTGAGACTGAGTGGTTCACAGCTGATTGGAGGATCAGCTTCGAGAACCGTGGACCCAGAGATGTCCAACATCCTAGCTGGAGGGTCAGCTTTAAACAACTGCTCAAAGTAGCGGGTCACAACTGCAGTGTCATCCGTAAGGACCGTCCCATCACCCGCCCTGACTGCAAGTCTCCGAGGAACAGATTCAGATGTGCGTAATGCTTCGATTCCTCTGTAAGCAGGACGTGGGTCACTGGACCACAGATGGTGTGTCACCTGCTCAAAGATTCGTCTAACAAACGCCTCCTTATCTGCCCTCAGAGCCTCACAGCCGTCCTCCTCAGTTCCCGGTACAAACTGGAATCGGTTTTCATATTATTAGTCTTACTTGTAGTAGTGGGATAATGTTCTGGGGACACATGGAACGTTTTCATTTTTCATTTTCATTACGCTTAATCGTAACATTCGGTAAACGTTCTTAGAACTGAAAGCTGTTAGCGAGAAGGACGCGGAGAGATTGTGGAGCGAGCAGCTGGCCGACACGGGTGCAAGGTCCCGCTAACATGCTTTCCATCTTTCACACTGCGAATCACGCGGCGTCATGGGCTCCTGTGTAGCGTGAACGAAGGGTGGGAGCGGCTCTCATCTCGCGCTACTCCCATATGTGGGCAGTGCTTATAATCCTGGCATTAAAAAACAAAAACTCTGTGGGAAACACAATTAGGAAACGCGGAGTTCTGTCTGGAATGTTAAATGGGTGAGTTACAGATTACACCAGCTAAAACGGCACCAGCAAAGAAAAAAAAAAAAAAACATGACCTTTTTGTGGGTAACACCAAAGGATGCAGTAATTGACTATTTGGTGATGAAGAACATACACCATTATCCCCCCCCCACACGCACACTTGGTTATTACATGTGTGTCCATGGTACAGTATTGCTCAGGGTCTGGTGATTCAAAATGGAAATTAATTCAGTGGTGCTTAATCATAGCTGCGGGGAGAGAGCGGTTTGCTTGGCAGTCAGGGAGAGCCTCGGTCAAGTATTTCACGGACACTTGTTTGGATCCACACTCGTGGTTCGTTAATGTGTTTAAAATCTAAAAGATTAATTGAAATCTTGCCACCGTAGCGAGGACGCGTTGACATTGTTTCCCAGTGGCGAGCGCAGTCTAGTCCGTTATTAATCTGCCACAAATGTATTCGTAACCCCCCTAATTACAACCGTAGCAAGTTTCGCCAGACGATAAGAAAACACCATGTGAATAGCAATGATCGTCACCGCCGCCAAATTACATAGCGAGCTATCATACTCATTACTACAAAGACTCCATCTGCCATGAAACGACGGCTGAACTATTACAGTTCTAATTGCTGTTTTTTGTGATTTAGTAAACAGCACTGAAACTTGACAACGGCAGAGACTTGTGCGCAAACCCGTTAAATATGTCCGAATTTTGTACGATACGACAGGCTCCGTTATTGACTACATGTCAACGTTCAGCCGGCACGCGACCAGCTCCCTCCCAGGCGTCCCATCCCGCCCACACGGACACCAGGCCCACACATCATTTATAAATCATTTAGCACAATGCTGCCCATCGAAAATTCACTTTGTCTGTGCTTTGCAGCCTGTCCCCATCTCTGGATTAGTCAGTGCTCGCGTCCTTCGGAACAAAGGTTCCCAAACAGCATTGTTTCATCATGCTAGCAAGCTTTTAGCAGGATGACCCGCCGCTCAGGTCACTCCCACCCCAGTTGACATGTGCTCCCATTTCAGCTGTTTGTCCAACAGTAACCTCCCTCTCCTCTATCATCTCATCAGTCACCACTATTTACAATTCCTGTAGGAACATTCTGGCCTTTTCTATCCGTTTACCAATAACCAAGAACTGCTTATCATTATAATTCAACTCACCTGACTGGAGTTTCGGTTTTCTCAAACTGCTTTCGAAATCCATCAAAAGCCAGAAATGTTCACAACCAGATTAGTGAAAACAAATGGGTGCTTAGAAGGATTCTGATAAGCAGAGGCACCACTAGAGAATTTGTGTACATAAAAGCATGTAAAACTGGGCCCCCAACCCAGACCAATCCTATTATGTTAGACGTTTTTTTAACTATCCTAACTTCCCCCCTTTATGGGGGCCCTGCTGAAATGTACGCTTTGTAATAGCATTGTCAGTTTTTACTTTTGTATTGTTCGAAGCTATTCTTCAGCATCTCCTGGGATTTACATATCCTGTGTATC
Source organism: Mormyrops attenuatus (assembly GCA_026777985.1). NCBI lineage: Eukaryota > Metazoa > Chordata > Actinopteri > Osteoglossiformes > Mormyridae > Mormyrops > Mormyrops attenuatus. Next base: position 3,045,788 of record JAODKC010000051.1, on the reverse strand, counting down.
CATGTTTTTCTTTGCTTTTTTTTTAGAGTTTTATCTTACTTTAGTCTTTGGTACTCAAATGAAAAAATAACAATGATAAATGACATTAATACAGTGTCGATCAATACATAAAGGTCAAGTTTTAAATGTCCCTTTTAATAATTCTGCAGTGTTCTATTGCTTAAACATGAGTAATTAAAAAAGATTCACATACAGTAGGATCAATAAATTAAAATAATGTTGGCTAATGTGAGACAACTAAATCATTCAGCTTACCTGGGAATCAGACAAACATTTTACTTGCAGAATCTACAAACTAGACCAATGGCAACTGAAAAAAAGTAAGATGCACTAAATTACAAGGCAATCCATCCATCCATCCATCCATTTCATCTTCTAACCACTAACCATAATTATGGTTGCAGAATAGTCAGAAGCCTAGAGTTGCTAATGGACAATTCCATGCTAACGGCAACATTAGCACAGAAATATTGCGAGAACAGTGCAACACGGTTTCCGTCGTTTGTGGAGGACTGGTCACATCCGTAATGTAAAAATATCAGATGCACATATATTTTTTTTAATTTATCCTTTTGTGCTCATTCAAGTCTCTTTCATGCTACACATATAACGCCTTCTATAATTGTTGTTAAAACTTTGTCGAAAATCTGTAGTCTCCTATAAAAGTTTGCCAGTTTGACATCACATCCATAACCCTGATTATGTGATGTATTTCTAACATTAACATTTCTAAAATTAATATTTTCATTTTGAGGATCTGTCTATATTCAACCCAAGAGGTTTCATGAAAAGGTAAAAGAGAGAGTTTTTTGAATGTGGACATGCTGATTAATTGCAGAATGAGTCACAGTTTCAAGATACGCTTGTGTGATGTAAGGTCACACATCAGCTCTTTGTTACAACATTCACCAAAATACTTGCTGTGTTTAATTGAGCAATCAAAAGATCGTTTAAGTAAAACTGTCAGACTAATTAAGTGAAGTGAATTCAATCTAAATAGAACATAGTGGGGACTTCAATCAAATGTTTCATATTGATCTATCTTGCTCATGACGATGATGGTGTCCCTCTATTCCTCTACACAGAACAGTTTGGACTTTGATATTCTTTAGCTGCCTGCTATTCTTTTTAGAAGCAACAATTGTTGGATCAACGTGTTTAATAGAGATGCGGGAAAGTATGTTTCCTCGGTATCTTTAAGCTGTTCAAAACTCCAGAAGGCAACATACACCCACTTCAGTACAAATTCATTGTTAATATTAAACCTAATAAATATATTCATAGATGGGCCACTGTTTGGGCAAAAGTGTCGTTTTTAACTGGTTTCGATTCCTCTGGCGACTTTCTGTCAAACTTCTTTCAATTAAAAATTTACCTTAAAAAAGAGGTGAAGGTAAAGCTCATTAAACATGAGTTTACTGACTCATAGGGTCCCACAGGAGGTTAAGCGTTTTGTGAGCCATCGCTGGACACTACAGGTAATGGGCCGCATGCTTACACGCCGCTTTTGGCATGAAATAAAAATGGCACGTCACAGGTCAATCAGAACCTCTCTGATCTCTAGAAAATGCGACATAGTGGCCTTTCTGGATACCTGTCTAGCACGCTGAACGCAGGATCACCACAAAGGATAAAGCAAGGCGAGTGCATGCGGCCCCGAACAGAGGCAGCTTTGTGGAGAAGTCCAGCCTCCTACTTTAGCGTGCTATTTATCGGCCATCATTTGCTCCCCGTAATACTGTAAACGGAAAAAACAACTAAAAAGCTAGGCGTATGTTTAATGGTCATATCAGTGCTCATATAACGAGAACTAGGCGTAGTGTACGCACCCATAAAGCACTGCCATTTTAAAATATTAAAACAATAAGTCAAAGAAAATGCCAAATATAAATGTTCTCTATAAACACACCCCCGGCTTTCCCACCAACATAGTCATGGAAAGCAAAACTACAAACCAAAGCATAGTGAAAACAATTTTTAAACGAGGAATATAAATAGCAGGCAACGAGCTGAAACGCTGCACTTTTCCAGTCTTAATTCAGTCCTTATACATTTCTCGTCCATCTATGCTCTTTCTCCCATGATCTCATCCCTCATTCATTTGGTGTTAAATTACGCAGCGATAACGCTATTTATTTACTTCCGCTCAGTTTTAGTTGTTAACTAACTAAAAATACAATTTAAAACAACATTACCGACTACGTGAACTTAAAAAAAATGATAACGAATACATGCATACGTGCATCAAGAGAGCTGGACAACTTGAAAGCTGCATCTCCAAATTTTAGATGGACATGGCGGATTTCCCCTGCTCCCCCAAGCCGGGGGGGATTCCGCTGGAGTGCGTTTCCTGTGCTAGAGGGATATAAGCCTATTCCCCACGCTGAAGTGGAGAGCGATTAATCGCCGAGGTGCCTATTGTGAACACTAATTAAATGGATGCGCCATTATGAGGTCCCATCCGAATCCTTTCACATTTCACTCTGACGACGGCGAGCTGCCAGGTCTCTGCGCTTGTTATGTGAAATGAAAGGAAGCAGAAGCAGATTCCGTGGGCCTCACAATGAACACTTTCAGAGCAGATGTCTATTTCGTATCACTCTTTGACAGCTACATAGAACAAGACAGATATAAGAGAAAATTATTATTATAGGAACGACAATGCAGCCCACAGCTACAAATAAATACAGCATGCTTTTATTCTAACAGTCTCCTGGGTAATCATATTGTCAAGCCCAAAAAAGCCTTGTCTTTTCCAGGCTTAGTCATGGGGCCAAAAAAAACGGGGAGCTGCATCTTATGTTACATGATCAGGAACTATTTCGAGTTTTTTTTTTTTTTTTTGATGATTCATTTTTACGCTTTGAGTCGTGATTGAAGCTCGCGCGCACGCGCACGCACACACACGCGCGCGCGCGCTTCTCCTTCTTCAGCACTGAGAAGTAAACTCACCTGTTGCGGAGTTGTGGAAAAAAAACGCCAAGAAGAAGAAGAAAAAAATTCTAAATCTCCGACGCACCTATCTGTTTTCCCCATCTCGGCGAGTGCACACGATCATACGTCTTGCCGCTCAGCAACCAGCCCACTTAACTTTTTCATTCGTCTTCCCACAGAACAAATTCCCACTGTGCACTGAAACGAGGGATTTTCTGCTTGACTGGGGAAGAGAAAGAGATCGGAACGACGTGCTATCTCAAATCGCACTGTTTTAAAAACAGGTGCTGCGATTATCATCTACACAGGATTTTATCTGGTATTCCAGTGAATAATGATCAACCCATAAGAAATTTTGGGGCTGCAGTCTAAAAAGTGCCATGAAAGAGTTTTGAATTTAGTGTGAATTTAGTAATGAAAGATCACCAGTGGGATTAAAGAAAACACTCTTTGCATTAGTTGTTTTTAAACTCCATATAATTATTTTAGGAGAAACGGTATATAAGAAAGCACTAGTGTGACTAAAGACCATTCATGTCGTACTGTGAGATGCACAATTTTTTGACAGTAGCTTATACGTATTTTATCACAGAGAGTGATTCTGACATTGGCATTATAGCTTTGTATATTTATACAGTTAAAGTACTGCGGTGCATTTATATGTCATTAATTTTACTGGGTTCAACTCAGCGATTTCCCAACTGGAATTTCCCAGTAGAAGTTTAGAGCTTTTCAAATGAGTGAATTCCTGTCTGACAGCCTAAAGAGTAGCTTGTATACAGGCAGTACACAGAAAAATCTCAGGACTGAGAAAAACATTTATTAAAGAGTACATTAAATAGGTTAAACCTTCATGTCGGACTTACATGTGACCTATGACATGGGGGGGATCCAAAAGACAAAGCAAGTAATGGTGTGACGTTAGTGAACGAGTCGCTTGCGCGAACGATCGAGTCCCATACAGGACTCACCTTCACTCCCCTGCCAAGATTCGTTCTTTTCGTTCCTCCGCTTGGCCACAGAAATATGACGTTAATGTTGCTTAACGGCCGTAAGACAGACCCAGACTTTTGGCTTTGCTGGATCTACCGGCACTGCCCAGTCTGATCCTATTTCACAGTGCTCGACGCACCCGATAGACAGAATATGCGAAATGTAGTCCTACACTGATCGCATTTTTATATATTCTTTTCAATCCTTTATTTATTTAGCTCATACTTTTTCCATCCATCTGCTTTCCATAACGCTTTTCAAGTAGAAGGTCATGGTGAGCCGTCAGCTTCTCAGGAAGCGCCGGGATGTGCTGGAACTCCCTGGCGGGGACCGAACTCACACGCTACGGGCAGTTCGGAGACACCGAATCACCTAACCGTAAGCTTAGGGACTGCCTGAAAAATACACCAACCAGGCCCGTAGTCAGATAAATGTCTGAAGTGTCCAGCAACCCTGCAGTCAGGCTCCTCCCGGCGGGTTCAAACCCACAATTTTACTACCTGCCTACGTGTCTCGTTAGGAGCGATCAAACTTCAGGGAGAGGGAGGGGGTGATTAAACCCGTCATTTTACTACGTGCTTGACACCAACATAGAGTGAACATGCGAACCCAACACACGTATAGCGATCCCGCAGTAGCCTGCTACTCACTACAGCAAAGCTTTTGCAGCCGGTAAATGCAGCTCCAGCGTCCTCTGCTCCCGCAGTCCTGCGTGCAGCTTCAGGCACGTTTGCTATCGGCTGAACGTCTCTTTAAAATACCGCCTATAGGCTTCCGTGTTAAACAGCGCAGAACTGTCAAGCAGGTAGAACTCCTCCGTGAGGTTCAGGGGCAGATGAAGACTATAATGGTGCAATCAAAGAGCTACGGCATTTATTGTAATCGATACCAAAACATGGAATACCAGTTTGCCACTTAATAAAATCATTATTATCAAATAACTAATATATAAAATATAAATATAAAAAAATATTAAAATATTCCGTACTCAAGCTCCAGTGGCGCAATCGGTTAGCGCGCGGTACTTATACAGCAGTGCAAGCGGGGCCATGCCGAGGTTGTGAGTTCGAGCCTCACCTGGAGCAAGAACTTTACTTCTGTATTCATTACTCGTACTCATGTGGTAACGCAGTGGCTTAATGCACACTTGTGATTGAAAGATTGTTGGTTTGAATCTCTAACTAGCACCTCTTAGGTACCTTCAAATGTATAGAGCGTGTGTGCCGTGATGCGTCAACAAGGACAACTATTCACAAAGGGAAAAAACAATGTAACTCTCAAAGTGACTGGGCCTGATCCAGAAGTAAAATCGTATACCCCAAAACAATAGGAATGCACTTCGTTCCACATATTTCCTCAAACAAGAACATATCACACTGTTCAAAAATGTCTCTTTTGGAAAAGGCCGCATTTATTTATGAACAATTTTATTATTAATTTTCCACTGGTAATATGTGAAATCACAAAGTAACAACATGGTCTCAAAAACAACAATATTGTGGAGCTGAACACAGAAGATTAACCTTTTTATAGCATTTCAGCAAACAAACTGTGAAACCATATTTTTGTAATGGACCATACCCAGTAAATTTCCCTGCAAATGTCACAAAATCAACAAGACTAAACTCAAAACAAACTAAAGTGAACAAGACGTGTCATGTCTAACTCAACACCAAGTTTAACAAGATTTACATACGTAAGTATTCCGTATACAATGTTTTTTTTATGCATTAGGGTATAAAAATGTTCTTTAAAAAGTAGATTATGTTTCAAATATATTTGAAAAGGGCTTATATAGTTCTGTGCTGTGCCATAAAAACTAAAATGATACGAATATTCTAATCAGTTAATTGTGATGGACAATATATATCTGTACAGTCCACTGTAGGGTATGATGTTTTTGGAGTAATTCTATTTTTTTGGACATAAAATTAAACTAAGGTACTATGTATAACTCTGAGGACCGTAAGGGGTTTCATCTAAGTGCAAATCTTACGCTTTCACATCCAGTTTGTGTGGACCAGTATATACAGAGTTGTGTACAGTAGTTTGTGTGTGTGTGTGGACAAAATATGGCACATAAAGTAATAAACGGAAAACCAGAAGCTGTCATACACCAGTTTCAAAATCAAATTCAACAAAATAAGTGTCCATACATTGTAAAGACAGTACAGCAGTAGTTTAATTGCAGTTGTCCTTATTTCTCTTGGCACAAACGTGTCAGACTGACTTGAGTCAGTCCCTCTTAAAAACAATGGCGCAACCACTATTTAAGAACTATGAGATCTTTGCCAGAATAATACTAATTTATAAATATCAGAAAAATATTTGTATCTTTCTGATTAGGACTTTACACTATGTAAATGTCGTTATGCTGAAAAGAGCACTCATTCTTTCATCTGGCCATTGTACAGATGGCAAACTGGCAATTTGCAAATACGGCTTCACAAGCATGCAAGATACCAGGACAAATCTCACATACATGAAGACGGGCATATCAAACACATATGTGAATACTGGAACTGTCCACGTCAACATGCAAGTGGACGCGGAGGTGTGTGCCACTCTACAGATCCTCCACTTAGATCCCACTTTCAAACCAGGGCTTTTCCTCTTGGATTTTGACTCGATTTGAGTAGCCAGATGTGTCCCTGTTCTCTCGGGGTTCTCACGAAAGCTCTTTCAGGACTTCAGACAACTTGTTTCCTTGTGAATTTTACTGTACTGCCCATAGTGCGTCATATTTCTTCTCAGAAATTGGTAAAAATAATAACATAGTATAACAATTCATCCAATTCCCATGGCCTCATACCCAATGCAAGATATCGGTGAGCCAGGAGCCTGTGTTTAAAAATTGGCAGATAGACATGGGTACAGCCATTCCTGGGATTCTGGTAAATAATAATAATAATAATAATAAAAGACAATTTATGCATTAAGCATTTTTTTCTACTTCCAACAATAATTTTTAGTACATTCTTTTTATCATCTACGTAAAGATATGACGAAGAGTAGAACATAACAGAGAGTGGGACGACCCTTTCGGTTTCTGCTAAGTGACTTTTTGTTTAAAAGTCTTGGACTACAGCACGCTGTGTCAGTGGTGACATCAGCTCAGTAGTCAAAAAAAAAACCTCACGTGATGACAGGAGTAAGCAGGACCACAGTGCCGGCACAGCGCAGGAGTTTAAATTTTGGGGGATTTCCCTCTTTCATCACGCGCTCGTACGATACTTCGCTAAGTCCAGATGGCTTCATTATTGCAGTGGATGAAAACGATTTCTCTAAAAAAAATCTCTCTCTCCACAGTTTAGAGTGAATTGTCTGATCATGGCATGGATCTGCTCGACGGCAGGGCCTGTGATAGCCTAGCGGGACGTGGCTCACGCTGCCTACTGCTCACTCCGTCCAGCCGTGGCCTCGTTCACATTCCCGACACGCCGATGCCCATGCCGGCCGCGTGGCTCACGCACGGCAGAGTCTGTGCCTCCTTCGGGAAGTCATGCGTCACTATCCGCCCGTTCTCGCCTCCGCTGCCATTTCGGGTCATTCTCGTCAAAGTGGAGCTCAGCATGGCGTTGTTGATGATTTGCTGAATGGGGTATAGAGGGGCACAAGATCAGAACTGGACAACAACACGGTGCAGCATTTATATACCTTTTTCAGTAGGCCATTATGGCGTTTACCACCACCCAAACCACATGTTTTTTTTTTTGTGGAGCCCCCTGTTGGCCACAAAAAGTCAATACACTGAATATTAAATATCAAATAATACACGTTCCTTATGTAGGAGATGCTGAGGCGGCATGTTCTGCTAAGCAGCTAGCTAGCTAAGATGTTCTGAGTCTACTCGCTAGCTATGAATTTAGTCTTTGAATCATCTGGGTTGGGGGGGGCAGGGGGGAGGTTCTCACTGACTTTATTGTGAATATAAGGGGAGAAGACAAAAAAGGAATGAAGCCATTAAGGATGGAAGCTCCTTCTCATCACATCACTTCTACAGCACATATAGGCGCCTGGAGTTTGATGGCAAGACTCAATAGATGAATTCAATGGTGAAAAAACACAGTGGAACAGTGAAAGACCTCAAGATGATCTGCAGAGCTTTGCCTTGTGATGTATTTGCCAAACACACGTGACACATGACAAATGACATGCGTGCTTTCTGCCCTGGTTACACCCAAGTGAAGTGAATGGAAACAGCTGAGAACAAGTTCAGCTGCAAAGTGGAAGCTACACAAGTTCACAGAAGGAGATCTGATCACACAACCTCAATGCTCACTACCCTTGGTTTCAGAATGACATGTCGGACAAGTTGATGTACTTTTTGTCAGGATCGGTGCCCGTCTGACCCTGTCAAATGTATCCGTTCCCCTGGTATGTTTCCCAGCTCCCCATGCTGCAGCGCAGCTTGTTGGGGTGAGCAGGAAGCTGACGCTCCTCCTGTCACGAGTTTTAGGCTATCCTGAGGCCTGCCTGTCACGAGTTTTAGGCTATCCTGAGCCCTGCCTGTCACGAGTTTTAGGCTATCCTGAGGCCTGCCTGTCACGAGTTTTAGGCTATCCTGAGGCCTGCCTGTCA
>JAODKC010000051.1:3020759-3032978 GCA_026777985.1 Mormyrops attenuatus | reverse complement strand
ATATATTTGTGAGATTGTTCATTTATGCTACCTTTGAGTGGTCCATGTATATTCTAGCTTCTGTGGGTGACTCTTGCTCTGGTTTTTGGATTTCGATCTTGCCTCACGATTTGGATTATTTGCCTGGTTTGTACTGGAATATGGCTAGATCCTGACTAGGGTTTTTGTCTTGCCCATTTTGTTTTGTTGCCTCTTGGACCCTGGATATTGAACCCTAGCCGTGATCATGACAATGGAGAACCTCCCGGCCCTTGCCATTTTTCCGCACTGTAGTTTTCGCACTGCGTCACTGCACCTTGGTATAATAAGCTGTTCTCTGCATCTCCAGCGTGAAGTCCCCTCTGTTCTACACGTGACAGGTACTCAATGACATGAAGTGAGAGGTCTGAGGATCACAGACGGACACCTTCATTCGCCTGGACTCGGTTCTGGACTTGTAACAAAACTCCACCAGGGCCACCAGCATAGCCAGTCCCAGTCCTCCGATGAGGATGTAAAAGACTCCAGCCACGTTGCTGAGGCTCAGAGCGCTGGTCTTGTCCTACAGACAGAGAGAAACGGGGTCACAAGAAAAAGCAAACGGAAAAGCACTCGGCGACACACAGAAGAACAGAAATACAACCTTCGCTAATAAGATCACTAATCAAATACATTAATCAAGCCATCAGATGCATGCATTGTAATTATAACAGCAATAACTTTAATTAGACAATACAAAACAATGTTTAATCTAGCAAAAAATAATAGATATGAAATAGACTATTAATTAAGTGTAATTCCGGTATATTTAACCATGTCTAAAGTGTAAAGGCAAAGAAAAAAAGACAAGCAAAATATACTCGGTATCGACGGAAACATGCATTCATGCACATATCACAAGCTTAGCATCAGAAGGTTCTAGCTAACTATCCTGGGTGGGCTTCCTGTGAAGTCGTAAACCACCAATCCATTAATACGATTAAACAATGAAAGTAAAAATAAAGTTGTTTTTTTCCATCTTCAAATAGCAGAATTTTATTTTCATAATATTAGAATTTGGGGTTTAGGGTTTAGGACCTTCTGCTCTTCAGTGACAGATTGGCTAATTCCATGCGGTGAGGAGAAGCTAAAATCTGACGCTAACTGCTAACGGGACCAAGCTTCACGTCCCATTCGCTGTTCGATAGGAGGGCAGCAAGGCTCAATGGGTGTTTATTTAACGGCGTTACTATTGGCTACATCGTTACGTGTGGCCATGGTAATCACGGCATCGCCGCAGAGGGGCTGTGGGCGTGACTGACGCGCATTCTGGTTTGGGGACTGCGACCCAGGCCAAGGAAACACGGTCAGTGCGTTCAGTTTAGGGAATCGATCCGCTTCCGTAAGAAAGCGTGCAGACCGATTTTAAGGATGCTTTAGCGGTACGCCATTTACCGCCAATTTAAACACTGGTTACGTCAATTGATTTATCCTCATGTTGACATTTATATGCTTCTGCCTGGATGGTGCCAAGATGTTTTTAGTGAGTAACTGTGTACCTTCCATTACAGAATGACTGTTTCAGATGTACAGTTACAAATATGGCAAAGGTTTAGATTTTTTAATGTAAAAATGTAACTGTAAAGAACTGAATTTATTGACATAATTGACTTACTTCAACATTATCTTAAAAACTCAAGTAATGATCTGCCATTAACCAAAAAAATCTATTATCTTAGTTAATAGTTGCACAAAAGACAGGTGTAACCATTTGGGCACTTCAGTAACTGGCAAAAGAGGGTCATTTATTTGACTCCGTATTTACGGGCTCAGAGCAATTAAGAATGCAGACGTTCCTTAGTCGAGAGGATAAATTGCACAAATTAAGCAGGAACGAAATGAGACTGATGGTGGGACACTGCATCGGTCAAATCGCAGTCGCCCAAACCATAATGCAGCATCTCACGGGGGTCAAGATGAAGAAGCGACTCATTGAGGTGAATGGCAGGTTGGAGATGAGGTGGAAAAGTGCCCGGGATAAGGGGAAGGAGAGCCTTTTCTTTAAGGGCATTAACGACGTCTTGTGTATTAGCAAAGAGTGACTCTTGGACTGACCTTTCTCGCGGAGTCCTTGCTTCCACACTCCCCTTTATCGTACCACCATTTGTTTTTCAGTTTGTCTAAGACGGCTTGCTCATTGAGCTTCAACACCGCGAGGTTTACAGGGATTCTTCAGTCAGGGAAATAACATAAATAACATTATCCATGTTATTTTATGTTATTTTGGACACAGTAAATAAACAGAAATAGGATTTCTTTACGTATTAACATGTTAACGGTATCATGATAAAAATCTGAAAGTTAATGACAAAGTGATATGAATTAATACTCCATCTAGCGTTCTTTCCTTCCTCCCTACTGCAAGATGTGTATTACTATATCACTTTGGGTAACCGGCACACTGTAAACACTCGGTTATGCAAACGACGTGACCAGTCTGGTTCATTTTCGTCCCCAGTAGAAGGCCATTAAATATCAGCAGGTGAAAGATTTCACGGGCGCAAATTGAGCGACGTTGCAAAGAGGCCGATCCAAACTCGAGTGAGCCCGTTATTTCGAACCGAGGTGTAATAAGCCCCGGCGCTGGAGAGTGGACGCCAACTGCTGTGCCTGGTGGCCGCCCTACAGGCAATGTGGGGAATTGCAGCCGATGTGTCTCTGCAAGTGTGATTGCCGGTTACCCCCCAATGTTGTGGTTACCACTGGATACTCAGTACTCATACTCAGGCTGACCTTGGAGTCACCTCCCCCGGTGCCGCACTCTCCCTTGTCGTACCACCATTTGTTTTTCAATTTGTCCAAGAGTCCCTGTTCGTTCAGTTTTAACACTGCCAGGTTTACTGGGTTTCTTGAAATGATAAAATAATACTGGTCAGCATTTAGTGAGATAACTTATGGTGAGATATGAAAACAATCTACTTTTAAAAAATATCTTGATCCGGTTACTGCAGCTGGTGCAAATCTGAAACCATAAACGTCGTTACCAAACAAAAATTCTCTTTTCCAATCGGAAATATTTCTCAGCTAACAGTTTTCCTGGACATTATCATTAAACGTTAATAAACAACTCGCAGTGGAGAAGTTATAAAATAAAGGAAAGAAAATATTAGCTAAGCATTGGATCTGTTTACGTGGTATATGTTGTTCTTAATAAATAGTTCTTAAAATACGAAGGTTAACTGGGTACAAGTAACCTCCATATTCAAATGACTTAATGATTCATTTCCGAGGTGGGAGGGCAAGGCGTAACACTACTGACATGATGATTAATGCTTAGGTATTTCAAATTGTTTTCCTTCACAGCGATCTGACGTTTTGTGCTATCTGGAAAAGAACTAGATGGGCCAAAAAGTACGAGTCAGCTATTTATTTATACACTCCCACCTGTAGCTGACTCGTACCTGTAGTTGTATTGTTGGAGACTCAGCAGAGCAGCTATGAGGGTAATGGCGATAGTCTGTTTATCTACAGCCACTTTCGTTATATTTCCTGCGTAGAAGAAAGCTGGAGTGTACTCAGCAAAATCCACATCAAACCGTACGAAAGGAGGTGGAAGTGTTCCCGTAAGATTACATTTATTGGCTCGAAACATAATCAAGAATGGGACAGACACGTTGACACTGCGTGACTTTGGATGCTGGAGAATACTGTTGGCCGTATGCATACATATTATCAAGATCGCAGGAACATTCAGTGAGTGTTGAGACTGGCGGAGAAAAGATGGCAAATTTAGAGGGGTATTCCTGTCATCTGCAGATTACGGTCTGCGCAAATGCTTTGGCCATTCCTCCGTTCTGTAATAAGAACAGGATGTTAGATGAATCCTCAAAGAAGATGGTGTTAGATGAATACTCAGTTTAGTTAGGGCTGATTACTTCGCTGCCAGCATCCCATCCGACTGAATGTTCCCCATAATACCACACGACCAAAACATGAATAAGTACCTCAAACAAAGAAAAATCACATAACATGCAGAAATCATCCCAACCCTGTGATTTTTTGTTTTTTTATTGGCTGTCATTTGCTATTGCTGATTAAATCTAATCTCTTTCCTGGGTCACATTTTAAGCTAATTTGCATGAGATGTCTGATGCTGTGAAGTTCCTGTCTAGTCAGGTGCATCAAAACAACGCGACTTATTTGAAGTTGTCTCTCAGGGAGGTAATTAAAATCTTTAAGGATAATTAATGATTTTGTAGCCTATTTTTAAATAAACGTTGCGCCTCAATATTTTTGTATTTAATTCACATTTCACGCAACTTATATATAAATATATATATATGGAAACTGTGTGTACATTAGACTAAATTTTATAAATTATATAGTTTAACATTGTATGTAACTTTTTAATCTAAAATTACACATTTGCGCTCCTACATTATACTTATTATTTGTATTCTTTTGGTTCAAAATAGAGTGTAGCAATTTACAGTGAGTTATATTTGGTTAAGGCTAAAAGAATCTATTTTCATATGGCTGTAAGTCCCAGATAAGCTGTGCTCTTAAAAAGTTATTACTTTCAATTAATAAAAAAGTTTAACCACTGGTGAGGAAAATCCTGATGAAAACTTTTTGAAAAGAATATTCACACTATTCTTGAAACTTCACATCACTAATATATAAATATATTTAAAATGTATCTAGTTTGAATATCAATTAGACTATTTTCCTGCCGTTTTCCACACTTATAATAATACAATTTCTACAAGTAAACTAACATTTGTATCACCAGGGAACAAATAATTGTATGTATCAAGTTTGTATGTATTGTATCACGTATGTATCTAATATTACTATTACTCTTATTTTTAAATATTTCTTAATATTATGTTTTTCAGGATATTCTATTTCTGTATGGTGTACTTTTTAAATTTACACCAGCTTTACTTGCTGTCCATTTTGCACTATATGTATGTTCTGTGATCTATGTAATTGTTACTGTATGTGCCAGAATTTCCCTCTGAGATCAATAAAGTTTATCTTCATGTTAATCTTAAGTCATCAAACCTTCTGGCGAGGGATTTCTATAGGGCTTTGCCAAAACAATACTTCAGCACACCTTGTGCATTACACTCCCACCTGGGCCGTTACTGAACATCGGCGGTGTAAACACAGCTCGTTTCGATCACAGTTATGGCCGATCCGTGCTGGCGTCGCTGGCGGCATGCCGTACCTTAAGGCCGATCCCTTGGGCGTGGCCACGCCATAGCCTTTGGAGTCCAAGTTACCCCCCACCTTCATGGTGTCACACGGCTTGCGCTGCTCGATGTACTCGTTCATGGTGGACTCCAGTAGGTAGGCGTACTTCCCTTTCGACTTCCTCACCCTGAGCACGCCCTCATCCGTCGTCTTTACGAAGACGGATGGGTCTGCTGCCTTCATGTAGGACCACATCTTCTCGAAGACGGCGATCTTGGACCTCTGAGAGTGGTAAGAGGAGGCTTTCGTCAAGGGGATCGCAGTACAGTACGTAACAAATCGGTCAGGGTGTGAAGAGTGCGACACACCCATCTTCAGAAAAATATCTGAAAGAGAGGCAGCTTTTGGGAGCGTGATAGCTACAGTAAGCCTTGGGATGATAATGTAGCAAATTTATTGGTTTCATGACAGAAATCAGTGTTTAACATACCTGCACATATCTTAAGCACAGAAATTTTCTTTTTAAGTGTCATAATTTGTTTTGCCTGACTCATTCAGTTCCTTTTTTGCCATTTTGCTATTAATTGCAGCTATAGTCACTGGCTCCCAAAGGGACACTAAACACCAGTGTTTCCCAACCCAGTCCTTGGGGACCCCCAGCGGTCCACGTTTTTGCTCCCTCCCAGCTCCCCCCCAGACAGTCCATGTTTTTGCTCCTTCCCAGCTCCCCACCAGACAGTCCACGTTTTTACAAATCACAGATATGATTCAGGTTTAAATTAATAAAGTTTAAGGTATGTTTGCATTAAATTATCTGTAGGTAATTTTTTTGTGATTGTTCAGCACTTCATTCTTAATGAAGCTCCTGTGTTTTTCAGTGGCTGGGAGCTTGGAGGGAGCAAAAACGTGGACCGTCTGTGGGTCCCCGAGGACCGGGTGGGGAAACACCGCTCTAAAATGAATCCTCCGCTGGAGGATGAATCAGAGGATCTTATTTGGCAACCTCTATACACTATCGTAAGGCTTGTATTTATGCATCAGATAACACAGACTGACAAAATTAAGGCTGTTGGTCGAGGCTCTCCCTCACCCTAAAGAATTCCTTGGTAGAACCACCATCCAAGGTGCCGTAAGCGATCTCTGTCTGCTTGGCCAGATCCTCGGCGCTCTCGATGGGCGACACCATCCTCTCGACGGTGAGGAAGGCCGCCAGGTTGGCCGTGTAGGAGGAGATGATGATGAGGGTGAAGAACCACCAGACTCCGCCCACGATGCGGCCGGAGAGAGATCTACAGCAGTGGCAGAGTAGGTTGGGTGAGGTAGCTTAGGCCTGATCGTGGGTTTGAATGATATTTTTAAAATACTTGTTAACCGATGTAAAGAAAGATCATTTTCAAATGGCATAAGCATTATTTTGAAATGATCAAGTGGTTTTCCGTTTTCATATAGCAACCATGCTCTGATTCTTGTGTCCATTTGTCCCACATCGAAAACATTTACAGTAAATATACATTTAGTAATTTAACGAATTTCAACATACATTATGTAAACATCCATTTTCCATACCCACAGGTCTTGTACAGCATTGTGGGGGTATGGAGCCTATCCTGGAAGCTAAGGGCACAAGGCAGAGAATAACCCAGGATGGGGCGCCGACCCATCGCAGGGCACACTCACCATTCACACCTACGGACAATTTAGCAACTCCAGTTCACCTTGGTTAAGTTTTTGGACTGTGGGGGGGAAACCGGAGCACCTGGAGGAAACCTCATGACGATACGGGGAGAACGTGCAAACTCCACATAGATAGGGCCAGGACAGAGACTCGAACCCTGGTCCCAGAGGGGTGAGGCAAGTGTTAACCACCTTGCCACCCCATTATGGAAACATAAGCTAAGTATTGGAAGTACTGCGCGCAGTGTTTGATAAAGAATAATCACACCTCAGCATGCTATTTTAAACAAGGGAATAACTTACAATTAAGGTCACAATGATCTAGATCACGGGTTGCCAAACTTTTCAGCCTAAATAACAGTGCCAGAAACTCGTGACCCTCTCATTAGATTTTGCCGACCGGGGGTTTGGGGGGGGGGGGCGGTGATGGAAGATTTTGCTGACCATTTTAAAAGGGCAGAGTGGTGGCTCTGAGGCTACGGATCTGTGCCAGCACCTGGAAGGTTGCTGGTTCAAATCCCGTGAATGCCTGGAGTGATCCTAATCTGTTGAGCCCTTGAGCAAGGCCCTTAACCTGCATGGCTGCACTCAGGTTCTCATCCCTGAGGTGGTTTGTCGTGTGGTGGGTGTGGCAAGGCACTGTACAGTGCATACTCCTTACCTCTTCTTTAAAATAAGTAACATACTGGGTAAATCATCTTGTGACCCCCACTTCAAGAATCCCTGATCTAAATAATGTTTTAGGAGAGTGATGGAAAGTGGAGCACCTGAGAAAATCCCAGATTTACACGTGCACCCGTGAAATTAATGCTGATTCAAAACACACAGCATCGCGCTGAGATATAAGATAATACATATTCAACGTGACATAAACATGCAATAAATTCTCTTTGAAGGGTGTTCAAATGTGGATGGGTTTTCCAAAGGGAAATCCCCACCATGAGTTAAACTCAGTTTTTAAAAGTAACCAGCAGGTTTAATGAACATCTGAATATTAATAACCTGGGTTTTATACTGAAAAAGGGAGCAATTAGTGGTTACTACGACCGAGTTCTGAACAACAAGCGCCGGGTGTGCGGCGCGCTCCCCGAGGGCCGCGGCTCCCAGAACAAACAAGCGGAGACAGCCACCAAACGAGTGTGAGTTTCTGAAACAGAAATAGCACAAATAAATAAATATCTGCAGGTTTGCGGGGCAACACGAGTGCAATAACAAAACAAAAAAGGAGTGTAGGAGAACATGAATGTAGCAGGCTGATAAAACAAGACAGCTTAGTGAAAACGTCGGGAAGTGGCGAATTTAGAAAAGGGGAGACAAGGGAGATTGGGGTTTGGGACACAAGCTAGCTGGCTCGCGATCGCAAGTATGTCATTCGATAACAGCATTATTATTAAACAATTGATCGGGTCTTGATCATAGGCGTGAATCACGTCTCCCCTTATATGGGTGGAGACTTCAACTTCAACCAAAGTTACGCTCTTGGTCTTGATAATGCAAAAAAGGCAAAAAAAATAAAAAATAAACTAATAAACTGTGCTTGGCAGCTACCTAAATACCAAGGCCAGCTGGCTTCCTGCGTTAAGAATGAATCTGACCATGTTGAAATAGTCATGTTCAGAGATTCACTGCGCAGCCAAGTCAAACACAACTTAAGCTATTGTGAGCTGGGTTTAACTTTAAGGGAACTATGTTCGCCTAAAATCACACCATGCGAATTTTTATGCGGCTTCTTTCCCCAAGATGTCACCACATTTTCCTACACACTTACACCTCGAAGGCTCCTAGCATAAAAAATAACTTGCAAAAGGCGGCAAAACACACAAAAAAACTAATCTTACATTTTTTTTTAACCCAAACACCTCTGGTGCAGAACAGGATTCAGAATACGGAACTCCATCAACCCACCAAAAGGATGTCGGGATTGGAGGACGAATCAGAGGATCTTATTTGGCAACCTCTATACACTATTGTAAGGCTTGTATTTATGCATCAGATAACACAGACTGACAAAATTAAGGCTGTTGGTTCTGATCCTAGGCACTTACGCTGTTGCACACTTGAACAAACTGCAATAAAGCATGCGATGAATGCATTTTTTCCTTCTGATTCCAGTTTGTATGCTGGTTTTCATTGCTGCACAGCTGCAGACTGAATAAATCGCAATTCAAAATATGTTACACCGCACATGCAATAAATCTGCCATTGTAATGAAAACGTAAGATATTCCCAGACTGTTCCTGGATTCATAAACCATTTACTTTGTGACAAGTATGAATATACTTGTATATATAGGACAGTCCACTGGGTAAATTTAATATATATTGCTGCAGATTAACATGATTGCAAATTTTACTTCTTCAATGATGTAACCATGGCTCTTAAATTAAATATAACTATTCATATCCTATCAAGTGTTAGTGCTTTGGATATTTCGTTGAACTCACACAAAAACTTAGCACTCTTTTTGGATTGCTCCGGATAAAAGCAGACAAATACTAAAATATTTATGGAAACAAAAAACTTTTTTTAAACAAGCTCCAGAGGAAACAAGAGTAGCTTAATTACCCAGCAAAACTCTCAGCTAAAACAGTTAATATAACTTATCATTTTCGTTTATTACGAGCAATTAAAATGTATTTCTTTTTCAAAATATGCGGTAATGGGGAAAATGGGCATGAAAAAGGTATTATTAGAGACACTTCAGTCAAAGCGGTGCGATTTTCTGTGGAGTAAAACGAGCACCGTGGTTTTGATGCGAAGGGAAACTCCAGGGAAGTTTAGCGACTTTGATCTTCAGCCTTGGAGGAAATACATCTGCTATACAGCGCGAACGACGACGGGAATTTCAAAAGACATGCGGATTCACGGACATTATGAGACGCGTGGCGACGTTAAATGGCACTGAACAGGGCACGCCGAGGGTGTTGGCAAGAAAGAAAGACTCGGGTAAGACATTTGCAAAGCGGCGACGCTGGTCGGGCGGCGCCGCATTTTAATTTCTAAAGCTGCATTGTCGCACTGCTGTGTCACTCGAGTCGCAGTGAAGCTGACAAAGTAAGCGACTTTAAAATATTCCGCTTCCCCCGCGGTTGCTATGACAATATTCTCTCTTATCAGGGGAGCTATAATTGCATATACGACACGATGTCTAGGAATTCTGCAGCTGAATACGCACAGAGAAACCTGATAAGAGCAGAAATAATATAGGCTTTGTGTGTGTGTGACATACTATTATCTTTGGGTAACACTCAACTAAATCTATTTTATTGACAATTTTTTGTGTTAAATCTAACTGGACTGTGGATCTACTGCGTGTGTAAATATATGAAGTTTGACATGGTTTATGTGGCATTGGTCACTGTACCTGGATTTGTTTAATTATCAAAAATCGGGCTCGATGATACATTCAAGGGTGAACAAAATGGGACATTGCGGTAAGAATCATAAGGGAATATTAATATAGTAATATTAGTGTTATCATTACTAATACAAGTGTATTGTACATACCATATTCTCCCAGATACATCCATATCTCCATATCCATAATAATATTTTACATATTTATTTTTCCTAACTGATGCTCTATGTCCTGCTACTGTTTGCCTTGTCTTCTTACCGTGTCTCTCTCCAGAAACACACAAGCGTCTCATTGTACTCAGTACTTGTACTCTGCTTCATTGTACTCAGTACTTGTACTCTGCTTCATTGTACTCACTACTTATAATAGTACAAAGGACAATGAACCCTTTGAATGCTTAATGAATATTAATTTGAGATTTATGCAGACAAAAAATACAACAAATTAAATAGAAATTAAAAACAAATTCATATAGTTTCTCATTTTCGGGGCCCTGGAACGATTTGGCTGGTCAGGTGAATTTGTCTCTCTGATTTGCTGCTGATGTGTGTCCTGTGATGGACTGGCATCCCATCCAGGGTCTTCCCTGGTGCGTGCCCTGCCTTCCTGGGATAGATTCCAGACTCCACATGACCCTGAACCAGATAAGTGATAATGTCAAACAGATAGATGCAAACAAGCAGGCCTTCATCCATTTAACTGACACACACACACCTCCGATACAGTCCCACAGGCTAACAGAAATGTTGAGCTACGCAAAATCACTGTCGGAATTCAATCAACACCTCTCTCCTCCAAAATCAGGAGCTCAGCTGTAAAACAAGCCAGCAAACACAGTTGGTTCCATGGACCAGGGTAAGAAAAACGTGTTCACATCCAGTCTGAACTGACAGCTGCCACTGCTGACACCCAGTCTCACACTATGCAACCAAGTTAATAAAAATATCCAAACCAGTATCCAATAAATTTCGTGTTGTATAAATATTGCAGCTGTCCTGCACACTACGTGTGGTGTTTGATAACTGTCCAAACTCTTTCTGGAGCTTATTTCTGTAACTGTGCATCTTCAGTGACAGGAAATGATGCAACACTTGAGACAGGAAATGATGCAACACTTGAGACAGGAAATGATGCAACATTATTCAACACATTTTCTCTTTATACTGGGAACATTTTGCAGACAGAATGTTTACTTCTGTCACTTCAGCTGAGCTACTCTTTAGACTGCCTAAGGCAGGGGTGGCCAATCTTATCCGCATAGGGCCGGTGTGTGTGCTGGTTTTTGGGGTAACCTTTAGGTCAGCTGTTCAAACCCAGGTGTGAGGACTCTTCAGCCAATCAGTCCTCTAATTAGTGACCTAATTAGGGAGTTGCAGCGAAAACCTGCACATACAGCCCTTTGTGGATAAGATTGCACACCCCTGGCCTAAAGTATTTTAGAGTTGTATAAATGCAACTTTACCAAATGTATTATGGTGCATTTATTATAAGTGATACAAAAGGCACAATAATTCCAAGTTACCAAGAAATAGAGAGTTCTTCTTGTTTCAGACTCTAGGATGTTTAGAGATTTGAGGATGAATCAGAGGATCTTATTTGGCAACCTCTTATGAACAGGTGTTGGAGGCCAAGGGGTAAAGCTACATAGAAACAAACACTTGGTTACTGATTTAAAGGAGCAACACCAGTAAACCTACAAGAACTGGACCACCGTGCCTGAATGGACTTACTTTCTACAGCCATTGAAAATACCTTTGTCATCCTACAGTGTGGTACTCCAGTGACAATGCAGAGAAAAAAAAAAGTTAAGAAAATAATAGACAGAAATATGGTGTATAAAAATATATGTATAAAATATATACATGCATTGAAGAATAAGAATAAACAAGACTGGATGAGTAAAGTACAAAAGAGGCAAGACAGAAATATTTACACTCTCCCGTGTTTCACAACTACAGTGAGGAACATAAGTATTTGAACACCCTGCGATTTTGCAAGTTCTCCCACTTAGAAATCATGGAGGGGTCTGA
>JAODKC010000051.1:2980544-3020659 GCA_026777985.1 Mormyrops attenuatus | reverse complement strand
CAGACCCCTCCATGATTTCTAAGTGGGAGAACTTGCAAAATCGCAGGGTGTTCAAATACTTATGTTCCTCACTGTATTCGAATTTTATATCTATACATGAAATAAGTGAATCCACCGAAGGCCTCTGCGATTCATGAAAAGTGCAGGAGATGGTGCCTTCAAGCACAGATCGGTCATCGTGACACGATACAGTGACTTGCGCCTCATTGGCTAGGACAACTGATTTGCCATCTGGGAGGGATGGAGAGTCAGCGGGCCAGGGCAGCTGCAACAGGAGTGCCTGGCTGACCTCTAACACTGAGGTCCTGACCAGACAGCGACACAGCACCAGCTCGACGTCACAGCTCGCCAATCTAATCCACGTAACAGACTCCTATATTTACCCCCAGGATATATACATGTACATGTATCTCTCTCAACATAATTACTACCTCCTGTACAACTTTTAAAGCATAAAGTTTACTATAAGCAATACCGTTTCTGATTGATATGAATTATCTATTATTAATTAATCGAGCATGTTTTCTCATACAGCATTCGTGTAATAACTGGTGGACATTCCCCATTTATCTCCCCTGCTTCGGCTGAGGGTCTGT
The DNA here is from genome assembly GCA_026777985.1 of Mormyrops attenuatus. Classification (NCBI taxonomy): domain Eukaryota; kingdom Metazoa; phylum Chordata; class Actinopteri; order Osteoglossiformes; family Mormyridae; genus Mormyrops; species Mormyrops attenuatus. The sequence continues at coordinate 3,020,063 of JAODKC010000051.1, read as the reverse complement.
TGCTGTTGTCTGGGGTTTTCTCAGATTTTGATCGTTAAAAATACACTGACATTGAGAGAGATTTGCATGCGCACACACACGCACACAAATGCGCACACACACACACACACACACTTGCACGCACACAAATGCATACACACACACACACACACACACAAATGCATACACACACACACACACACGCACGCACACAAATGCGCACACACACACACACACACACACGCACACACACAAATGCGCACACACACACACACAAATGCATACACACACACACACACACACACACGCACACAAATGCGCAGACACACACACACACATACACACACACAAATGCATACACATACACACACAAATCTATCAGCTCTTGCTGCTGGCCGATTTTATTGCTCTTTATCTCTCAAGCCTTCAGCTCCATCAGTCTTTTTGTTTCTTCTGAATTATACTTCATACAATTGCATCTGAAGGAAGGAAAAATAATCTAAAAATAATCATTTTAGATTGTTTTGGAGGCTGAGAAGAGAAGCAGATGAGATCTTATAGTAATCTCATTTGAAGTCATCTTCAGATGTACTGGAGATAACAGAGACTTTACCACAAGCATGTACAGATCTACTTTTCTGGGATCGCGCTGAACCATTTGAGCCTTCCAAGTATTTCTCGTGGCAGAAACCGGCTAGGCCTTAATCCTCGTGCTGCAGCCATCTTGTTTTTATCTAGGACAATCTGAACTGAAAATTCACGACAGCTTCTCGCCACGATTTTTTTCATCAAGCCGCCTGTCAGAGTGGAAAAAACAGCAGCATTCCCACCATGGCGCACTTTTGCCGTAAAGGCGACATTTGTTGCCTTCTTTACGACGCTGCCGCGTGTTGTGGAAACACGGCGCAGATCACGTCTGCACCTGGCGAGCTCCTGTTCCATGTCACTCGCACGCGAGGAACTGCGCTAATTCCGCAGTGTTTTCCGCGCTTCGCGGGAATTGTTGTCTCCCAAACATGCCACCGAGCAGTCTGGCAACACGTGGTGACAGGGTGACCTCTGCAGCACGAGACCTCCATGCCCCCGGTGCGTGTGTGTTTATGACCGAGGGGGACAAGGGAGCTGAAGTGACAAGCTTGACCCAAAGGACGACAGAACCTGGAACCTGGAATAAATCTGCCGCTTCTGCCCAAAGCTGGACGGAGCTCGTGACAGACATGATGGAGCAACTCTCCAGGCGATGGCTTGTTCACTCTCTCTCTCTCTCTTTCACTCACACACAAACACACACACACACACACACACACACTCCCCCTTCCAGGGGCGTATACCGTACACTGGCCCCAGCTGAAAGCTGATTGGCCCTCACCAATTCAAAACATCTCACTGTCTAATGATAAGAATAGCGCCCCCCCCCATATGAATTATGGCCCCTCTTATGCCTCCCACCTTATAAAAATCCTAAAATCATCCCTGCAGCTTATCAAACTTACAGTAAGCCTGATCTCAGCCCTTACACATACTCTTTGTGTCCTTTCTGCAAAACAATGAGTCCGCTATTAATTAAACTGTGAAGGTCCCCACTATAAATAAGGGCTTTTACCAATGCGATGGTGAGTCGTCTTTTTGTGAGATAGTGACCCAAAGGCATTGGCTTGAACCAAAAGCAAAGACAATCTGACGCAAAATCAGGTGTGTGGCACAATGGATTTGGCTGCTGTATGTGTGATCGGAAGTTTGTCGGTTCAAATCCCACGGTCTGAATAGTGATTTCACCATTGGACCCCTGAGCGAGGTCCCTAATCCCTGGTTATTCCAGGGACCCGGCTTTCTCAACGAAAAAATGTATGTTGCTGTGGATAAAAGTGCCTGCAACGAAAATTACTCTTCCTGGGGAATTCTTATACTAATGTAGGAAAACCATTAAGCCAGTTAGAAAAATAAAAAAATGTTTTCAATTTATGTCATATATGATGTTGCAGCTCATTGAATGCCCCCTAGAGAGGATGAGAAGGCTTGGAGCGGCTTTGACTGCGGTCCATTATGTTCAGAAACAAGAACTTAAGGGGAAGATGAAAAATACCGAGCTGGAGACAAACTCAGCTTTCGGCTGCGAAGACTTCAAAAGGGCCAGAACAAAAATAATTGATACACAGGGTTCGCACTGTCTGTCCTCACAGCGGGACATAGAGAATAAATGGTAACGCTTCACTTTAGGCCATGTGTTAAGTAATTTATAAACACATTCACATTCATAATGCATTATAACGCATTCATAAAGCATTATGGTGGGCAGTGGTGGCTTAATGGTTAGGGACGCGCACTTGTAATTGAAAGATTGTAGGTTTGAATCCCCAACCAGCAAGGCACCACTGAGGTACCGCCCCCAAGCACTGCTCCCCGGGCGCTGAATTAGCTGCCCCCTGCTATGTCACATTGTCACATATGGGTCAAATGCAGAGAACACATTTCTTTGTGGTGTGTCAACAAGGACAATTAATCACTAAATTAAAAAAAAATATTAAAATTATAAACATGGCTATAAATATTTATCAAAAGGTATAACACATTATAGCCATGTTTATTATGCATTATGACTGCCTTATGAGGCTCTCATCTATAACACACTATAGATACCTTTATAATGCAGTACAAAGCATCCTTAATCTGTAGTGCATTATAGATGAGAGCTTCATAAAGCATTTATAATGCATAATAAACATGGCTAAAATGTGTTATACCTTTTCATATTTATGTATAGCCATGTTTATAATGCTTCATGAATGCATTATTATTTGTTTTGAATGTGTTTATAAATTACTAAAAACATGGCCTTAAATGTTACCGAATAAATCAAGCCCAGGGGTTTGCTGTGCCTAAGAAATAAAAAAATGTATATGAGCATCCATCTGGGGATGGAAATCGTGACGCAGTCGCTGGGAATTTAACCTTTCGCTGGCGCATTATGCGTCCCGGCTTTGACGTCTCTCGCCTGCGTCAGCCCGAAAAGGTGCGTTGTCATGGATGCGTGTCAGTACAGCATGTTAACGAGAGCACAGGTTTCCAGGACGGAAAATCGGTGAGGAAACTCCTCGTCGCAAAATAATTTGAAAACAGGCTAAAAGAGGTCACTCCACACCATGAGCGACGTGGAGCAGAAATGTGAGAAAGGTGAGCAGGGACGGAATTAAGCAAGGAGACCCAAACATGACGAGTTCTCACCATGTCGTTTCCCACAGATGTGTAATGACAGGGACTACGGGGGGGGGGGGGCTGGATCCATGTTGAATATAACAGTTTCCTATTTGGCAGTTTTGAATTTAAATTGAGGTTTCTTAAATTTTATTTTTTGACATGCCATGGTTTTAGTACTGGAAATGTCTTCCTCCGATTGCCTTATTATAATTTTTTTATTTTATGTCACATGAGATCATATCCGATATTACTGCTCCAGAATTTTCAGCTGATGTTGTGCAAACTGTCATAAATAGTAATAAAAAATTAAAAAATAACCGTGAACACATGCAAGTCATTTTTGGTAGAAGGTGAGAAAAGTTTGCACATTTGCCTTATGTCACGTTTAATAAGTGTACAGATGATTCGGGGAAAAAGGGTGCCTTTCAGGAGAAGCCGATCAGAGCTGGTGATGAGTGGAGAGATTCGACCTGACTGGAACCTCCATGGTCACGTCTTCTCTGCAAAGCACGAAATTCCCTGGGCTTCAGCCTCGGGCGACAGGCCCGATCAGTCACCTCGCGGGACGGAGTCCCCGGGTGAACCTGTCAGCTACAAAATCCAGGTCCCTTATGCAGGAGGACTGAGTGAAACCCAGGTACATCACCAATGCTTAATCGTCGGCATACAGTGAAAGGGCCTAGAGAGGGATGTGAGGACACAAGACCGATCAGAAAGGTGTGGCAGTGGAATTTTTACAGGAGTAAGGAAAAGGGAATTTTTATGAGGGGGTCTGCGGGTGCGTGTCTCAAAAATCTTCAAAGGACGAGATTCGGGCAAGGGAGTAAAGGCCGCGTTGTACCTTTGTTTATGGTGAGAAACTGGGGCTGTAAAGGAATTACAGCTGGTGGGGGGGGAGCTGTAGGATGTGGTAGGAAAGGGAGATGGCTACGAAGCAGGTGGGCAGAGACTCCGCAAAAGATGACAACTGCGGAATAAGAGGAGGCAGAGGAGCTGTGAGGTTGTGAGAGACCTCGGGAAACTGTGCAGGCCGTCTGCCCCTTGATCTGACGGAGTTTATGTTAAAGAGTCCTCTGTAAGGACGGAGGAAATGAACTGGTATGGCGAATGCTTGTACCACGTCATAGCGATGCCCTCCAGTACAGGGTTCGAGGAAGCACGGCACACAGGGCAGGAGGGGGAGCTAAATCAGCCACAACAAATTAATTTGTTACAACACAAGGACACAAGGACACCGGCCTTGCAATGCAGATGTAAGCTCCCAGGTGCTTTGAGAACACAGCAGGTGCTGTGCATATCGCCCATAACCCAGCCAATCAAGAGCACCGAGTACCTGTCGCCCATCTCCCAGCCAATCAAGAACACCGAGTACCTGTCGCCCATCTCCCAGCCGATCAAGAACACCGAGTACCTGTCGCCCATCTCCCAGCCAATCAAGAACACCGAGTACCTGTCGCCCATCTCCCAGCCAATCAAGAACACAGAGTACCTGGTACAGGCGTGTTGGGAGCTGGGAGGGAGCTAAAATGTGGTCTGGGGTTCCCGAGGACTGGGTTGGGGGACACTAACATATATGATATATATTTATATATTCATATGTGAAACAGACAATAACATACCCTTTTATCTCACAAGTTAACTACTGTCTTAAAATGTGCCAAAACTGTATTATGTTATGAAGATGTATTGCTTCTGGAAAATAAGTACGCATAAGATAAAATGTGGGTGATAAAATTATACAAGGACTGGCTGCATATAATAGATGTTATATAGACAAATAAAAACTATTATAAATAAGTAATAAAAGGCAAAAAACTGGCTTATATGATATAAAATTGTGCTTCTGATGGGCCGAAAACTTTTTCCACGGTGTCATGGATACACTAAGTTAGCCTGGCCGACAGCGAGCGTGAAATATCACGCTGCCGTAGTAATCGGCCAGGATAAACTTCGAACTAGCCTCATGCAATAACTTCCAGAAGTTCTCGCTAACTCGGCAATCTCGCCTCGCGAAACTGGCCTCAGGGATGAGAGAATCCTATTAAGCAAGAGAGTTGAATTACCTTCAGAAGCAGCTGCCAGTATTTCGGGCACCTTGTCAGCACTTAAAGTATTTTTTTTTCCTAAATTGCTTAAAAAGTTAACACAACCCTTAGAAACTTGTTTTCTTCTTTGCAATTTGCGCACACACAATACAGAAGAAAATCTTTTATCAAAATAACACCCTCTGTTCTCTAAGGAAACTGTTCCCTGCCATTGCTCAGAAAGACAGGACCTTTATAGCCCTCGACACGACATCAAGAAACACGGGAGTGACTTTTTAATGGCCCCTTTGGCACAGAGTCAGACATCACCCCTTATTCAATCATATGTCAAATTATAAACCGAGTTAGCAGTAAGCACAGGGCACAAGGCAAGGGACAGACAGGACAGGAAGGCCTATTATGATCATCCATCCATCCATCCATCCAACCATGCATCCATCCATCCATTCATCCATCCATCCATCCATCCATCCAACCAGGGCCACAGGTAATAAAGTAATAAAACAACAAAACAACAACAACAGTAATATTATTACTAATAATAATAAACAATAATAAAAATAATAATAATGCAATAACACATGGTAATTATATAGTACACACACTTACACACAAATAATTCCACTTTGAGCACAAAGCAAGGCAACTTCACACCGAAATACCAAAAAAAAAAACACTTTTAAAGAAACATAATGAACAATTCCAGCTGAATACCTTACACATATTATGGCACCAAGCAACACGGCCACTCAGTAAATGGGCCTAACAGATGGAGGCGCGTAAACAAAAGACACAAAATGGCCAAAACGCAGAAGCGTTAAAGGCAGGAGGCTCGAAACATGCGTGCAATTTAAAATGATATTCGAAGGAAACCTTGCATCAAGTGGAAAGAACGGTGGTCAGGCCAGAAATTATTGTCATGGCCGCCATCCACCCTGGAACCAAGTGACCTTTTTATATATGGTTTGAGATCAACTGATTATATTTAGATTTTAACATTTATTCATCCGTTTTCCAGCCGCTTATCCAGTACAGCGCTGCGGCCTGTAGCTTCTCCCAGGTAGAATAGGGCATAAGGCAGTGCGACATGCCGAATGGAGCGCCAAAGCTCACTGCATGTCACAGGAATAATGTAGGAGCTCTGCACACAGGGCGGGATTTGAACCCCCTTTAGGTGTGAATCTCCTGCGTTGATCCCTAAAACAGTGTTAAGAGAACAGATCTGCAAATAAGTAGGCAATAAGTAACAAAAGACGTAAAAAATACGTGGGAAAAAACATGAAGCCTGTTTTATTGACTGATTAGCGTGTTTGACAACGCAGGAAAAGCAGAACACGCCATAGGTTAGAAGCTGGAATTCTGTACAAGAGTAATTACAACAATACAAAGGAACAGCAAAATACTCATATGAATGGACTCATATCAATGAATTGTCACACCCTTATTATTTTTTATCTTAATAAACTGCACATGTATTCTCAAAGCTTTGCCTTTTAGGGAAGCTAAACAGCATTTCATAAGAATCAGCACCGTGCAGGTCATCTGCCCAGTTAGCTACGGCATGTGATGGTGCCAAATTGCACCAGGAGGTCTCACTTCCCCGTCGTGTGAAGACCGCCAAGTAAATGTAAGTTTATCTCCCTGTGAGATGGGATTTCAGTCATTTCTCCCAAAAACTGATTCTTCTGTGTCTCCGGAAAACAACATTTTATCTATATAGCAGACACCCAAAGTGATGCACGTTTTAGAGCAAGCAGGGTCCCTGGAGGAGTTAGGGTTAAGGCCCTCGCTCAAGGTCATAAAGGTGAAATCACTCATCAACCCAGAAAGCTGAACCTACAACCTTCCAATCCCAGGCACATAACCCTAAGTCGCTGAGCCACACACCACTGCCCCCCACTCTCCATTATTATCATCACGCTTCTCCTGGTGAGGGTCACGGCGGCATGATACCACACCAGGCATCTCTTTCCAAAGCCAGACTCCACATTATCCTAGAGCAGCGGTGCTCAAACTTTTTGATTAAAGGTCCACATCAGATTTTTGTTCAAAGTCAGAGGTCCCGAACAATAACCTCAGATGCAGACATCAAAATTTAATGAAAATGTTTTACTGTCTATATACTGTATTTTTGTACTTCAACCCACTTTAATCCTTTTGACGTTAACCGTATTGATTCATAAGTTACATTGTCAGCTGGTCTGGATTAATTTGTGGTTCGATCCCTATCCCTATTGCAGTCCAGACGTTGAGAACCCCTGCTCTAGGGGATTCCCAGATGTTGCCAAGCCGACTGGGAGATGTAATCCCTTCAGTGTGTGCTGGGTCTGCCCCAGGGTCTCCATCCAGTGGGAGTTCTCCACATGGTATCCTCACGAGATACCGGAATTAACCCAGCAGACTCCTCTCAACCCCATAGGAGCAGTGGCTCTATCTTGCGGTCTATCCAGATCCCCAAGCTCCTCACCGAGTTACAGAAAGGGAGGTCAGCGACTCCTGCAGAGAGACCGCATTTTGCCTACTTGTACTCACAGCTCATGAGCACAGGTGAGAAAGGGAACACAGAGTTACTGGCAAACCAAAATCCTTGCGTGAAAAATCAGGTTTTGCTTCCCCATCACAGAGATGCAAACCTGCAGCCATGAGACCGTCCAATCTCACGGTCCCTCTCACCATCACCAAGGTACTTAAACTTATTCACTAAGGAGAAACCCCAGACTCTTATCACTTTCATACAGGGACCAAACAGCACAGAGTGGTAGCCCATGTTTCTTCAGCTCCTTCTGCAGCCAGGGCAGTCAGCCATATGCCGTCTCCAAGTTCACAAGACACATATCAATGGTCTATTCACCACAACCAAACGAGGGAGAAGAGTTGACCCACTCGTCTATGACCAACCGGATATCCACACTGCCCCTCCAGAATCCTCAGGAGTAGCCAACCAACGATCCAAGAAAGACTTCAACGAAAGACGCCATGAAAAGCCAGAGAACCTTATCAGGCACCGGGTTACCAGGACCATCCCCTGGAACTACGTCTGGGGGGTGGGGTTTGCCAGTGATCCCCTGGTGACTGGGGTGCTCCAGTAACACAGCTAGGCTACGGATCCGCACAGAGACATCTCGTGGGCTATGGATTCAAAAGACATTTAAAAATAACACGATAATAAGGGAACATGTTCAAATATGGGTGAGCAACATATGTGAGTCACTTCCTGGTCGACTTTGGAAAAACACTTTCTGAGCCACGGAGCTGCAGCACTGACTATTAAGAGGCTGAATGACAAGGCTTATTTATTTCCAAATAAGAACACAGAGGAAGCCCCAAGCAAGAATTCAGCACCTGCCACATACAGACACACACAGCTCCTTGCCTGTGAACAAAGACAGCCATTGTCAGCCTCTCCTGCTTTTTTTGGTACCTGAACCAAGCTATCGAGAGGAAAATGGCCCACACACCCCCAATTTTGATTTATGGTTCCCCTAGAAGTGCGAGGCTCATCCGCGCAACAAAGATAATACTTTGCAATCGGGCGACCTGCCCAAGCGAAGCTCCAACGCAGAAACTCTGCCAGAAAAACAGTCTAGAGTCTGCCTGAGTTCTGCTGTCTGATACGGCGTCAGCTTCTGGAATCGTTTAGATATCTGCGGCGTGTAAAAAGGGGCAATCATCACGGTAGGGGGTCGACCTGCGGTGTACATCTCAGGGGGTTTGAGGGGATGCGAGCTTCACAAAGTCACATATCTTGAGTACATGCCGAGATTCAGACTGATGCTTTGCGGAGCCTAATTACTGCGTCAAAGGCAGCAGTTTTAGATGATTTTTTAGAGGGGAAGCGGCGAAAACAAAAACTCGCGGCAGATAATTGCCTCACAGAGCACAAGTCAAGTGCAAAGCATTGTTCCCTCCAGCCCTGATTGACGTCTCCTTTGTTCCTGACAGCCTGAAGCAGTACAGGGCATGCTCTGAGTCTCAGTATCACAGTCATACCTTTCCAGCAAACTTGCTAATAACTAACGACATGCAAATTTATGAGGAGCCTAGCCTCTTCTACATAATAATGTGCTGAGAATAGTGTGTGTGCAATCAAAAAATGGGAACTGTCAATGAAGCCTCTTTTTTTATTTAAATTAAGAACAGCCTAACGAAGCTGAGCTCACCTAGTAGCACGGAGCTATCAAGATCGATTAGTAATGCCTAAGTCCTAATGGCTTAACACAAGGCAGTTTCTCTCAAAGCATGGATTCAAATACAAATGTCGAAAATATGAAGATTTTCTGAAAACAAGATGTCAGCCAGTAGACAGCTGGGCCGCTGTTTTGTGAGTGTGGCCGGACTCCTGCGAACCGGCCGCCAGCCAGGCAATTCGGCACCACTGACAGCTCCGCAAGTGGACTATTTCAGTATCATGGAGGGTGGGGGCTGTCGCGTCCGAATGGGAGAACACAAGGCACATCCGAAAACCAACGAGCCTCCGGATCCCGGAGGACAGCCGGAGACACGCCCAGTCACATTTTTGTGTCAGAATCGTGTGCGGACCGCGGTCTACCGCAGCCACACTGACCTCAGCCAGAGTTGTGGGAGGCATCTCCACTCCAGTGACTTAATTCCTTACTATCTGGCCTCGCCGGAGATGATTCAGTGCAGCATAATGACGGGACAGGAAGCGTCTGGCCCAAGGCACTTGATGCGACTTCGAACTGTAAACTATGCCGAAAGCAGTAAGGAACAGGAACGCCTACTCAATCTACACATGTACAGTTTACATACTTATTTATTCTTAGACTTGCACTACTTGCCATTTTACTGCCAGATGCACACTATGGGTATCTGTGATCACTTTAAATTTTTACCAGTGATGTCCTATATCTTGTCTCTTATACTTATTTCCATTGTTCCCAGTTGCTGGGCATTTCGCATTGTACTGAGTTTAACTGTAAATATGACAAATAAAACAAATAAAACTTTGCAACTAAACATGTGGAGGAACGGCTCAGTCAATGATGGGAAGAGGTAAGCAAATAACTTCTCCGTTCAACCAAGACTCACAGCAAGGCAAGGAAAATTAGCAATGCGAGAGATTATGAAACAATGCGCCAATACCCATGATGCAACTGTGCTGCCAAAAGGAATGCCAAGCCAAGACTGTTGACATTTCCCTTTCACTGGCTGCCGGGTAAATAAGCGGGATTTCTGACACAGAGAGCAACATCTGCATCACAGCTGCATGTCTGAAGATCAATTATAACTGGAGATTCCCCAAGCGATGTCAGCGAGTGCCCCCCGCCGAAATGTCAGCCGCTAAATTTATACATCTACGAGCGATGGCCTGGACCGCCGGCATGCTCTTTTAGGGAGATGGTGCACTGGACCTCTTTGAAGCCGCGAGTAATGAGTGCAGACAGAAAATAAATGACAAGTGGCCAGTGAGGCAAGAGTAGAACGGGATCACATCGGATCAGGAGGGCGGAGGCAGCGGAAAGGCCAATGAAGCAGCAGCTGCAGGCCCAGCTAAAAGAACGGAAATTAAAAATTGACCTTGTAGTATAGAACACATAAATTTGCGCTTAGGAAAAGCTATATTCTACAGTTCTGTCCTTATTTCTAAAGTGCTCCCATGAAAAGAACTGAGTGCAAGGATACAAAAAATGGTAACACTTTACTTGACAGGGTACAAATACTTAGTAATAACTCAGTTGCAACTGAAATACCAACCATCAGCAAATCATGAACACAAATATAGTCGCCACTTCAGATTAAAGATGCGTCATGTTTCATTAATGAACAAACATGAGATCAATATTTTACTTGTGTTATTCATCACTGGTTCCTTCAGTGGTTCACAAAGACTTACAGAATTAACAGATATAGTAACAAATATAGTAACTGCTTGAGGTAAAATATGCGTCATAATTCATTAATGATGAATCAACATGATATCAGACCGTAACTAAGACTTTGTGGTTAATAAGTAACAACATAATACTATATTATTTGTGCCCTGTCAGGTAAAATGATGATCACCTTAAATGTTCCATCTCTGGTGGTGGAAGAAATTGAATGAAATCACAAAAAAATCAAATGGGGTCACGTCAAGCTAGGCATGCTGGATTAAAATGTATCAAATTAAGTGAATTTTGGCTTTAAGCGTCACTCCACTAAAATAAAAAAATATAAAACAGCATTAATAATTGTACCGTACCAGGTCACCGCCAGCTGCAAGGCAATAATTAGCATTATTCCATACATGTTTTGTGTTCTAGCATTCAAAGATGCCCACAGTCAGGTATGAAGCATTCAATTTTCAGACGGTGAATACATACAAATGTCATTCTGCAAATTTTGTAATGATCTATGCCACTTGATACAAAACCTCAGGCAATGTTTAGTAAATATGGGAATGCGTGAGAGACAAATAGTGTTTTTTAAGAGATAATGTTACGATAATGATGACAAGTGCTTTGTGAGCTTGTACGCATGTGGGTTATGTGTGTATTACATTGTAGGGAACAAATGTCAACAGGAAACCTAATTTTATAAAAAAATCTGTGACCACAATCAAAATATTTTGTTTGGTTACTTATGGTTAAGGTTAGGGCTGGGTAGGGGTTAAGGTTGTCATTGCTGGGATTAGAAATTAATGGATCGTTACCCAAAAGATATGAATTCAAATATGTCTGTGCCTCTGTGTGTGTATGCATATGTGTGTGTGTGTATTGACTATATAGACAGTTATATTGTGTGTCTGTGTGTGTGTGTATTCTCTATATAGACAATTACATTGAGTGTAATTGCATGACACTTGCATGCTGGGAAACCACAGAAGGTACAACAACAGTACATCGCTGGAGTACAGCACCCATGTCGCCATGGCGGTTAAAGGTCACCTGACCCTGTTTACACATTGACTCCATCCCATGTCAGTGTGTGGTCATGTGCTCGTGTCCGCTGTGTGAATTCTTTGACGCCGTTGGTTTTTTCTTTACGGTATTTCAGCTCTCGTCTTGCTTGCGAGTTTATCCTCCAAACCTTGCTGCTCTGAACCACGTGTCACACCCTCATCCCACACCAAACAAGTTGCCAAGTTGATATTTTCACATAATTTTCTCCAGTGCTATAACTATGACGTCGGAACACTGGCTGTGCATCAGCTATGGGGGCTTCAAAGGTCCCCTCCATACATAAAAAAATACAAAATATACTCAGAAACCCTGCTTTATTCCAGGGTTCAGAATGCAGAGGGATCGAGCAACAAAGAAGTTAAGTGGCTATCGATTGCGATAAAATGACCGAAGACTGCAGCCGCAACCTGCATGATGATCTGAATGCTCTCCTTTGGTTAACAAGAAGCCTGCATCCCAAAATGAACGTCCTACCATGTTCCTATGGTAACGGATTAGCGTATAAGCGTAGCCTACCTGGGTGAAATGTCGCACCCTTGCTGCATAAATGCTCCGAGGGAGAACCACAAGCTGTTGAAGATGCCAAACTCGTTGCTGTGCTCCTGGCTCTGTGGCTGAGGCTGGCTCTGCGGTGTCTGGGCCTGGTTCTCCAGTGCGGGAGACTGCGGCGGCTGCTGCTGCTGGCTGGACTGCTGCTCGTCCGTCTCCTCCATCTCACCCCCGTGCCACTCGTAGGGGCTGAAGCGGCTGACCAGGAAGAGCACCACGCTGACGCCGATGTAGGCGAAGACGATGCACATCCAGATCTCGTAGGCCAGCGGGTCCAGGAAGGAGAAGACACCCGGCTTGGACTTTGTCGGCTTCTTGATCATGATGGAGATTCCCAGGCTCATGAAGGGTTTGGAGAAGTCGATGACCTCCTCCCTCACCAGCGTGATGGTCAGAGGGGCGACCGCCACGTCGGCTTTCTGCGGGGGCGGGGCACAGCTCAAAGGTTAGCCGAGATGCTAATACGTTCAAGACAGACAAACAAAACAAAGAGCAAAAGTACTCATAGTACTGGCGTGGGGGTGGGGGGGGTTGAGTTTAGAACCCACAGCAACTTCCAGCTGCTTGGGGGAACCAAACATCTGCAATGACCAGAAGCGCATAATACATTTATTATAAATAATTCATAATTCTACCAGCATTTATCTGCTGGTGTTGTTGTTCTTCTTAATGTAGTTGTCGTTATTGTTCATATTATTAATATTATTTTTATGCAATGTATGTAAAATACCATTAATTGTTTTGCTATAATTCAATTTTCATATCATTAAATATACTTTTTATATTTTATTAATATATCTAACCAAATCACATTCCCCTATGACCTACTGACTTTACCTGTTACTTTTAAACTGTTGACAGTCTATTGCAAAAGTGGTAGAATCGATTAAAAAAAAACATGTATGTATATATTTTTAAAGTTAACAATCCCTTTGGAGTCCCTGATATGCTTCTGTCCTCCATCTTCCAGGATCTACAGCCCAGTGTGAACAGCCAGGTGCAATACCTCCAGTAGATTTCAAATCAAAGAAAATATACAGCCTCAGAATATCGGGATTTTCTAGAAATTCAAATATAGCTGCTGTATGTCAATTTTAATATGCATGATTCTGACAAGCCCCCGCAACTCTGAATAGGACTAGGGGTTAGTAGATGGATGCATGGATGATTCAAATAAACTTAAACACGTCATTGTTCATCATTGTTCCATAAATGAGTGTTATGAAGTATCTGCGTGATTAAGAGCCTCACCCTGAAGGAGAAAGATGCCAGTGTCTCTCTGGGGACGTTCTGCTTACATAACCCTAATATCAGTGTAAACCTCTAAACCCTGAAGATAATCCAGGGTTTTTCATAAAAGTGACATCAATTAGATACTAAAAAGCCAAAGAGGCTGTATTCCCATTACAGTCTAGTCAGTATTTCTGTAGAAAAAAAGAAAAAAATCCTTCTTCATCCATCTTAAAAACTCATATCCAGTTCAAGGTGACGGTGAGTCAGAAACCTATCGCAGAAAGAACAGGGTCCATGGTGGAGATCAGAGGGGGAAGTCCAGGTTCAGAAAGTCCAAATCCGGACCAGGATTTTGTTTCAAGCAACCAGTTGAGTATAAAGAGTCGCAGTCACTTCAAAGACAGTAGCTACTTCGGATGAAAGATGCATCATGATTCATTAGTGATGGTCAAACACAACATGAGTATTTCATTTGTGTTATTCATGACTTGTTCCACCAGTAGTTTTTTCAGTTCACAAAGCTTTACAGAATGAACAGATATAGTAACATATACAGTAACTGCTTGAGATAAGATGTATTACGATTCATTATGAATTAACATGAGAGTAGTATGTAAAGTATTACAAGCAAAGTTTTACCCAGAGAAGTAACACAATTCAAACCTGCAACTCTAGAGGTATGAGGCAACAGTGTTATTCAAATGAACCGCCCCATTAATTTAGCCCAATTTTTAAAAATATAAATATATATAATCAATTTGAACTTCACAGTAGTGTTATGAAACTGAAAAGAAACAAACGGCTTCATGTGGTCACACCTGGCTAGCATTTGGCCTGTATCTGCTGATTTTCAGCTGTGCGCTTTTGCCTGGCTGACAAAAGAATATGCACAGCAATGAAAGAAGAGGGCTTCAAACCCACATCCTTCTGGAGCCCTAAAGGAAGAAGGACTGTGGGCCTCATCCCAGGGACATGAAACCAAACAGGGGTTCAAACCCACATCCTCCTGGAGCCCTAAACGAAGAAAGACCGTGGGCCTCATCTTAGGGACATGAAACCAAACAGGGGCTCAAACCCACATCCTCGTGGAGCCCTATAGAGAAAGGTATAAATTTTGAGCTTCTGTGATATTTAGTTTTATTTAGCTGATTTTTTTCATATGACTCTCTTATAATATTACATCAAGAAGAAGAAAGCTTTTCCTGAACATACAAAACAAAAAAAAATAATGACTCCTTTCTGTAGCCTTGCAGAATCAATGCATGTTCAATGAGCCCTTACAGCAGAACCGCTTTCATTCTGTCCTTGGTTCTGCTTCTGTACTCTCTCCTGATTCAGAGCATGAAAAGCAGAGGACAGCTCTCCAAAACTTAGAGGAAGAAATGTCTCTGTCTATTCACAGACAATTAAAATGCTGCGGCATGAAAGGTTCCTCGTTAGCATCTAAAGAAGCCATCGACACTATCAACAATTCTTAAAAACAGCAGGTATCACTGTACAACTTTAAAATAAGGCTACCCTTATAAAGGTTTATAATCAGGGATTGACATAACTGGTACGCAAGTACGCATACGTGCGGCAATCCGTCATCGTAGCAGCGTGAATGCGTACATATTTTATGTGGATTTGCGCCAATATGACGAAATTATCGTGCATTTTAACCTTTATATGCTAATTCATGCTTCATTTGTGGTATAGAGGTTAAAATGCACGATAATTTATCATCATATCGGCGCAAATCCACATAAAATATGTACGCATTCACGCTGTTACAACAATCGATTGCCGCGCGTTTCACTTTTAAAGGTGAATGCGTACTTGCATACCAGTTATGTCAATCCCTGTTTATAATCAGGTTATTAATTAGGTTGTATCTTTTTGTAAACCATTAATAGACCATTATAAACAAGTTATAACACTTTTTTTATCATTAATGAGTTACTGCCATTCAGAAGTGGCAAATGGAAGCCTTACCGTAAAGTGGTTCCCTATGTTCTTTTATGTGAATAGGTGTTGGTATATAATGCGGGAACACGTTAATTTTAAAAAGGCTTGTGTTAGCAAATGGCTCTAATGTCCACTAAGCTGTTCTAGTTACTTTCAGCTGTGTGACATTAACCACAAATTATCTTGTCGGTCACACTTTCATGAACTTGTGTTCCTTGCAATCTCCACCCACCCCAGGATTTTTAATATATGAACAATATATATATAAATATTAATTCTGGTATACGCTTTGTTCATGAGAGTTTAACTTACACAAAAAATGTTCTGAGGGGAGAAAGAAAAATGATTGGTTCAGAGAGATAACCAATCAGATTGTAGAGGAGGTGGATCCAAGCGCCTACAGGAGGTGACTCTGATTGGTTGGTCCCGCCTCCTGTAGTTGCTTGGACCCAGCTCCTCTACAATCTGACAAATCCTTTTTCGGTCTGCCTTCAGTACATTTGCGTGAGGAAAACTCCCAGGAACATGTGCTTCTGTGGCCTGTAGGTTCAGTTCTGCATCATGGCCTTGCCCCTTCAGGCACCGAGGATGGACGCACTCGTCCCTGGATCGAGGGGATTAAGGGCAGTTATTAAGAGGCTCAGCCCGATGAGAAATGGGTCCTGCATCCGACCCCATTTTCCCAATTACCCGAGGTTCACTGATGCTTTGTCCAAGGCCCAAAGCAGAAGATGTGGGACATCTGTGTGAAGAAAAGCACCTACTTCCTGCTGTATGTTTGCCCCGCGACTTGAGGAGCGCCCCGGCGATTACGGGACCTTAGCGTATTTAATCACCCACTGATTGGCATCATAAGCGTCTTGGCACATCTTAACCCCGGAGATCTTTCTACAAAGCATCCATTTGCCCATCCTTTATTCATACATCCACATGCTTATTTATTATTTGCATATTTATATTCTACGTCAATTTGTATTTCTACAAATTTCTTTTTACTTTTGTATTTTTGTCTTAATTCTATGTTTAATTACCACCAACACCAAAACAAATTCGTCATACTTTCCGTTATTGCCGAATAAAGGATTCTGATTCTGATCTAGAAGATTCTAGAGACACTTTTTTTGCTCGACACGGGCATTAACCTACATTGGGGACGACCGCTTACCCCGTAGACCAGCTCCCCCACCATGCCGTTCCACATCTTGGTCTCGGAATCACGGGCCCCGTACTTCCCGTCCGGAACAATCTCCAGCTTGTACGTGTAGCCGACGTGCTTGGCGATCTCGGCGGCCAGCTCCACGCAGTAGCCCTCGTACTTATCGTTCCCCACGAACTGGTCGTGGTTCTTCTTCAGCATCACGTATGGCGACTCCTTCATGGTGGAGATAGGGAGATACCTGGGTTTGTTGTCCATTGAGTAACCCCCCCCCCCCCCGCAAAACGTTTCATCAAGCATCCAACTGTAACGTTATATGTTCTGTGGTCAAGACCCCCTTCACTATGCTGAAATGATGCCAGTCTCTGCTATTTGCACCAGCACGACACACTGGGAGACATATCCCACCTTGCACCTTGAGCTCAGGGTCATTTTTCCAGGCCCCTGGGGCATATTTTGGGGTTAAGACCCTCGGTCAAGGTCCCAACAGCAGCATCAGACTGCCAGCCCCAGGATTCGAACCAGCAGTCTTCCGATCACCAGGCTAATCAGTAAGTCACACACTGCCTTGCTACGCACACTGGATCTGCTAATACCTATTAGCATGGAGCAGGGAACTGGACTGTCCCGAAACAGGGAGCCATCAGCCAATCCTAACACACACAGAATCTACAGCCCACGCAGAAGGTGTCGGACATGCGGGCCCCGATTCCACTGAATTGAAGTGACAGGGAACAATCATTAACAATGCAAAGGTAATGGCCGAGAGGTGATAATGCGGTAATGCAATTGTTTCATTGATGTTCGTTTTCAGTCAATTCAATTTGTCAAAACAGCAGGCAACTATTAGGCACAGGGTACGTGCCGCAGCTAAAGCTCCAGGCAAAAGCTCAGATATTAGGGATGGAAAAGGTTTGGAAAAAAATCAGGCTTACTGAATGACTGGACTGTACGGTACGTTCTATACTGACCACATGCTCAGCTTGACCATATTCTTTGGTATAGAAGGACCTCAATGAATTGTCAAGAGACAAAAATGAATGGCATAAGGCTAAGGAAAGATGCTAAATAACATCAACAAAAGCAATGCAGTCGATTGACGAAGGTCCATCCAGTCATTTACTGCAGTGAGCCTTGAGTCTATCCTGTTTAGTAGAGAGTATAAGGTAGGGGGCACCGTGGAGGGGATGTCGGTCCACTGCAGGACACAGACTACATCTAACTTAGAGACAATAATCCACAGATTCCACATATGGGGGGGGGGGGGGGGGTTCAACCTGTCAATCATGAGCTACCGGTTGCATGTGGCGTGATTTTGTGATTGATTTTTGCATCTTATCTGTGGATCGTGATACATCCCCCCCCCCCAACCCCGGTCGGCGAAATATACCATTATAATTCAGTAGCTCACCAGAGTAGTTCTTGTGTAAAAGAAGCCCTCGGTGTAAAAAAGGTTGGACGCCCGCGCTGCATAAACACAGGGACACGAAACTCCACACACAGACACACAGCCAGGATTCAGCCCTGCAGCCCTGGTGGTGCGAGGCGTCAGCACTAACCACCACAGCACCTCGTCAAAGGCCCAAAATAAGATTTTAACATAAGAAAAAGAAATGGCTAAAATGCTGCAAAACCACAGAAACAAAGCAGCCAAAAAAGTTTGTCAATATATTACGATTTATGATCCCACTATGAATGGTGCGTGATTGAGTGTGCCCTGCGATGGGTCGGCGCCCCATCCTGGGTCGTTCCCTGCCTTGCGCCCTGCGATGGGTCGGCGCCCCATCCTGGGTCGTTCCCTGCCTTGCGCCCTGCGATGGGTCGGCGCCCCATCCTGGGTCGTTCCCTGCCTTGCGCCCAGCGATGGGTCGGCGCCCCATCCTGGATCGTTCCCTGCCTTGCGCCCATAGGCTCTGGACCCCCCGCTAACCTGAATAGGACAAGCGGTTTCAGAAAATGGATTGACGGATGGATGGAACCCTGGGACAATAGCAATGGATATATTTGTTGTTGTAAATGTTTATAAGTTGTGATTTTATAACGTGTTTGAACCCAGAGGACCGAAAGACTGGGAGGTGCCAGTGACACACTCAGCATGTACCGCGGGATGCGGAGGGCGGCGCGAGTAACCCGCAGGAACGCCCACCCGCCTGGCTGTGCATTTGTGATCGGCCTTTTATCTTAATCCACGCGGCTCCCTGCTACGCACACGTCTGGGTTCGCCCCCCCCCCCCCCGACTCCCATAGCAGCAAACAAAGCCCCGGTGACAGAGGGCAGGACACCAGATCAGAGACGCCGTACGCAGAGGGAGGTGTCCGGAGGCGTGTCTGCGGCGGATGGACGAAAATAAATAAACGAGCCGCATGCAGACGCGAAGGCAGCGCTGGGGATGCGTCAGCAGAAAGGAAGGGAGCCTTCCGGAAAAGCCGGCCTAATATCGCTGGCCCCAGATGACAGAGCGGTGTTGTTATGACAAAATAAGACTTCATTCACGGCACCCCCCCCTACTTATTTTTTGGTGGCTATCCCCCCCCCAACCCACCCACTGCCCATCTGTTTGCACGAGAAGAGACAACTGTTCTGCTGAAGGAAACAGCGGCACTGGGACTCGCTTCAGTGGGGTGGGGGCGGCACTCTGATCCCTCTTTTTAATGGAGGAGAAATGGTCCTGTGTTGTTCTGATAGACCGGTTCCTCTAGTCATGTATCACTGATAACATTCTTCAGTGTCCTGGTGGTTTAAAATACACAGGTACATAGACGCACCAATCTCGGGGGTGCAGGTTAAGCTTCTGTGCCTGTGATCAGAAGGTTTGGAGCCCCAGCCTCACCGGAATAGACATATGTCTGTTGGGCCCTTGAGCGAGGCCCCTAACCCCCAAAATGCTCCAGGGAGCTAGATAAATGGCCTGATCCTGTATTCAGACCCCAAGCTTCACTCTGAGCTGTGTGTGTGTGTGTTTTTCAAAGGAGAGTAAGATGGGATATACAAAAAGAACCATTGTAATGTACCTGAATTTAAGCATCTTTTTTTCCATTTCAATACGGCCACTAAACAAAGGCAGCGAGCTTTACCAGGATGGTCGTGACGATGTAGGTCCGGTTCTGCAACCCGAAGGTCTCATTGTTCCCGTGTGGGTACGTGGCGGTGCTGACGTACTTCTCCTCCTCGTTCCAGTAACCAACCTGCCATCAAAATGCACACGGCACGAAGGCCACTCATGAGCACTTGACTGACCTTCTTCATGAACACAAAGAGAGCACGCAGACACGGCGTGAACTTCGCCTGCTTCATCCGCCCACCTTCTTCGGTCCGTCTGCCCCCAGCTCCATCACGCTGACCGTGTAGTTCGTCCGCCGGCCTTTCTCGTTAAACTGGATGTGTCCCGTTAGCCCTTTGATCTGGACCTGCGGAGTTACCCACAATGCATTGCTCCATCCTCCTCATTATTCGTTCACCATTTTTCAAAAAAGACACTGCCATTTATTATGACACTGCCATCTCTAGATTCATTCTCATTCCTTTGCTCTTCTGTTAATGCTGCGTTCCCAGGGACACCACTGCAGATTTCAGGCCCCAGGGACACATATTATATTGGGCCGCCAACTTAAATCAATCAAATGCAATGTTGCAATTTTTGGGAGACCCCTGTCACTCTGGGGCCCTGAGAACCATCCAAATACTGCCCCGTTTACGGTACCCCTTCATTTATCTGTACTGTATTTCTCGCACTGTACTGCCTGGGCGGTCTGTCCCATGCTAATATCTCGTTTCGCTTACTTGTGTATACTGCAATGCCCCCGTGTCTATGGGGGATGCGATCCAAAGCCTACCGCGGAGATTCAAAACCACAGTTAGTAGCAAACACCATATATAATTTGTTTTTGTATACATACATAACTGTAATAAAGTTTAATTTATAAATTACACACAATAAAAAAAATCAATGACAATAATTAACTAGAAAATAGATCAATTATTTTAAAAAGGTTTACACAAGCACTGACATACCACAACAGTTGATCTGATAACTGAGACGGCTACTAAGCGACTAAGGGGTGGGTAGTGAAATCAGCGCAGATATGCTGGACAAAAGGATGATTCATGTCCCGGGCTGGACAACATGAGACTTCATTACACTACTGACAATGGCGTACAACTGAAAACTAATGAATTAAATATTTTTGGAATTTTTCATTTAATATTTTTGGACCATGGTTGACCACAGGTAACTGATCCTGCGGAATATGAATCCGCAGATAAGGGGAGACTGCCGCACACTGTCAGAAAGAAATACCTCTACCATTTACAGAAATGGACTCTCAGGAACATTTTTGCACCTTCAGGGGTACATTAATGTTATTTGTACTGGGGAACAAAAGTGTACCCTTTTTCCTGACAGTGCACCCTGTGTTGCTAGTTGGTTGCCACTCAATGTTAATACTACTTGTTATGTTATTTTTGTAATTTATTTTATTCTGATTCTGGACAAGCACTGCTCAGGTAACCAGTATCGAATAAATGGTATTGGGTAATCGGTATCGGATATTGGGTAATCGGTATCGGTGTGGCTGACCCGATTTTTCGACAGCACTACCTGCTGCAGGGCTCTCTGGATGTCGATACCCTGTCCCCACGGTGCCGGAGGGTTGGCCAGGCAGTCACCCGCGTTGCCCCTTCGGGAGATATCAATACGCTGCCTGCGGAGGTTCTGAAACGCCGCCGCCATAACACTGACTCCGTCGTAGGTGAGGGCGCCAGTGTACTGGGGAAAGTCAAGTTACTGTACTGTCATTTCACACACAAAATGAAACTGCAATTCATCAGAGCTTAGAGAGCTAGAACACAGCTGAACAATAAACAATGGACAAAACACACTGAGGGGGTACTTATATAAAAAAATACTCAATACTCCACAGTACATGACAGTAAACAACAACAATGATGCAGTGGAAACAGTGCAAGTAACCAGCAGTTCAGGACAGTGCATATACACAGTAGACAGTGCAAGTAAACAAAACAAAATCACTGGAAAAGGAAGAAATCGTCGCAGGTCTCACTTTATTTGCAAATCATCCCAGTATCCAACTGAAAGCAAACAATGCTTCTGCAAGTTATTAAATCTTTAGCTATTATTAGGGGTCCAGTGCAGTATTTACAGTAGCTGAATTAAGCTATTGTTTTCATTGTTCTTATAAGTTAAAATGCCAGGAGCTGAGCATGGCCCTGGTTTTACCTTCAGCCTTTTCTTCGGGGCTTTGATATCTTTGCTGTCGAACTCGAGCCACTCCTGTATCGTCCTGCTGACATCCGGGTCCGAGTAGTTCATTAGCTGGAATCCCGTCACGTTGGCGCCGCTCTTCTTGAACTCTGTCAGGTCGATGTCGAGGAACCCCTGCGAGATAAGCCCGGAGTTCACGCGAGTCACCTCAACATGAAAGAACATTTTCATCCCTGTACAATTTTAAAAAAAAAAAAGCCCTTGATTCATTTTAGCTCCAACCATTTCGGTCGATAAGAAATAATCCCACCCAAGAAGTAGCAGATAGCATCAAAGACTGAAACACACCTTAAGATTATATAAGGACTGTGCTCTGTGTTTTTCTGAGGGTGAATCCCATTAGCAATAAACTGTAACTAACTCAATCAACGTAAATCAACATAATAGAAACCTTTATTGTACTGGGCTTACACTGGCTCAGCCCTTAAACGTTCATATGTTTTCCCTGTGTTTTTGTGGCTAGTTGGAAGCCATATGATGAATTAGTGACCTTAAATAGCCCAAACCATGTACGTATCCTGCTATTCAGTGGGGACCTGTTCTCGGCTCATCCCAGCCGTGCCAGAACAGACCGCAAACAAATAACCCTGAACCAGATACATGGTTTTTCAGTGCATCTCCCACTCACGTGCCAACATTTCACATAACATTTCAGTTTAGTCACCAGTCAAGTACCAATCCGTCTATTTTTTGTTGCAATGTAATTAGAATTTATTATCCTCAGTCAGCCTGAGTCTGAGAAGCGAGAAAGGATTTTCTTTACGTCTTTCTGTTTATCTCAGTTCCTCAGAGTTTTACAGCTGCATTCGGATGTTAAAGGAAATGTATGCTTTTTACAGAGAGACTGGAATTAAAAGTCAGCACTTGCTGTAAATCTAATCGATTTATTTTTAGTGCAAAAAAATAAAGAAAATGGTTTAAATGTGAGCAGCAACTTTGTTAATCTCTCCCTCTGTGAGGCAGTGAGGATCCCTTCCCAGGAATAGGGAGGTGGACAGAAGCGGTCCCAGTCTGACCTCCCCCACCCCCCCTTAATGAAGACAGAGCTGCTCAGGAAGGCCGCCTCTCTGCGCCAAGCTCATGCTGTTCAGCCGGATTCCAGGGAACGGAACCCCGTCCACGTTCCCAGGCGGAGAAGCCAGTAAGTCCCAACACAGGCAGATAATGACACGGAGTTATAATGACACATTATAACTACATCCTGCAGAAACTGAACTGCATACTTATACACATTATACATACAGAAGATACATCCTATGTAGGTTACTATGCACAGAGAATATTATTTCCTACCAGTTCTGGCTAACTGGTGTCCATTATTGTTACTTCTCAAGTTTTCATTAAGAAACATACTTAAGAGACTTAGCACAGAAAATATAAGTATGCATAAAGAACACAGGTATTCCTGTGTCTCCTGCAGGTAAGGACCAAGCAGCATGACATACGAGTCAACAGTCATTTCAGGGGTTTCTCCTGCTATGGATGCTGAATTCACACACTGGGTGCATGCCATTCCACTGTAACTGGTCTAATTTATACTGTATGGTTGACTGTGTACAGTTGAACTTCAATTCCCTTATTGTGTACTGTTACAATGTACCTGTGTAACTGCCATTACTGTGTATTGTTACACTGTAACTGAATAAGTGTCCTTACTGTGTACTATTACACTGTATATGTGCAATTCCCTTTACTGCGTACTGTTGCACTGTAACTGCACAACTCCCCTTACTGCGTACTGTTACACTGCAACTGTATCTCCCCTTACTGTGTACTGTTACAGTGTAACCGTGTAACTGCCCTTACTGCGTACTGTTACACTGTAAGTGTCCTTACTGCATACTGTTACAATGTAGCTGTATAAGTGCCATTACTGTGTATTGTTAAACTGTAACTGAATAAGTGTCCTTACTATGTACTATTACATTGTATATGTGCAATTCCCTTTACTGTGTACTGTTGCACTGTAACTGCCCTTACTGTGAACTGTTACACTGTAACTGTGTAACTGCCCTTACTGCATACTGTTACACTGTACTGGTTTCCTCTCACTCCTTTTGATACCATGCTTACACTGGCTTACACTTCTGTATTTGAATGAAGAAAGGACAGGAGATGCCTAAATGTAGCGTTTGATGCAGGAGTCCGTTTAACACGCAGCAGTGTTGGTGCCATGGAGCCGTGAAGGCCGTGTTTACTGCACTTCACCGCGCTGCCTGCGAGCTGCACTCCCCTCGTTTCAGGGGAAACACGGAGGCAGCAGCCACATTTGAAGTTTAATTCCGGCAACTCCCCCCCCACCCGATAGCCTCCTCGGGTGATATTTTTCTCTGCCGCTTCATCGCTCCCTTTTCCTGGACGTAGCCATATAAACAGGGTCCCGTATCCCAACCGCTAACCTGGGAGCTTTCCTTATCCGCAGTCAACTGAGGACGTTACTATAGAAACTAACCTTTTCAAAACGCCGTGGGCAGAACATGCTGTATACAGACAGGCTCTTATTCTTCTTGAAATGGCCAGAAATCCCAGAATCACAGGCTATGATGGGAAACAACGAATAATGAACAAAGCTAGCCCCCCGCCCCACACTTTGCCTCCCCCAGCCACTAATTACCCGCTACAAGGGGCAGTAAAGGCGGGTCAGGATGGACTAGGGCATCGCTGCAGGTTACGAAGCCCAGTGAATCTAGGCCCAGTCTTTGCTGCATGATACGCGCCCTGCTGTCTGCGGAACAACATGCTGTCTTTCCGTTTCTGCCAATAAAACTGCTCTGCATTAAATATTTAACCCCATCTTTGCACATGATTGGTTCTACACATTACACCTGTATGGCTGCATTTCAGCTGCTGGCTGCGATCTGTACAGTGAACAGTAAATTGATCTCTGAACTCGAAGGTTAAATTGACATGTTTTGCATTCAGCATCGTGATGTGTCACCTGGGTCACAATATCACACAGGCGCGATCGACTGACTCGATTATCCCTGCTGGTACTGGTGTTCTCTGTCTCCTGCAAAATACACCTACTGTCTGTACGTGTTCTCCGAGCTGACCTCCACGTTGCTTTAGGCTGTGGTTTCGGCCAAATATAAGCATAAAGTCCGCGGAGACTTAACTTCGACAGCAGCGTAGGTCAGCCAGCCATGCAGTGCTCATCATCTCTCTAATATTCCAAACTGAACGGCCTCAGGACACGAAGCACTGGGTATTTTTACTTTGGGTTGATTTAAGTATTTCATGCTAATAGAGGTGGATAGTTCAGGTCCTGAAAGTACAAAGCCCAACCAAGATTTTGTTCCAACAAACCATTTGAGTTTAAAGAGCCACGGTAATGGTACTCAGCTGGTTGGTAGGAACAAAATCATGGTCTGGATTTTTACTTTCTGGACCTGAACTATCCACCTCTGCTATCTAATAACACACATATATGTGGCTCCAGATTACGACTTTAAGGCTTAACATTTCCATATATGTATTCTAACCAGTTCCAGTGTTAGATAGTTGACTCTCATGTATGGGAAACATTGCAGATGTTTCCGAATTGCTGAAAGAGTCGGCCTTGCCCCAAGTCGACCAATGGGAAAGCGACAGCACCCGTCACAGTCTCACTGTACAGGGGCACTGAAAATCTGCAGCTTCTGGCTACTCACCAGGTTGGCCAGTATATAATGGTAGCTTTTCAGGTTCCTCCCTTGAGCTGCAATCTGAAATGAAGAAAAAAAAATTAAGATCTTTGAAATTCTGTCTCAATTTTAACTTTACCATAAATTAATTGAAGGTAGCCCTGATGGACATCTCCTATAGCTGCTTCTCTAGTACAACTGCAACGTTAACAGCAGTATTTCCTAACCCGGTCCTCATGTAACCCCAGACAGTCCACGTTTTTGTGCTCTCCCAGCTCCCAGCCAATCAATACAAGGTAACACTGGAGCGTCATTCAGAATGCAGGGATGAATAATCACAAAAGAATTACCTGCAAATAATTAAATGCAAACCAATAAAACTTTAAACATTATCAATAAAAACCCAAATCATATCTTGCTTTTTACAAACAAGAGGTTATATCTGAGTTTTTCAAAAGCAAACAGACATGTGGGTGTGAGTTTATGTGCCCCCACCCCCCGTTCCGAAGTATTCTGTGGTCCATGACCAAACCGCACTATCCTGACATTTCTGCTTCCCAAATAAACTTTCTGGTACGTCCAACAGTTCTTGTGCCACACATGAACCGCTTCCACTAAGCGGATTTCTATACCTGTATCTTCCCTGCAGTCCATTATTTTCTTGGAAATTTTTCATGTGCCTGAGGTCAGCGGTACATTTGGCCGCAGAATGGGAGAACGGGATGACCTCTGCACCCATGGGGCAGCGATTCAGTGGTTTAATGACTACATGCGGGTACCGCACAGCGATCAAAAACAAACCTGCGATCGCGAATGCCGAACGTCCCCCCACGTGCGTCGGAACTGTAATTACGGTAATTGCGTCAGACGGTGATTCTGTCAGGTTCCGTCTTTCTTCTTCCCTTCTGTTGTAGCTTACAGGGTTTCAATAGAGATAATTACACATTATCCGTCATGGATGATGCTTTTAGCACCTTTAAATAATCAATCATTTTGGATGGTTCAGCAACAGAAAGGTCATTTTTGATTACATCTGATCAGAAATTTAATTAATATCTCACGCCCACGGCCCAGCGTAGGAAGTAAAACTCATTATAATGACAGACTAAAATCCAGAGTCCTGTACAGCTATTCAAATAACTGTCAGAAGAAAGGATACAGCCCTGGTACGGGTTTGTTCTCCATGGTACAAACAACATTAATGTACCCCCAGTGGTACAAAAATGTTCTCAGAGTCTATATCTGTACCTTAAAAAGGTACATTTATCTACAGCTAAGGTATAATTGGCAGACCCTTGAGGGTACAGCCCCAGTGATTGTCCCCTCAAAGGCACAAATTGTTACTGTTTTCCTGACAGTGTAGGTCAGAGGTGGTCTTCCTTTCAAATAGTAAAATGGCAATTTCACGTAAAACCCATTTTTCCCCACAGACAAAGTACAGAAACCAAAAAAAAAAATAAAAGTTTCCTGAGGACTGAACCACAAAAAAACTGACATTAGAGCACTTAGTAACCTAGTACTGAAAGGGATTCGGGAATAACACACCCCTCGGGGCCAGAAATGAGTTGGCCGAATGCCGCCGGAGAGAAGGTTCATTATTAAAAGAGAACCCAGTGGATGGCACTTCCTGGAAAGACCTCAGCAATGGCAGAGTCAAAAGCAAAGAGGAAACACAATTACGCAGGCTGTAACAGCTACGAGGTACCGAGCTTAAAAACTGACACCTTATGTATCTGTACATAATAAATTTCGTACAGAGTGTCTGAGATCATCGCTTGCTCATTCAGCGTGCAGAGGCATCCGGCAGTAATGACAGCGCGCATCAGGGACCCACATATAAAAACATTAGGAAACTATCCTGGTTTTATGCTGTATGGAGATCACAGGAGAGGAAAGGCAGTTTCTGGTCGGCGGCACGCAAGCATGTTGACTACGTAAGATCTCTCTCCCCGCTGTCGCTTTTCCCGGACACATGCTGATACTTCCGAGCGATATTAATTGCGATACCCAAAGGGATCCTCATTAAACCTGGAGAGGTATAAGGGCGGAATCGCTTCCCTTGTCAGCACCTCACTGCTTAAAGCTATAAGTGGTATGGAAACTGTTCTATTCCTGCTTTGCAATTATGGTCTTAGAAAGCACAATGCAGAATAGACGCTTCTGAAGGAGTTCATGGAAGTTTTATTTACAAAAAATTTTTTAAAAAATTTATGGGCTTAGGAAGGATGTGTTCATCAACACGTTTGGGTGTTTTCTATTCTTGATCCATCCATCCATCCAAGCATAAGAGGGACCATAATTCATACTGAGAGGTCAACCTTATCATTAGCCAATGACATGCTTTGAATCAGTCAGGGGGCACTCTGGGGGCCAATCGGCTTTCAGGTGGGGTCAGTGACCCTTTGGCCCCACCCCTGTACACACCCCTGGCTCACATGCCTCTATTAAGGCAGGTATAGAAAATGAGAGTGAGACATTCACCAGGTTGAGGATCGAGGATAGCCTCTCCAGCTCACAGTCCATAATGATCTGTCCCTCCTTCTTCTTGTCCAGGTCCTGGAGAACCTTCAGAAATGCCGCCTCCGTCATAGTCAGCAGGTTTATGGAGGTAACCATCCAGTTCTTCTCTGCAGCTGTGTCCAGAACCTTCTGCAAAGCCGTCATCCCTGAAGAAGGGACAATAGCAGATGAAAAACAGCAGCCAGGCAAAAACGTATAACCAGCACGCCGGGGAGGATGAAGACCGTATGACACAGGACAGAGTTTCTTATTAATATATATTTCAAACAATAGCCTTGATTTATTGTGAGAAATACTTTTATGATGCAAGAAAATGCTACAGAACAGACTTTTACTTTCTAAACGTATGTAACTATTTTTGAAGTCTGAAGTGTTCGGGGGAATTCAGAAGAGTATTAGCTTCATCTTCAAAAACAAAAGGCATCAAAAGAAGCAGAATGTAACAGGAGAGTCTCCACCCAGCAGTATAAAGAGAATATAGTAGGAGTCTTCCAAAAAGCAGCAGTTTCCTCAACGAGCTGTTTTATTCACACTCAGATCACTGTATTAGGAGCCAGTTGCAGGCAAATGCTGATGCGGTTTTTAAACAGGGATGGGATTTCCATTTCTGGGGCCTCACTCAAAAAGTAACTTTGGGGTGCCTCCCCCCGTAGTTACAGTTTGTGGTTAACAGGGGCCCCCCTAACCTTGGAACACCAGCACTCTTAATACAGACCGCCAACTCTGCATCCTCACAAGGAGCAGGTCTGCCTTTCTTCACACGCCAAACAGCTCGTCATTTCATGTTTCGGTGCTTTGGTTAATGTCGACCTGGCCGCCAGCTTAATAGCAGCAGAGTTTTTACACCAGTAGAAGAGTCAATATTGTTGAATTGAATTGAATTGAATTGAATTCAGTTGAACTGAATTCAGTTGAATTGAATTGAATTCAATTCAATTTGCATAGCGGATTGTCACAACATTACGTTGTCTCAAAGCACTTTACACTATTCCTGCCCAAAGCCCCCAGTGAGCAAGTCAGAAGCAACGGTGGCAAGGAAACTCTCCCTGCAAAAAAGAAACCTTGGGAGTAACCAGACTCAAAGGGGGAGCCCATCCTCCAGGGGCCGGCAGAGGAAGTCAAAGTCAAGTGAGCAAAATGGCCAAGTCCTAATTCACACTGTCCAAAATTTAGGGCTCAAATCTCAATGCAGAGGTCAGGCAGGTGCTGGTGCTGCTTCTGACGGCAGGATGGACAGTGGTACAGCAGCAGGGCGGCCAGGAGGGAGGTCACTGATAGTATTGTGAAGGCCCCAGGGGACCCAGTCAAGCCAGTCAAAGATTCACTCGGGGGTCAGAGAACCACAGAGTTCCAAAGGGAAACCACGTATTATTTTTCATTTACTGCCCACTTACACGTAGCTGAGCATTCTCACCCTGAGACCTGGCTTTTTCCCTTCGATAGTCACAGCCGTCCCCCGCCACACTTAACCGGAGCCAAGACAAGATGATATAAGTCTGAGTCATCCATAATTATCATGGAAACAAATACAGGCTGTACCTTCTATATAGATCAAATAGTCCTGATCCTACTCCATTTATGAGTCTCGTCTAACAGTTAAGAGAGATGCATTTTTAAAAATTACTATAGGTATAAGATTTTGGGAAAAGCACTGATTTCATAGAGTAGGGCAAGACCATTCAAGTCACGCTCCTCAAGGTCCGAGTCCTGCTGATTTACAGCCTTCCTTTACCTGCGAGCCAGGTGTGAATCCTCTGACCAATCAGAATCAGTCATTTTAAACTAACTACCTGGGAGTTGAAAACACAGCCTGGATTTGGAATCGAGGTCCAGATTTGAAGAGTCCTGGAGTAGGGAAAGTCACATGACACTATTTTACTAATATTGTTCTTTTGTTTTTGTTCTCTCGCCAGACAGAGCAAAGCAAACACTCCGGCCTTGAGTCTCGATCTGTCGCCTCAAATCCATGTTTGTTCTCCTCCTTCACCCTCTCCATTGTTTGTGTCCAATTTTACATCGCTTACCTCCCAATTTCTTCCCGTTCCTTCAACTCTGCTTGGTTGTTTTTCCACCTTACATCCATTTTTTTGCACATTGTCACAAAATCTCTGCATTTGAATGAGGGGGGAAGAAAAGCTGTTCCGTGCCCAATTTACTTGTCCCTTTTCATTTTCATAACACTGATATGCTTCATAATTAACTATCCAACTATCAAATTTCTAGAGTTTAAAGTATGCATTACAGTCAATTAACGCTACTTCTGTCATATACATAAATCACAGCTGTTAGAGGTACCTAAAGGAAACATTCATTTCAGAGCATTAAGTACAAACTAGAAAAGATCTGTATGCTTTCAAAATCACTGAACCATTTTTAAATATCAGCCTCTTTCTCCTGCCATTTACCTTCTAACATATTATACTGTGATTTATTGCAAGTATAGAAATTTTAAAAAGGATTATAAAAAAACTCTTGGAGTCATGGAAAATATCTTCTGTCTATACACACATTTCAATGTTTTATAGGCAGTAAAAGACTGCCTGACGGAAGATGAACTAAAGACTGCTTTAAGGATGAAATTCTGATTTATTTATAATATCACACAATAATAATAATAATATGTTCTTTCTCATTTCCTTTCTCAATTAAATAATTCACATATGTATCTTCTGAGTGCTATTCTATCAATCCCTGAGGTCACAATACCAGTTCAATTTGTTTACAGTCACTTAATTATCATCTTGTAATAGAATAACCGAAGCACCCAGCATAAAAAGTCCAATGTTAAGAAGTACAAAAAAACGTTAGTGATAACATTTAGATTTCTTTTGAAAATGATTAATTCATGGGTGTTATCTGTAACTCAGTCTGTTAATCACCTCAACGGAAATTCGATTTTCATACAGTACCTCTATCTAGGTTTAGCTTAGCGACATTATTGATCTTTGTTTTTGAAGCCGAATCTTGAAATTTAGCTGGAAACAGTCACCTGCACCTTGAGACTGCTGATTATACTACGGCTCTCAGTGCTGCGATTTGCTAGTAAATCGGTATGTGCCGGCAATCAGGTTCAAAGGCTCTATTAGGGCACTACGGACACCGCAGCCACAGGGACAGCCGGGCTGGGGGGGGTCGGCATGGTCAAATAGTCTGCCAGCACCCAGCTCCGCAAACATGGCTCAGATTCTAGACTCTTCTTAGCGGGGCCCACCCAGGGCCCTTCTGCAAAACTATTTTGATACAGCCATCTAAAGATTTGGGCCATATTTTCATACACGTTTTATACAAATTTTAGAGTCAGGGAAAATTTCCCCCCGCTCCGCAAATATTATTTGGGGGGGGGAGGGGGAGTGTCAATTGTATTGGTTAAATCCTAGGGTACCCTGATCCATCTATATGCCTCCCTTGCGCTAATTATAAACAGTAATAACTCATTAATAAAAAGAAAACTGTTATAACTTGTTCATGATTGTCTATTCATGATTTACAAAGTGTTATAACATAATTCA
The DNA here is from genome assembly GCA_026777985.1 of Mormyrops attenuatus. Classification (NCBI taxonomy): domain Eukaryota; kingdom Metazoa; phylum Chordata; class Actinopteri; order Osteoglossiformes; family Mormyridae; genus Mormyrops; species Mormyrops attenuatus. The sequence continues at coordinate 2,988,123 of JAODKC010000051.1, read as the reverse complement.
TAATCTGATTTTAAACTACTGATAAACACTTTATAAGGGTAGTTTTATCGTAAAGCGGTACCAATCCTACAATCGGCCCTGGTCAGCGCTTTAGTGGAATGTGACAGGGCATATACATTTCCTGTTACATGCTTCTGGCGTCGGTGCCCCACCCTACCATATATAAACATTCTTTGCTCTGTGACTAATGACTAATGTTACCCAGTCAGCACTCTCCATTCATCATCATGTTAAATTAGGCCATTTCAATAATTTACCAGCTTTAATGACCTATTTGAAATTCTCGTGGAGGCTGTTGGGGTGTAATAGTTTCAGGCAGGCAAAAATAAATATGAACCGACCGCCGGAAAAGTCTAACCGTTGAAGTCTCCGGAGCAGAACAAAAGCCACTATCCATTTGTGTGACATGTCGCACAAGCCTTCGAACGGCGTGAAAAACGCCGGAACGTGCGAGACCGGCTCCTGGGGACCACACCAATTCTCCACCCAGCGTGAGCAAAACCGCAGGAATATTTCAATTTGCCTGAATCTAAGTGCCCTGGACAGTAGATTGAAGAAAAAAAAAAAGAAAGTCTGGCTCTTTGCGGAGATTTATCTGCATTTGTGTTTGAGATAGCTTTATGGCGGTAATAAGATCCTGTGAGACGTATATAGTACAAGGACAGTGTTGTGAATCCTCATCAGTCATGACCATGTAATATAAAAACACATTAAAATGTTTATGGAAACCGTACAGGGATGATTTCTTGCCTTCTCGCTGAGCCCCGTGAGATCATTACTGTATGAAGACAACAGCAGGGTGTGTGTCTGGTCCTGCATTATAGATCAGGTGCATTCAATGCGAATCGATGACCTTCAAGCCACAGTGTGAGTGCGGAGCGGTTCGGTGGGCGCGAAGGAATCGATGGAACATAGAGTCCATTAGGAGATCCAGTTGTCTCAATTTGGGGAGAGTGGGAAAGAGAGGTAATGGTAGACAAGTGTGACCAGTCAACCACGTCTATGAACAAGCCAGGACAAAGAGGAAATTCAGAAACATGCATTATAACACTTAGTCAATGAAGAAATTACTTAAGCCATCGGGGTAACACTTTACTTCAGGGGGCACAAATAATGTAGTAGTACACTCTTACTTAATGCATTAATTAACCAGTAACTAAGTGTTAGTTAAGTATTGATCCCATGTCTATTCATCATTAATCAGTCATGACGGTTCATGTATTTCATGCAGTTACTATATTTGCTCATGATTAGTACTTGAGTAGTGACTGAGTTACTGAGGTACTTGAGCCCCCTGAAGTAGAGTGTTACTGCAGTTGGCATTATTCTTTGTTTCCCTTAGGATGCAATTCTCTTCCACGTGAAACAAGATTCAGTACACACTGAAATACCACTGAAAGGCAACCGACCACACTAGCTCTGGACTAGAAGCATCCAATTAATACAAATCCAGTCAGTGGCCACCTAGCTTCACCTAGTTAGTACAGACCCACTTTTGCCTCCCAAACTGCTCAAGGGTAGACAAGATGTGCATTAAGAAAAGCTTTCAGCAAGCTACTGTCAAACTGAGCTGTTATTTTTGCACTTGCAGCCTTCCTGTTAGTTTTCATGAGGCTGGTCATTCTTCCCTGGCCCTATTAACAAGGTCGTCACCCACTGAACCTCCACTGATTGGATGTTTTCTGCTTATTGCACCGTCCTCTGTAAACTCTAGGCACTGTGTCGTGTGAAAACTGCAGGATGGTGGCTGTTTGTGAGATTCCGGAACCACTGCGTCTGACACCAAGAATCACACATTCTGATTGCTTAAAATAATACGTCTCATCCATTCCACTACTTAGACAAAGAGTAACTCCACTTCTGTACATCGTCTTTGTGCTGAATGTATTCACTGTCAGTCACATGGTTCACTGTATGGAGTGGTTAGCTGTTTGTGTTCGCAAATAGCTGTATCTAATAATCTGGTCACAAACTCTAAACCACAAGTTAATTTAAGTCCATTTCACGGAGAGTTCCTAAGTTTCAAGAACAATAAGAATGAGTAAACAAATAAGTAATAAATATGGGCAATGGGACTGCGGTATAAAATGCCAAATGGACCACAGTATAGAAGAAAAAATATGAAATAAGAACATAAGCAACAGTCATCGGCTGTTGAATTTTCCGTGTTTCAGAAAGTCCTGTTCTTCCATTATCTGGTAGTCTGATCAAAGATATAATTGAAAATAGAATATCAGTGACAGTAAAGTGTGGCTTCTCGCTCCTATACAAAAATGGTTCACTGTCATATAAGAGAACACGCCCTGAACTTCATCTAGGTCTTTGGCAACTGCACACTTCAGAAAGCCATTTTTCATTAAATCCAGAGACCATGCATTCGCTTAATTTCTCATACCTGCGAAGACTGTTGTTCTAGACTGAGCATTAATTAATTACACAAGGCAGTCACTGGAAAAGCAGAGTACAATGGGCAGCGTCGCAGAAACACGCGGCCAGACAGAAGCGCTCCTTCATTATGGCCACCTGGCCGTCTTCTGAATTTTACTGATGCATTTAATTTGTTTTTTTTTTCTCCCCCTGATCTGCACAACATTTCACAGAAAATGTGACAAAAAAAACCAGGATGTGTGAATACTCCCTTGGCACTGTATTTTCCTGTAGGAAATATGTACACTATGGTAAGATAAGTAAGAATTCAGCAAACGGGGGCTCGGAACGTTCTGTATTCTACAAGTGTTTAATCATAATATGTGTTATATTTTATATATGGTTACACTACCAGTTGTGCTGCCTGTGATCGGAAGATTGCTGGTTCAAATCCCTTGGTTAGAAGAGTGACGTCACCACTGGGACCTTGAGCAATGCTCTTAACCCCAATCTGTCTCACCCTACACTATCAATTGTACGTTGCTACCGATAATACTATAAATAAAGTGGAATGCACGGCTTTTTGAAGAGATCCTGGGTTAGGGTGCTTCACACTGACCGGAGTGCGAGCTGTACATGTAGACGAACTTGCTCCACTTGTAGTGCTCGATGATGGCCACCAGGGCGTCCTGCAGCTCAGGCCGTAGCTGGATCACGAACTGGTTCGAGGCCTCGATGGGGAAGCTGGGTGTGATGAAGCAGACGTGCAGCGCCCCGCAGAAGGACATCAGCATGTTCACAGTCCGCCTGTCGTACAGGCCGATGATGGCGTACACTCCTTTGGAAAACTGTGAACAAACTTAAGACAAAAAAAAGCTTGGTAAACTATAAGTAAAACATGATAATAAATGAGGTCATAATAATAATAATAATAATAATAATGAAGCGAAAAAATAGGAAACTCTATCAGTATCACCGTCCATCACCACTTTTCATGAAAAATAAGACATTCCCAATCCAGTCCTCGGGGACCCACAGCCGATCCACATTTTTGCTCCCTCCCAGCTCCCAGCCAGACGGGAGCAAAAACGTGAACTGTCTGTATTGGGAAACACTGATGTAAATAGAGGAGGTCAGCCGGGGACCTTATCCCAGGATGGACAGGGTACAGACAGGGACACCATGGTTGGGATTCCAGTCAATCGCTGACCTGACCAAACCATCTTCTGAAATCTAGGGCATTCTATACATCAACTTTAAAGGTCAGTGCATCATTTAAACAACACAATGCGAGTTCTCAGGAATAAAAAAAGTGTACCATTTTTTTTTTCTTTGCACAGATTTCACTCAGTCGTTCAGAGAACAAGAATACAAAAAGAAACAGCCAGCAATATTCAGCATCCTTGGTGTACAAATGAAGGCACAGGTCAGAACTCCGCCCCCCCGTTAGGAAGGCACACTTCGTCCTGCAGCCCAGATCGACCCCCTTGCCTCTGATCGCTCGCACCTGACTGTGGTCGGGTTACACCTACGCGGAGGTGAGTCATCTCGGAGTCAGCTGATGCAGACTTCATATCTCTGGTTATGTAAGGAGCTGGGAGCCTGCCGAAAGCCTCGATCCACGCGACGTACCATTACAAAAAAAAAAGCAAGTACTAACGGCACATTTCACAGGCGGCTCAGATTTGGCCAGCCGAGAAATCTGTGCGGGAGAGATCCCCGCGTTGTTTCAAGCTCATGACACATTGCTCGCAGAAATGAAGCAGCTGATAACAAAGCAGTGATTATTGTTCGGAATTTTTGACAATGATTAACGAGCTAATATGAGATTTTATGCAATATACTTTGGCATATTAATGGCAAAATATCATATTAATAAATGCAAATTCTCCGGTAAAAAACACACACTGTGTATTATTCCTAAAAAAAAAGACTTCTAAAAGTTAATTCAGCCCTTTGTTCATAATAAAAAAAAACTGTAAAGACCATCAAAATGTGTACTTTATTATGCCGTGCATACCCCTAGTGCTCTGTGCTATATGCAATGTTCACTCAATAGAGCTTTAAAAACATAAAGGCAGTGATTTTACCTCGTGTTTTAGAGCAGATCCCTTTATTAAACTTTATTAATTAAAAATGTCAACATAATCCATAACTATTCTCCCATTACTTCACCCATAAGTGTCTGTAGGTTACGAGACTCACTTATTCACGCTACAGTTACAGGTTATAGTCCAAATAATCTAATTATTATTCCGCATTACACGTTATATATAAAAACACGCGTTCCTCCGCCGCCCTATTAAATAAGCACCCCGTGGAAAATGCGTTTCGCGCAGGCGTGGAAGCGGCACCAGCTGAGCGCGTGCAAATGGGCTCCGATAAGTCAGACCACGTGGAAATAGCGGAGACAATAAACATGCAGAAAGTAATTGGATTCTGTGCAGGAGTAAAGGGGGGGTGCATCCTAGGAAGAGGAGGTCAATGACTTCATTCAGTGCGATTCGCTGGCCCCCACATCGACAGCTGGGTCTCTGTCATCAGCATTACGGCGCTCACGCTAATGCTGTTATCAGCGCCAAGGCTGTTCCGCTCACCCCCCACTCCAGCTCTTCTCACTGCTCCTTTTACTACAGTAAAAACGTAAAGTGATAAGAATTATACTTCCCACACTCAGCATTTGATCCACAGGGCCTGCATATGCATGGAAAATTGACAACAACTTCACTGTGTTTACATAAGTACCACAGTTAAAATGCCTAATGCGGTACAAAGACAAAATAGGATTTGAATATGTGGGGGTGATGTCACTTCGAAATGTTAAAATTAAGACTGAAATCCTTTTTTCATAACTGGGTTCCTTGCGGCAAAGAAGTGTCTCAAATTATTTGTGGTTTTATATCACTATGTTTTACGCCCTGAAAGCCTCAAACAGTATTGGTAATAAGCTAAAGCCGTTAGCCAATGTCAGCTAGCCACATAAGCCGTGTGGACAACAAATGTGCTATACACTTCTCATATTTTGTTAAATTATTTCAGTTTTAAATTCTTATAACGTGTATACACTATATTTAGGCCAATGTATACAATTAGCATGCTCACTGCCACAGGGGATAATTAAGCTACACCACTTCTCATATAACTAGTATTTTGACCACCATTTAGTTTAAAATGAACAGACAGCAGCCTTAATAGCACTGCTCTATATAATCATGAACGCTGGGAAATCGAGTCCTCGGGAGACATGCAGACGTATGGAACTGAAATTAAGGTCACTTCCCTGCTTCGACCAACTTGTAGAACAAAGTGCGGGAAAAGTTAAACAAAAAAAATGATGGCTGACACACAGGGCAGTCACCACTGCGGTTTAGCTTGAAAGTAACAAAGAGCTTTAATTCCGACTGACATCATAGATTGCTCAGATGAGAGGGGGAGTGGCCGGGAAGGGGTCCAAGTGCGACCTTGAAACAAATAAATGAACCATGAACCTTCCATTAATAAGGACCACATCGTGATCGATCACGGTACATCTTAGGGGGTTATTTCTGCTTATTCCCCTGATTTCTACCCCAGTTCTGACTGAGACCAGCCTACCCCCCAAAATTTGCCCAGACACCTTTAGCACTGAGGTAATTTCTATGGGATTTTTAAACTATATGGACTTGAACTCAATTCCAATTAAATCCTGAACCAACTTTAGCTTAATGTTACTGAGTGGATCTTAGCATGCGGTCGAAGCAACAACACCTGCAGAGTATTTTTATATCCTAACTTCTTTAAAATGATAAATTAATCATTAATCTTATACTAATGTCAATGTGAATACATTTTCATGCTCCCCGGACGCCCAGAGGAGGATGGGGTCCCTTTCCGAGTCTAGGTTCCTCTCAAGGTTTCTTCCCGCTAGAGGGAGCTTTTCCTTGCCACTGCCGCCTCAGGCTTGCTTGGTGGGGGTTCGGGCCGGTTATATGTAAAGTGCTTTGTGACAATTACTGTTGTTAAAATCGCTAAATAAATAAAATTGAATTGAATTGAATTCTACTCCAACTCAGACTTGTTGCATTTTTCTGTTATGCTGTAGGCTACACGGCGCTAGTACTGTACCTGCGGGAGTACAACTCACATCGTCCACTACTCCCAAACAGCTCCTGTAGGTGGCGCCTGCCAGGACTTTAGACAGACTGCTGAGACATGCTGGCCAACTAGAAGAGGCATGAGATACCGGCAAAGACGCCTGGTCCATTAGTCCTCTTCCCAACCAGCCGGGGAAAGGCTGACCTTTAACTTAATTGTGTGCATAGTTAGCTTTCCTGTTATTGATGTTTGTGTCTGTAATGAGTAAGGGAATAATAATACAATGGTAAACAGGAAATCCTTCATTGAAAAGGTCCTTAAAACACAAAACACTCGGTTGGTCACTGTTAGGGCAGCCCCTGTGCACTAGGCGTTGAAATCAGGACTGAAGATCTACTGCTTTAGTCAAACTTGGCTCAGTTACAGCAGCTCCCTATGATTTGTTATATATCTGTCATACTACTGACCTTCTCTGGTCCCTGGTTACCTCTGTGCCCAGAAGGAAGATCTACACAGGATCTCCATGCCTTCAGAAGCAGACCTGTCAGATGACTCTGCCCCAGTGCTTCTGACATGCTCAGCTAATAGTAACACGCTGCTCTGGGGTCAGTTCTGGACTCGCATGAGCAGACCAGGCTGTGTTAGGAAGCCGACTGGGCACTTCTCACAATCCCCACCTTTACTGTCAGGTTTGTTTATTGTCCCACAGACCTTTTAGAATTTTCCAGAACACATTTACAGTTGCATAATGTTAATTACATAACTGTGATGATGTTCCTAGTGAAATGCTAGTGTTACCTGTTACACGAAGCACTCCAGGGCAACTATGCAACCAAGGATACAGTGTGTATATATAACCTGAACTGAATATAATAGTAGAACATATAATGGGAATCTGGAGGAATACGCATCAGCGATAATTGCCCCACCCCGCCAGTAATTGGTTCACTGAGTTTAAATGAAAAATTAAATTAAAAGGCACAACAGACACTGCAATCCCAAAAGCATCGAATGGAAAGTCATTTTATTCGTACTTTCGTTATCTACAGGTATGGTAACAAGAAGGTTCCTTTCGTTAGCTACACGTACCATAACACGAAGGTTCCTTTCGTTAGCTACACGTACCATAACACGAAGG